>PPJL03000011.1:0-335086 GCA_003705745.3 Blastobotrys muscicola
GGGGTTACCCGGACTTGCCAATGGTCACGTGATAAACGGTCACGGACGCGGTCAACGTCGTCCAGATATCTTACACTCTCCCAACTGAGCTAAATCCGCAACTGTTGATGGAGACATTTGAGGGGCGATCTTGACAGAATGACGTGGAAATTTCAAAATTTTGGACTTTCCGGCTCAATTGGCCGTTCCGCTAGTCCTGTTTCACTAACCGGGTGCTGCATGACCAGGTTCGAGCCACCAATCACCGGCCATCACCTCTATTGACTCCAAGCGGCGCGAATTCCTGAATCAGGGACAAATTGCGCATCAAGTCGCGCACGTGGCCACGTCACTCATCGCATGGCCAGTTACCATCCCTGTTCGTAACGCCGTTTCCGGATCTTGCGGCTCGGCTCCGGAAATCGCCCAAACGAGACACTCGTAAACAGCCGCTCCAATTCCAAAAATAGCAACCAAGACGCATATCAAATGCGGTCAACGAATGCGTCACCCGAGGCTAAATATAGCCGTCCCGAATCCCTGAGTTTGTAGTGATCTGGTAAAGAGTAACGTACCCTTAGTAACCCGTTATAAATGCTAGAGAAACGACACGTGACCACGGAAACCGTTGGCCGGTGCGGCTCGAGAAGCCATGCACGGATCATAATTCCGACAGGGCGGAACAATGGACAATGCAGCTATGATAATTCGAGGCGTTTCATGAAACCGGGGTATGCCAGGGAATAGAGTTTGGACTGACTGTGAGACCGGCTGGCTGGTGAGATGGAGAAGGCTGGTAAGGGGTTCAGCTGTTGGAGTTTCCTGCGGAGGTAACACTAGCTGTGACAGTTGGCGGTGTCAGCAAGAGACTGACGACCAACGCCTTGTGACGAGTGATTTTGTGACAAGGGTTTGGCTGTAGGTTATCGGTGGTCTGATCGCCGCCCAGATGGTGATCATCCAGCGGTGAGCGAACAGTTAAGGTAGAGCAGCGGCTAGAGCTCACAGTTACAGTACACTTGAAGCACTTGGTGTGGATCGCCGATGGCCTCTGCAAGGAACGCATATTGCAGTGGGTCTACGCGCACAGCAAGAACCAGGGGTGCATTATTAGGACAGTGCGTGATACCGCGATCGATAGTGAGACAGTCGTCATACCTCGGGTGTTGCTTGCTTGGGTACGTAGAGGTATTGCTGGTGTTGCTCTGCTAGTAGGTATTATATAACTGCAGTCTTCGGTGGGTCTGGAGTGGTCGCGGTTGATCTGGAGAGTGTAGCCTTGGTCTGGATGCGGTCAGATCAGGGGAGTGTATACTGGCTGAATGGGTTTATCACCAGAATAAGTATAGAGGACCAGAATAAGTATAGGGGACCGTGTTCGGACAAACCGCTTAGCACGAGATGAGGCGGACGCGTAGAATTAATTATCGCCTGCATCGAGGTGGGTTCTGAAAATAGAGTGTTGTTGCCCAGAGCGCGCGTAGACAGGTTAGGAGATTCGTGATGTATGGTCATCACGCTGAAACGGGGTAATCACCACGCATATCAGGTCATCACTGCTAGTTGCCCACTAGTGGATGTTGCCTGAGTAGGAGAGCTTATCACAGTGCGTTTGGCGTCATGGCGTAGGGCGGCGGCGCGGGATTGTCGCCCGATCGGTGGCTGGAGTGAGGCGGGCGCCCAATGAGACTAGTATAGTCAAAGTTGTAATCTTGCTAAGACAACCTGAGGCGATTTTCTTTTGGCTGATGGCGGGTTATATAAGTAGTGAGGTCCCCGGTCAGGACATATTAGTTTGATGACCATATACACACCATAGACAAGACAAGACCTAATAAGAACCGACAAACTTGGCTTGGCTCCGTTCAGCATGGGCAACGCACACTCAACAATAACGAAAGACGCAGTGTACAATGTTCTCTACCCCACATCTCCCAGGGACCGCAACGCATTAATTAATCCGCGCGTGGACCCACAGGCGCTGGAAGAACTCAAGACGCGGAACCGTAAAGGCAATGAGAAGGTGCACGTGACGACGTTAGTTAGGCAGCTAGAGGGGAGCAAGGATACAAAGGCCAAGATTCTGCTACGGCGGTTTATTCACCGGGACATCTTTACTACGTGTCCTGCGAAACATGTTCCTAGGGATTTGTTTTTCGCCGAGACATACATGATTGCCAGAGATGGGGAGGTGAAGGACCAGAAAGAGGGCGAAGGGTCTAAGGAAGTTGAGATTATTGAGCCCGTCACCCCTCGACGCGAGGCGCGAGGGATCAAGATGGATGAAGGAGAGGTGCGGGACGTGGACTTTTGTTTTCTGCAGAGCTCACCCGCCCTCTCCAAGGACTCGTCGAGTGAGGACGAAGACAACTACTACTCGCCGCCTTCGAGTCCTGATAACACTCCGCTGGCTACGATCAAGGAGCGACACAGTCTGGAGAAGCAGAGGACAGTCGGTTTGGGCGTGAGCGAACCGCTAGAGTTTGGCCCGGAGCTAAGCACCATTCAGACACAGCATGAACAAGAACACTTCAATTTTGCATACGAACAACCGCCACAATCTAATGAGCCGAACGAAGGGGTTGAAGAATTTGAGTTTCCGGAGGCCTTTCCAGCGGCAATCGAAAAAAAGCTCCCCCGAACCGACTCGTGCACGAAGGAAATAGGTTCTCACGAGGTTGCGACTCCGGCCATCGAACACGAGCCCCTGCAGGTGACCAAAAGCCGACTGCTCAACAAGCCAGGAATCGCGACGCCAAACGCCTTTTCGCCCAGTCGACGGCTCCAACGACCGCCCTCGATGCCGGCGCTTCAGCCTCCTGCAGAGACACAACGTGCGAGGTCAAAGTCGGTTGATCTCAGCGCCAAGATCAAGAGCGGGCTCGGCATCTTCAACAAGGAGAAACTACGCATAGACACGGAGTCACCCGCGATTGATATCCCGGCCGGGTTTGAGCTCAACGGCGTTCCGTGCTGGACCCCCACATCGCCCTCGAAGGACTTTGAGTTTCTGAGGTGCAACGAAAAGGCCCCACCAAAACCTAGCAGATGCTACAATAATACGACAGAGCCTGTTTCCACTGGAATGCCCCCAAGGACACCCCCGCACCGCCATATGAGATCCAAGTCCTACGGCGCGTCCGTCCGCCGAACCGATAGCGACAGCTCCACTGCCAGCTGTGGCAGTGCAAACTCCAGCGGCTCTAGCGGCAGTGAGCGCTACACGAGACAGTCATCGTTCCGACGGCCGCCGCAGCAGAAACAAGAAACGATGGACAATGACGACATCACCAGATTTGTGTGGCCAGGTTATAACCGAGCCACGCAGCTCAAGGTGGTTAATACTGCGCGCAGGAGAGAAATCAAGTCGTGCTACGAAACCACGCTCGACTATTGGGAACTCGAGGACAGCGTACAGAAATACCCTGCGTCAAACCGGGCCAATCAAAAGCCTTGCGAAGACGACATGTGGAACAATCGGGGGCAGAGTTTTATGGCCCGACGCAAGAAGTAGCATACTATAGGTACAAAGCATTGCATTAGTCATCGTTATCATGTGCTCCACATTCGTATTCTATATTTGATTATATTTTGGTCACGGCCAGATCTCTCAGCCGTCCGATCTTGTTTACCCATTGCCGTTAAGGGATGAAAAATTTGCTAAATTTAGCTTGCGTGGCCCGTGGGCTAGGGGCGCGCACACCCAAACGCACAATATATAAACTCAACTTGACTCCATCAATCGGCAATCATGTGGTGAGTACAAAATTGCGTATAGTGCTATCGAGTAGCAGTTGAAAGCGAGAAATCCAGGCGATGAAGCATAGACAAATCTTCGCTACGCTCAGATTTGTCCGCTGCCCTGGCGTTTTGCTAAGCGCTGAGCGATCTGGCAAATTCAGGGACACCGTTTCCTGAAGCCACCACTCGGCGAAACCCGCTGTAACGTGGACAATGGCATCAGGGCACTTGTTCCTCGCAGGCTTGCCTTGATTTGCAGCGATTTACCGCGAATCACCGTACTCCCCTGGAAATGCACGCTCGTTTGATCATGCCAGCACGACGGTAGTCACAGGTCCAAGACAGGGTGCTCAATTTCTCGCTTCACTCACAGATGAATAGCAGACTAACAAAGTGGAATTTTCGGTTACATCAACTACCTTGTTCCTCGACAACGAGGCGAGATTATCAACTACTTGATTGAGGGTCTCCAGCGACAGGAGTACCGAGGATACGACTCGGCTGGTATCGCCATTGACGGTGACAAGAAGAACGAGGTCCACATTTACCAACAGGTCGGCAAGGTCGCCGCTCTCCGAAAGAAAATTGAGGAGGCCAAGCCAGTCAACAGCGTCTCCTTCGACTGCCACACTGGTATCGCCCACACCCGATGGGCCACACACGGTCAGCCAAAAACCATTAACTGCCACCCACAGCGATCTGATCCCGAGAACCAGTTCACTGTCGTTCACAATGGTATCATTACCAACTTCCGAGAAATCCGATCACTGCTGAGCAGCAAGGGATTCAAGTTCGAGTCTGAAACTGATACTGAGGCCATTGCCAAGTTCTTCAAGTACATCTACGACTCCAACAAGCAACACAACCTCGACTTCAGCCAGCTCGCCAAGCTGGTCGTCAACGAGTTGGAGGGTGCCTACGGTCTGCTGGTCAAGTCGATCCACTACCCCAACGAAATCATCGCCACCAGAAAGGGTTCCCCACTTCTGGTCGGTGTCAAGACTGAGAAGAAGCTCAAGGTCGACTTCGTCGATGTTGAGTTTGCCGACATCAATGAGGAGGAGCCATCCAACTCCCTGAAGATCCCTGGCCAGGACCTGCGACACTCCCAGTCCCGAGCTTTCCTGTCCGAGGAGGGTGTCCCAATGCCAACTGAGTTCTTCCTGGCCTCTGACCCAGCTGCCGTCATCGAGCACACCAAGAAGGTCCTCTTCCTTGAGGATGACGATATCGCCCACATCTACGACGGTGAGCTGCATATTCACCGAGCCCGACGAGAAGTTGGTGCTTCTACCATTCGATCCATCCAGACCCTGGAGATGGAGCTCGCCGAGATCATGAAGGGTGAGTACAACCATTTCATGCAGAAGGAGATCTTTGAGCAGCCAGAGTCCGTCATCAACACCATGCGAGGTCGATTGGACTTTGAGAGCAACACCGTCAAGCTCGGTGGTTTGTCTTCTTTCCTGACCTCTATTCGACGATGCCGACGAATCATCATGATTGCCTGCGGCACCTCTTACCACTCTTGTTTGGCCACTCGACAGATCTTTGAGGAGCTGACCGAGCTGCCAGTTACCGTAGAGCTGGCTTCTGACTTCCTGGATCGACGATCCCCAGTTTTCCGAGACGACACTTGCGTCTTTGTCTCTCAGTCTGGTGAGACCGCTGACTCCATCCTGGCCCTGCAGTACTGTCTGGAGCGAGGTGCCCTGACTGTTGGTATCGTCAACAGTGTCGGCTCTTCCATCTCTCGACAGACCCACTGTGGTGTTCACATCAACGCCGGCCCAGAGATCGGTGTCGCCTCCACCAAGGCCTACACTTCCCAGTACATCGCTCTTGTCATGATGGCCCTGTCTCTGTCCGACGACTCTATTGGCAAGAAGGCCCGTCGTGAGGAGATCATCCAGGGTCTGCGAAACATCTCTGAGCAGATCAAGGAGGTCCTCAAGCTTAACGCATCCATCAAGGAGATGTGCGACAAGACCCTGGCCGACCAGCGATCCCTGTTGCTACTGGGTCGAGGTTTCCAGCACGCCACCGCCCTGGAGGGTGCCTTGAAGATCAAGGAAATCTCTTACATGCACTCTGAGGGTGTTCTGGCTGGTGAGCTGAAGCACGGTGTCTTGGCTCTGGTCGACGAGGACCTGCCAATGGTCGTCATTGCCACCCGAGACTCTCTGTTCCCCAAGGTCATGAGCGCTGTTGAGCAGGTCGTGGCTCGATCGGGTAACCCAATCATTATCTGCAACCACGGCGACAAGTTCGACCCCAAGTACCAGACTCTGGAGGTTCCAGCTACCGTTGACTGTCTACAGGGAATCCTCAACGTCCTGCCTCTGCAAATCATGAGCTACTGGTTGGCTGTGAGAAAGGGCATTGATGTCGATTTCCCACGAAACCTGGCCAAGAGTGTCACCGTCGAGTAAATGTCCGTATGGATCCAACCCCCCAGTTACAAGATTACCCCGAGTGGTTAGACCACTAGACAAGAAAAGGATGTTCAGTAGAAAACGATATCGCTAATATTATTATTGAGTTGGCTTGCCCAAGAATTTTTGTGTGAATGATGTTTAGTGGCTTGGTTTATTATTATACAATAAATGATTTTGGTAGAGACCATTTGTGTACTGGCTACTGCTCGGAGATTTGGTTGATCTGCAGTTTCTTGTCCTGGCCACCGGAAACGATACCAACGTCCTTGGACCAGTCCACGCCGTATACGGCAGACTTCTCGCCAGACTGTCGGGCAATAACGTAGACACTCTTTGACGGAGACCGAATATCCCATATTCTGGCGGTTCCATCGTGAGAGCCAGAAACAAACGTGTACTCAGAATCTGGTGATGGTGCCAGGGAGACAACAAAGTTAGAGTGGCCAATCAGCTGGCCCTGGTTGGTGCTCTGAGAAGACGATGGGTCGTGCAGGGTGATGTGACGAGCAGAGGAACCACAGACAATAAGCTTTCCCAGAGTAGTGACTGAGAGCAATGGGAACGATGTAGTCATTGTGTTGAAGCATTTTTGGGTTTCAAGATCCCAAGTCTTGATAGTATGATCCTGCGACACTGAGTAGACAGTGTAGTCGTCTGTGTGGTGGTTCACGACGCCGGTGACTGGTGATTTATGTCCTTCTAGAGTTGCCAGGGCAGCTCTACACTGACTAGACGGCAGCGAGTTGGCGGCCACCTTTCTTCGCTTCTTGGCTGAGGTGGAGTTGCTTTCTGGTGCCTCGTAGGCAGGCAGTTCCTTGTAGTTTGTGGACCAGATCTTGAGCGTAGTATCAGCGGACGCAGAGACGATCTTGCCAGTCTTTGCATTGTAGGAGATATCGTCAACGGAGGCAGAATGGCCCTGGAAAACAGCGGTGATGCCCTTCTCGTTGTCAACGTTCCACAGGCAAATGTTTCGGTCAGCGCCGGCTGAAATCAGCAGGTTCTTAGCCCACTTGACAGACTTGACAGCGCCATTGTGGCCGACCAGCTGTTTGGTAACATTGCCAGAGTGGTCCCATAGTCTAACAATACCGTCGTATGAACCTGAAGCGATGCTCTTCTTGCCAATGTGAACAGCGGAGACCCAGTCTTCGTGAGAATAGGATGCGGTGAAAGCTGGTGGAAGAATAGATCGCGTGTATTCAAGTAGAAGAGTGGATTCAGTAGAAAGTCCTTGCGTAGTTAGGTACTCATCAAGAGAAACTGTGAGGAGCTGGTTGTTAATGAGAAAATCGAATGGAATAGGCTTTTCCAGACTGTGCTTCTTCTCCAGAACCTGGTTTACGATCTCACTGAGACCGTATCGTTTGAGGGTGACGGGGACGAGAAGTGGAGGGAACTCTGTGTCTTTGAAGTTCTCGTCCTGTGTGAACAACTCGATTTTGATTTGTCGATCCATCTTGTGTCTGAGCGTAATCGAATCTGTAGGTTCGAGGCTGTTGGTGGCCGATGCCTTGATACTTCACAAAACTTGTCGCGTCACGTGAAATGGGTCCAAGTACCAGTCTGATTAATAACAAAGTTGTATGTCTATAGGTGTCCAACCTCTCTATTCACCAAATTTTAGTGTGGCACGATGTTGAAAAATATAAATTTTTTGAGGTGCGGCTCATGTATCTCAGGGGTCTAGCATTTCGATTCCCAACTTCCTAACCTTCAATACAACAACAGGACTGTCCGGTACCTCACATGTTCATCACAAGCGCCCCCGGCAAGATAATTCTCTTTGGCGAGCACTCCGTCGTCCACAACAAACCCGCAATTGCAGCGGCTGTGTCTCTGCGGACATATCTCCTGGTCAGCGATGACATTGAACAGACCCACGTGGAATTGGACTTCCCTGATATCAAGTTTGGTCGGAAATGGAGTATTGCGGACATTCCCTTCGTTGCTGGCGACAAGTGCGAGTACAATGAAGATTTGGTGGCTCAGCTCGAGCCCTTGTTGAGCGGCATCGAGAACACCTTCCAGCACGTTGCCGCCCTGGCTTTCCTGTACCTGTACGCCAGTCTGTGTGATCCCAAGGTCCCTGGACGGCGATACGTGGCCAGATCAAACCTGCCAGTTGGCGCTGGTCTGGGATCGTCGGCGTCGATCTCCGTGTCCCTGGTCGCTGCCTTCCTAAAGATGGCCAACAAGCCAGCCTCGCTAGATCGCATCAACGACTGGTCCTTCCTGGGTGAAAAGTGTATTCACGGCAACCCCTCCGGTATCGACAATGCTGTTGCGACTCGAGGAGGCGCAGTTTTGTTCCAGCGACCAGACACCCTCGAGCCACTGTCGTCGTTCTCACCGTTGAAGCTCATTCTCACAAGCACTGGTGTTCCGCGGCGGACGGCTGAGCTTGTCGCCGGCGTGGGTGATGTCATCAAACGAAATCCAAACATTGGCCAGCCAATTCTGACAGCCATGGAGCACGTCGTTCTGCAAGCCAAGGACGCTCTATACAAGGAGAACTCATCAGAGGAGATTGCTGAGCTTGCTAGATTAAACCACGGTCTTCTAGTTTCTCTGGGTGTCAGCCACCCATCTCTGGAGAAGGTCAAGATGGAAGCAGAGCTGCAGAAGTTTGGCGAGACTAAGCTCACCGGCGCTGGCGGCGGTGGGTGTGCTATCACTATCGTCACAAACACTGACAACTTTGAGGAGAGACTGGAAAAGTTTAGAAAGTCGCTACCGGAATATGAGGTGTTTGAGTCGTCTCTGGGGGCTCGGGGAGTGGGTTACATGGAGACTAGGCTGAAGACTGATGAGTTTATCAATGCTAATCATTCGACTCTGGGCCCATGGACATACTTTTAATCGCGCTTTCGGTCCTAGGTCCGCCTATAGCTTGGAGTACCATAATGTAATACTAACTGCATAAATCCACACACTGTTCATCAAACATGTAAACATTAAATTAGTATATGCATCTTTTCGTCTAGCTTAAGGTGTCTATCCAAACCCGTCTTGAAGGGTTCTAAGACCATTCCATCTATCGCTTGTTTTGTACCATCAAGGCAGCTGCTTGATCGTGGTATGGTTTCTTACATTCCCCGGTTAAACCAGACTTGCTTGACTGGACTACCGTCATCGTCCCTCATGTCCTGGAAGTGAGACTCGAGGCTCTCGATCGGCAGAACCTTCTTTTGTGGAAAGATAGCCAGGGCAAAAGGCAGAGCCACAAACGATGTGGCGGCAATCAGGCCCAAGTTAACAGCCGTCTCAACAACTCGAGACTTACCCCTGAGGAACCCTTTCTGAAGCTTCACCAGCGCAAGAGCGGGCAGAACCATCACCGGAGCAGCGTTGATGACTCGCGAGGCAGCGGTCTCACCAACAGCGTACTTAGCAGCGACCTTGGAGTTACCAAGATCCTTGTTAGTCTTGACGTCAAACACGGAGATTCCCTTCTTGATCTCTTCAGACCGCATGAGGAAGACGTTCACCAGACCAGCAGACACGACTGCAGCGAAAGGGACGAGTCGACCAAGAACAACCTTGGTATTTGGCGAAACGGACTTTAGTCGGGGAACGATCGAGTTCAGACCCAATGCAACCGAGCACGATCCACCGACGGCCAGGAAGTAGTTTGTAACGAGCTGCTGGGTGGTCAGCGGGTGAGACTTATTGGCATTAGCAGTATTGACAGCCACGTTGAGCGACTGGTTCGCAACCTGCCAGAACAGGGTGCCGGCGACACCCATGTTTGGTGTGAGCATGCCCACAGTGACAATCAGGTTAGAGAGCACGTAGGAGGACATTCGGAATGGCAGCATGACGGGAGTACCGGTATCGGGGTGGAGGGTGGAATCGAGGATTCGCTTAGCTCGCCAGAGCTCCGGGGTCATAATTCCATGGCCGTTTTTCCAGTCTGTGATGAGTTTCCTGGCGGTAGAGATATCGTGAGGAGTGTTGAGTAGCATCCGTGGGTCAGAGACCTCAGCGCAGTGCTTGACTCGGCCCCAGTAGGAGCCGAGATCGTGGCTGGAGTCTGGAAGCTGTCGGAGACCAGGGACGGACGAGGCCATGTGATGCAGAGTGTTAGGTAGGATTCAAGTTAAGGTTTTTTTCGCTTGATTTGGATATGAGTCAAGCGCGCCCTTTCTAGAGTAGTGCGTCCGATAAGATAAGCCCTGCGAGCTTCTAAGCGTGGCGAGCACACCGAAGGAGAGCAGAAATACTTCTACAGCGTTTTCTATCTCGGACTATAAAGTGGCTTACTAATGAATGTACTCAGCGAGTAAGGTCCGAAACGCAGTAAAATGAAGTTACCCTAGCCCTTGGCGCGGCTGTTTGGGGTCATCGGAGCACGACAACGAAAACGGAAGTCAACCCCACAAATGAATGTTCGCGTACGAAATATAAGTTGGGTGTGAGTACCATTGACGAACAGCGAGAATTTGAGGGCTGCTGTTCATTGACGTATTGGACCACCTGAATCAGTACCTAGTTGCCGTGACGCTTAATGTGGAGATATTTAAAGCCTACGCCGACAAACGACAAGTGTCAGTCGGGGCACCAAGGCGTCTGGTCATAAAGTGCTCCACTGAAACTGATCCCGCAAACGATGGCCGCTTCCAGATCTGAACCAGTTTTTGAGCGAGGACAACTAGGTGGAGATTCTTGACGTCACCCTCAACTTTTGTAACCAGCGCACACTGCTAAGCTGAAGAAGCAGCGTTATAGTCGCTCCAGAATCAGCGAGAGGTACATTAGGGAAGTATCCAGGCGTGCAGATGGGAAACTTTGGTAAGGCTTGTCGGTTTGGCGTTAAGAGACCGGCCCAGCTAGAGCGACTAGGGAATCAGCGTCGCATCACAGCTTCAAGCTGCTGTCCCATTCTCGCTTTTGTTGCCTCCCCGCTTTTGTCGCCTCACCACGATAAAGTCATCTAGGCCTATCGTTACCTTGATACCAGTATTGGTATGTCTCAGCCCCACGAGCCGCATGAATTTTCAAGTCAGGGTTCCAGATCATAAACAGCTCGAGATGGTTGTCTGTTTGCGCTGAAGTTGTTGGGTCCCAAGGACCGAGAAGTCTCAATAAGCGCTAGTCTTGGCAAGACTTAGGCAGACGGGTCAGTGAATGGGTACCGTAATAGGGCTAAGATCAGAAGAAAACCGCACAGACCCTTGAATCGACATCACCATAATGAATGAACACATGGATACATAAAATCTTGTGTAAAACAAGTCCTTAGTTTGAGTCCAGATCTTGTTTAGTGAACGCGCTGACCTGCTGTTAGGTGATGGGACAAATGTCGCCTCGTCCTGCTGTTAACTGTCGCGAAAATAAGCGCCGTGATAACGCGCGGTAAAAAGCAGTGGTTTAAATACCCCAGACAACCCCGGATATCCCAACGCATCACATATAATGATTCGAGGTACCCTGCGAAGCCTACAGGCCAGTCGACGATTTGCTTCTAGCAAGGCTGTCTTCAGTTGGAAGGACCCACTGCGACTGGATACTCTGTTGACGGAAGATGAGATTGCCATTTCTCAGACTGCACACGACTACTGCCAGCAGCGACTCGCTCCACGGGTTATTGAGGGTTACCGAACTGAGGAGTTTGACAAGAACATCCTGAAGGAGATGGGCGAGGTTGGTCTGCTGGGACCAACCATTGACGGATACGGATGTCCAGGTGTCTCGTCTAATGCTTACGGTCTGATTGCCCGAGAGGTTGAGCGAGTTGATTCGGGTTACCGAAGTGCCATGAGTGTGCAGTCGTCCCTGGTGATGCTGCCAATCAATGAGTTTGGTACTGTTGAGCAGAAGGAGAGGTTTTTGCCCAAGCTGGCTACCGGAGAGCTGGTGGGTTGTTTTGGATTGACTGAGCGTGAGTACCGAGGGAGCAAAGGAGTACCAGGGATGATCTAGCTGAGAGGATGGGTCAAGAAAAGTCGAGAGAAGGGAGTGTGAGTGAGTACTAACATAGCCAACCACGGCTCGGATCCAGCATCCATGGAGACCGTGGCTCGACCACACCCAACCAAAGAGGGAGTCTACCTTCTCTCTGGAGCCAAGAACTGGATCACCAACTCTCCAATCGCCGACGTCTGCATCGTTTGGGCCAAGTTGGATGGTGAGATTCGAGGTTTCATTGTTGAGCGATCCCGAGCTGGCCAGGGTCTCGCTACCCCAGCCATCAAGAACAAGACTGGTCTGCGAGCCTCCATCACTGGTATGATTCAGATGGACGAGGTCGAGGTTCCAGCTGAGAACCTGTTCCCATCCATCAAGGGTCTCAAGGGTCCATTCACCTGTCTGAACTCTGCTCGATTCGGTATTGCCTGGGGTACCATGGGTGCTCTTGAGGCTGCCATCGACATGACTCGAACATACTCTCTTGAGCGAAAGCAGTTCAAGGGTAACCCACTGGCCAAATACCAGTTGATTCAGAAGAAGCTGGCCGATGCCCTGACGGACGTTACCTACGGTCTGATGGCTTGTGTGCAGGTCGGAAAGCTGAAAGATGCCGGTCAGGCCACCCCAGAGATGATTTCCATGATTAAGAGGCAAAACTGTGACCGATCTTTGGCCAACTCGAGGGCGTGAGTATCCCATCTAACCGTTCCTTTGCACTTCGCTAAAGGAATAGCGGAGAACTTTAAAGCAAAGCCAGTTTCATTAGTGGCGCTCGTTCGGCAATTACTAACTTAGCTTGATGGAGGTCTTTGGCGGAAACGCTGCCAGTGACGAGTACCACATCCACCGACTCGTTCAGAATCTGTGGGTTGTGCAGACCTACGAGGGACAGAGTGACATTCACGCGTGAGTATAAGCGACCTAATAGGTTCGCTAGAGGAGGGAGCTAACATAGTCTGATTCTCGGCCGTGCGGTAACTGGCCAATCTGCGTTTTTCTAAAGCGCGTGTGCGCGCATATAATACCTAACCGTAGAAAAACCCAACATAGATCAATTACACTGCACATTAATAACTTCACAAGCGCGTCACTGAACGATTAGCTTTGAGCGCCATCTGTGGATAGTCGATTTAGCGGAGTATAAGCAGCGAGCCGCGTGAACCAGTGAAAATTTGCATCACCTCCACAGCATGTCAAGATGATTAGAACAATCAACAGACCCGCGCTGAGGATATACAGCCACAATCATATACACAGACATTTCACGAGGGTGGGGAGTACGAGCATTGAGACAGATGACAAGTTCAACTTCCTTTCAAACCAAGTCAAGACACAGAAGGCCTTGGAGGTCGCCTCCAAGACGCTAACATGCCAGTCTAAGGACATTTCCACAAAGAAAACGGCAAAGAAATCCATCTATGCGCCTTATCTGGCTCTCACAAAGCCTAGGCTAACAGCACTGATTGTGCTGTCTGCCATGTCTTCATATGCACTGACGCCGAACGACGCTACGCTATCACAACTGCTGTTCCTGACGGCGGGCACAGCGCTCACTTCAGGCGCAGCAAACGCTATTAATATGGGGAGAGAATACAAGTTTGACGCCATGATGTCGCGGACACGGGCGAGGCCGGTCGTCAGGGGACTGTTGACGGACAAACAAGCATTCAAGTTCGCGGGGCTCTCTGGTACACTCGGTGTCTCGGCCCTCTATTTTGGCGTCAATCCAACTGTCGCCCTGCTTGGTGCAGCAAATATTTATCTATACGGTGGACTGTACACCACGCTGAAGCGAAAGTCCATTATCAACACCTGGGTTGGCGCCGTGGTTGGTGCTGTGCCACCGCTGATGGGCTGGGCTGCTTCCAGTAGTCTGGCTGACCCCGGCGCCTGGATGCTGGCAGCTCTTCTATACGCGTGGCAGTTCCCACACTTTATGGCTCTCAGTCACAATATCAGAGAGGAGTACAAGCACGCAGGCTACGTTATGGCCGCCTGGACTAACCCTGCGATGAACGCGAGGGTTGCCCTGAGGTACTCTCTTCTCATGTTCCCCATCTGCTTTGGTCTGAGCTGGTTCGAAATCACCGACTGGGTATTTCCCATTGACTCAGCTATTCTCAACGGCTGGCTGACCTTTGAGGCGTTCAAGTTCTGGAAAGAGCAAAGATACAACAACAAGCCAATTGGTTCGGAGCTAGTTAAGGCTGCTACGAATGCGGGCTCGGGTTCAGCCAGAAAGCTGTTTTGGGGCAGTGTCTTGCACTTGCCGGGTGTTTTGTTGTTGGCGATGTTGCATAAGAAAGGTCAGTGGGACTGGCTGTTTGGAGAAGAGGAAGAGGAGTTCTAGGCACTTTGTCAAGGCTTCAAGACCGTCTATTTGTAAAGCCAATGCTATCCGCTTATAGGCTAGCTCTGTACATACTGTTATATATGTAGATAATTCCGGTGGGTAACCAATCACCATAAGCGCCTACCACCAGATAAGTCCAACCACTTAAGTCCAACCACTTGATAAGTCCACAGTGCAACAATGTTGAGTGTCCCTCACACATGGTCAAATGACCGATCGCATAGACTGAGTCTACCCAAAAACAGCGGACGTTGGAGTTCCAATGTTGGTCAGAAGAGCCTGCGAAGGCTGGGCCCGAGCGGTATGAGCTCTGCTGGTCTGATGATGATGATGGCCTCGATTACTACGGGCACAATCAACGACCCTCACAGTGGCGTTGAAGATAGCGATGGTGAAGACGAGGATCAGTGGAGTTATGGGGTGTGGAGCCAACGTCAAGCGCCAGTTGCGGAGAACTTGTACAACGATGTGGATCAATTCGAGGAGTGCAGAGAGCACTATCTCAAGAGTATACGAATGTTTGGGTACAGATATCTGCGGCCCCCTGGTGTGAGAAAGACCATGCAAGCGCTGCTTGAAGAGGAATACGAACAAGACGAGCTGATGGAGGGCAGTGAAATGCCTGATTTGGATGTCACTGAAGAAAACATCATTGCGAATGATCAAGAGGAAGAGGAGGAAGTTGATTTGGATGCGGGTGTTCAAATTGCCGACGACAACGACTATGATGATGAGTACGACGACAGTCAGTACCAGGAGCGATTCATAGCCGAGGAGGAATATGATGACGAGGAGCTGTTGGTGGAGGAAGATGCTGAGGCAGAGGAAGAAGAGGAGGAAAGGAGTTTGTTGGATAACCTGAGAATAAGGAGCAATGGGGACTTTCCCAGCGACTTTCCTAGCAGTGTCGCAAGCGAAGTGGATGAGGATGATGAGGAAGAAGAGGAGGAGCTGGTTTTTACTTATTCTAAGGCCACCGCTCTTTCGCCGTTCAAAGAAGACCCAAATGTCGAGGTTTCGTTTGATGCGAGCGTGTGTATGGAGGAGGATGAGGGTGATGAGACTGTTAATATGTCTTTTTAGCACACAAACGAAGCGACGTGAAGCCATCCCAAGCGTTAAGGGTTTCTCAACAAAAAACTAACTTGCATGCTTGCATAATCTGCATTACCCAGAAATTGTCCGGCAAACACCGACCGGTTCTGTTATTTATCCGTAACTAGCTACTAATGATTCTAACTAGATAAGCTCTCCAACATCTAATGCTATGACTGGTGCCTCATGTATTCCATGCCTGTTTAACGCACAAATTTTATGTGTGCTCAGGCATGCAGTGTCTCATGCATCACCGTTGTGCCTCGCCTAGCGTAAGGTAATAGACGGCGATGCCGCACCCTAACCCTGCTCAAACTAGGGTTAGCACGGACATCGGCAGTATAGCTACTCACCATGACCGAGCGGAATGTGCTTCCCAAGAACCTTAAGCCAGTTCACTATGACTTGAATATCTACGACATTGACATTGCACAGTCCAAGTTTGCTGGTACTGTTGTAATTGATTACGATGTTCACACGGACCACCAGCCTATTGAGATTATCCAGCTCAACTATCGAGGCTCTGTTGCCGTTACTGTTGGCGATGCTGGTTTGGCCATCAAGATTGACGCTGATGGTGAGTCCATTATGGCCTCTTCTGTCCACTACGATGCTGCCAATGAAGTTATGACTATCGGCCTGGGCAGCCCCATCATTGAGGGGACCAAGAAGCTCAAGGTTACCATTGACTACACGGCTGCTATTCAGAGCAACATGGCCGGATTCTACCGGTCTCTGTACAAGGAGAATGGCCAGGACAAGGTGCAGCTGTCCACGCAGTTTGAGTCCACTGACGCCAGAGCTGCCTTCCCTTGTGCGGACGAGCCCAACCTCAAGGCCACTTTTGACGTCAAATTGACCATACCAGAGGGCTGGACTGCCCTGTCTAACATGCCCGTCAAGCACATCCAGGCCGCCGAGCAGGGCCAGCTGGTGACCTTCGAGACCACGCCGGCCATGAGCACGTACTTGCTCTGCTGGGCCTGCGGTGAGTTTGAGTACGTGGAGCAGCACACCAAGCGACTGTACAACATCAATGGCCGACAGGAGCCGCTGCGGGTGCGAGTCTACACCACCCCAGGTCTTTCTGAGCAGGGCCGACTTGCTCTCGAGAGCGCCTGCGGCGTCATTGACTTCTTCAGCGACATTTTCGAGGTCGAGTACCCGTTGCCAAAGCTGGATCTGTTGGCTGTTCACGAGTTCTCTCACAACGCCATGGAGAACTGGGGTCTGGTCACTTACCGAACGACCGCCGTGCTGTTCGACCCCAAGACATCCAACAACTACTACAAGAACCGAGTCGTGTACGTCGTGGGCCACGAGCTGGCCCACCAGTGGTTCGGTGACCTGGTCACCATGGACTGGTGGGACGAGCTGTGGCTGAACGAGGGTTTTGCTACCTGGGCCGGCTGGTACGCCGTCGACCACCTATACCCCGACTGGGACGTTTTCTCCGGCTTTGTGTCTGATGCTCTGCAGCGAGGTCTTGGTCTGGACTCTCTGCGGGGATCTCACCCTATCGAGGTTCCTGTCCGATCCGGCTTCGAGATTGATCAGATTTTCGACGACATTTCCTACCTCAAGGGCGCCTCCGTCATTCGAATGCTCAGCAACCAGCTCGGCGAAAAGACCTTCGTCAAGGGTGTCGCCAACTATCTCAAGAAGCACAAGTACGGCAACGCAAAGACCTTCGACTTGTGGGACTCGCTCCAGCAGGTTTCCGGCGTCGATGTCAAGTCGTACATGGAGATCTGGATCAGGAAGATGGGTTTCCCAGTGCTGACCGTCAAAGAGAGCGGAACCACTGTCAAAGTCACTCAGGATCGATTCCTCAGCAGCGGAAACGTCACTGCCGAGGAAAACGAGACGGTTTGGTGGCTGCCACTCGCCGTTTCCAAGGGTGCCACCGCTGAGGACCTGGAAAACATCAGTCTGTCCGAGAAGAGCGCCACTATTACCATTGGCGATTTCTACAAGCTCAACAAGAATCAGGTCGGCTTCTATAGAGTCAACTACCCAACCGAAAGACTGGTCAAGTTCGGTGAGCACGCTAAGCTGCTGACCACTCGAGACAAGATTGGTCTGGTCGCCGACGCTACCGCCACTGCTGCCGCCGGTCTGTCTTCTACTGTTGGCCTTCTGAGCTTCCTGCAGGTCTTGGCCAAGGACGAGCGAGACTACTTTGTCTGGCTGGAGATCCTCAAGACCATCAAGACTATTGACATTGTCTTTGGACCAAACTCAGAGATTGCTTCCAAGCTGCAGAAGTTTGTGGTTGACATTGTCACCCCAGCTCTGAAGGAAATCTGGGGCAGCGGAAAGACTGACTACGTTTCCATGTCACACAAGTCCCAGCTGCTTTTGGCCGCCGGTGTCCGGGGCGTTGACTGGGTCGTTCAGGAGTGCAAGGAGCGATTCTCCAAGTGGGCTGCCAACAAGGCTGACCCGGCCGTTATCGAGCCAGAACTCAAGCAGGTCGTTTTCAACACAGTCATCTCTCAGAGCACTGGCCAGGAGCTTGAACAGGCCTTCAACATTCTCACCGAGGAGCTGACCAACTCCGCTACTATCGACGGCAGTGAGGTCGCCATCTCCGCTCTGGTCAACCTGAAGGACGAGAAGTACATTGCTCGAATGTTCGAGCTGGTGCTAGAATGCAAGGTCGCCGCTCAGGATGGACACTTCCTCCTCGAGGGCATGTCTGCCAACACTCTGGCCCGACAACAGAACTGGGCTTTCGTCAAGAACAACTGGGACTTCATTCTAAAGCGATACGGTGACAACGTTGCCGTCTTGGAACGATTGGTTCGATTCGGCCTGAAGAACTACTCGTCTGTTGAGGACTACAGGGACCTTGAGCAGTTCTTCAGAAACAAGGACACCAAGGGCTTCGACCGAAGTGTCAACCAGATTTTGGATATTGTCAAGCTGAACTACCAGTGGGTCGAGCGGGACGCTGATGGTATTCTGGCCTGGCTCACTCAGGCCGGTTACTAGCCGTGTCACGCTACTACCAAAACATTTCTTACGTGGTTAATCTGTATCTAATGTCATTTCTACAATATCGCACGTCTAGCAGACGCAGTGTTAGTAACATCTATCGGTGGAACACGACGCGTCCCGATATGCTGAATGAGCAGCTTCGCTGCGCTCGCTAAACCTTGGCCCGAGCAAAGGTCTCGTCTACTCTAGCCCGCTGCACCATGAAAGCCGGCGTCACCCACACGCCACAGCTGCACTTTTCACCCTGCCAGTGGTACTGGCCCAGCTTGGCTGAACATTTTGGACAGGCAATCTTGCCCTCCAGGCTGCCCTTATCAAGCTCATCCTGCATCCAAACAACTGGTTCTAGGAAATACTGGGAACAAGCCGGAGAGATGGAAGAGACCAGTGAGACGCCGTTTCGGCCACTGAGCGCTGCGGAGTCAACTTTTGGTTTGTGGACTATAAAATAGTCAGAGTTTGCAATGGTGGAGCCACATTTTCTGCATCGCAGGTCGGTCGGCGTGTCGGCGAACAGCGAAGGCTTGACCACCGTTTCCTTTTCGGCGCCCAGCTGCTGGATGTATAGTGTTGGTTGCACTCCCTCTGTCTTTATCTCTTTAAGCACTTCTAGCGGAACTTCGTCTAGCTCTAGTTGCCGCCTCAGCTCGCCTTGTCGAACGATAATTCTGTGTTGATGCCACTGGTCAGCAATGTACAATTTTCGTGTGAGAACAGGCAGGATCTTGAAGCAGGGCTGGGAAATAAGACTCTCTTTGACGCCTTTAGAGTTCACTGTCTTGCTGTAGTTGGTGTAATTTGGGTACTGAGCATCCTTCGCATCATTTATGCTCTGAGCCTCGCTCTTCAAGACCCACTGTCGATAAAGTGGCTTGTCTGTGACGTCGTAACCGCACTGGTAGTAGATCTCCAACTGCTCCCGGAACGAATCATTTGGATTTGCCACGGACCGTTTCGATTTGACGTAGTCCAGCGTCTGTTCAAAGTCCCAGAAGTTCTTTCGCATCAGGTAAGCGCAGACCAGAGAAGCCGAACGGGAAATGCCCGCCATACAGTGTACCAGAACATTGCCGCCGCTGGAAATGGCTTCCTCGATAAAGGCGTTGCTCTGGTTGAAGTACTGCATAATGTTGGACTCTTCAACATCTTCGATGTCAATCACCAGGCGCTTGTAGTTCTCCACAATAGGGATGTTGAGCGGCTCGTTGATGGCGGTCAGGACGTGAGTAATGCCATTGTTGTCCAGCGTCATACGGTTGACGGCAACCCGTGAGCCCAGAAACAGGCCATCAACAATTTTGTTCATGCTGACGGGTATCAGAGATCCGAGGTTACTTTTATAAGTCACGTGAACGCCGCGCAGCTCTTTTTTCTTGTCGGGCATGTGACATATAACTCCGATGCCGGATATTGTGGGGTCCGTTGGGTCCCGGTATATTTATATGATATGTGTCGGGCCGAGGTTGTGTGCGCCTGGGAACAAGCATGGGCCGATTCGCCGTAACCCGCCCGATGAGGGACAATATCCAAGGATATTTAAATCAATTGTGGAGAAGTCTAGGGGGATAATAGTTTCTAGATGCAGGCTTAATCATAAGGGTGTCATAGCACGCTTTCTGCATCGGCGTTACGCATAATTCAAGTCGATTGCGCAGCTAGATTTGCCTGGACTGCAATCTGAATTGTTGACTGCGGCACAAGGCGACGTTACCCCACAGTTGGCGCTACCCAAACCAGGATTGATTTAAGGCGCTAGTTGCCCGAACAATTCACACAACTCGCTAATTGGCTGCGGAAGCTGAGGGAAAGACCTCTTCATATAAGAATCCATCCTCGTATTGCCCTAGAGACCCCAGACACTCCGCGCCAGCTCCGAGCTCCAGCAACGAGGAACTCCCGGCGTAGAGAACGTCCCCGTCCCAGCCTGTGCGGTTACAACAAACCATATAAGTCGTGTCAGCCTGCATTATCAGCGGCGTCATTCGCAACTGCCAGTATTGGACTGTGGAGTAGTCTGGCGTTGTGGGGTCAAGAAGTTTGACTTTACTCGTGAACTCTGCCTTCTCACGCTCATTATCAAAGCCCTGAATGTTTGGAGAACCTCTATGAAGCCAGGCCATCGGCGCCACGACGAGATCAGCCTTGTTCTGCAGACAGCTGGTGGCAAACTCAAAGTCGTCGAACGGCGTCTTGAACTCATCGGGGTTAAGGTCCATACAAATGCCGATTTGCACATTCATACCGTTGATTGTAAATGAGTGAAAGCCCTGGGGGCTCTTGCTACAGCCCCATTCAACATCTGTGTCGTAAAGAAAGGTCTTTCTGTAGTTGTGTATAACCTCACCGGCCGGAGACACAACCACCGCCGAGTTAAAGATCTTGCCACACGAGCTCAGCTCAGGGTAGCCGACGATTGTGTGGCATTTGAGCTGTTTTGATATTCCGCGGGCCCAATTCGCAGTCGGGCCGTCGCTAGTTGGTTCAAGGAAACTGGTGATATCCTTCTTGTCCTTGAATCCATAGCCAGTGAACGCCAGCTCAGGAAGTACCAGTAGATCGACTTCTCGGCTACCTAATAAACGAGTCAACAAACCAGTCGCGTGCTCAATGTTGGCCGTTACTTGCTTGAGCAAAGGATTAAACTGTAGAATACCAATCTTCATGCTGAGGTGAAGTGGTGAAACAAGGTTAGGGTTCGGATGTATGTATATGGTACAGCTACATTATATAATTAAAGTTGGAAGGAATGCGTGGCGGTGGTGATTTTGTAGTTCGTTAAAGCCGCAACAATGCGGTCTAGTTTTGTTGGCCAGTATTAGTTTTGAGGTTCATTAGAACCGTTGTAAAAGTGTTGTTAGTCATGAAGTGGCTGATAATGTGCTGATGTGCTGATGTGCTGGTGTGCTGGTGTGCTGGTGTGCTGGTGTGATGATGTGATGATGTGCTGATGTGCTGATGCGTGCTGATGATTACTGTGTACTGGCGATTGGCGACTTATTCTCCGGCGTATTGACGAGCATGTGAATGAGCCCTACGATTCGCAAATCGGCGATTCCTTGGCGTAAACAGAAAGTAGCATGCTAATGGATTAAGCTTCCAGCAGTGCTGTTCTGGTAACAACTCAAAGCGGCAGATCAAAAGCGGAAGTTTTTACCAGACGACGCGCGGGGGGTAGCGTTGTGGTATGTGACTGCTGAAGCCACGCTTCAGTGGCACTCTTCTAGAACTCCAAGATCTGGTCCAAGACAGTACAAGCCAACTGCTGACTGCTCCACGCCAAAATGAGACTTGAACGTTGCCCAGTGCCAAGCGCATGTGGGTCTCGCAGTGACGTGAGATTTTGTTTCATTTCGTCTCAGACCGTCCGGAAAGTGAGCGTATCCGTGTGACCGTGTGCTAGCGGCGACAATAGTGGCAAACGCAGCGCACAAGGCATTGACCATATCTTGATCAAACTAGAGAGATGTTCAGAAGCCCCCAACGCCAACACCAACCCCCACGTCCCCACTGAGCCCCAGAGTCAATGTAGAAGCCGTCATAGCGTACCAGTCGCAATGATCATCAGCGATCGGTGATCCAATAAAATTTTGACACATTTCCTTGCGGAACTATCGCGGAGCGGGCTTAACAGGCGGCGCTAAGGCGGCGCTAAAGGCAGCGGGCAAGCGGAGACGGGCAATTCATTTCATTTTTCACCGCGTCGGTCCACGGTGACCATAGCGAGCGTAGCGAGCTATGATCGTGCCCCAACCAGGGCTAGAGCAGCCATCGTTCCTCTTAAAGACCCCTCTATAGTTTCGTCGCGTTCCAAAATCCCGTAGCATATCACCTTGTCCGTCGTCCAGTTCCTCTAGCTTCGTTTAGTCACAAGCGCTCAACAGCATCAACCAGTCTATCCGCTTCACCAGTCTATCCGCTTCACCAGTCTATCCGCTTCACCAGTCCATCCGTTCCACCAGTCCACCCGTACCGTTCTACCAGTCGCCCCGTTCTACCAGTCGCGGACACGCGACTTGTTGTCTGCTGGCCTGATTGCCCAGCTGATCGGGCTAAGCACTGCCAGACTAACCTCAACTTGTGTAACATTCACTGTCACCGAATCTCGCCTCCACACTTGTGACAGCAAGTTTGGTCCTCCGAAAAGGCCACCTTTCTACACACCACACAGCGGCGGAGCATTGTTTACAATGCAAAATCGGCAATCGTGCACAGGACGCTCACCTTATATGCATCCCGCCGATCCCTAACCACAGACATTCTTCTAGCCTCATTTGCGCACACGCTTATTGCGTACGCTAACTAAATCAGTTAGACTAACCATTTTGGGCTAGACTTATATGTTATACGTTTGTTAATACGGCGTTGGCGTAATATGGTCTGACACCGTGTTATGGTGGCCCGGGCGCCCGCAGTAGGGGATGATGGTGCGTCTACTATGCCTGCACCAACTTACAGCTAATTATATCTCTTGTTCTCTTAATATCACCTTGTTATCTTCAATCTATCGCGTGCCCATTAAAACACCACATGACACCACCACACGAATGCGGTTTCATTCAACCGGTGCGGCGTGTTTCAGTGCCCGGCGCTATATGTTGGGTCGCCATGTGAAAGCCAGTACATAACCTGTTGTAGCCAGGACTTCCCGCCGGGTCAAACCGGATATCCCTGCAGAGTACTAACTGTGTCATTCACGGTTATTCCAAAGTGTTCAGGCGCACAAGGTTAAGCGTGCCACTTAAACGGAGACGTGAGCAGCCAAACAAGTAACAGACTAACCTCTTTGGGCACAGTACAGTGACAGCTAATCAAGCCGTCTAATAAACCACAATCGGTTATTGTGCGTCGCGCAGACTACGCAGTTGAAATCGCGGTACTTGTCACTTCCAACAAGTGAATTGCGTAAATGACGTATCCTCAGATCGAGCGCCGTCAGCCGCCGCCTCCGCCCACCGCCTTCTCACCGCGTAGAGGTTACGTTACATGCTACTCTTCGCTGTGTGCAGGTGATAATACTGCAGCTGTAGGCTCCTCGAACCGGGCGCGTGCTTGCGTGATATTCGCGCTGCCAGCGAACAGTACGCCTCGACTCGTCAGGTCTAATAAATATCACTACATAACTGCATACCGGCAGCGTCATAAGCATTATCCGATACCCCGTATCGGCCACAGAAGCGTTAAAATTCAAGAGAGCGTCGTCGCGTTCGTTCATCAACGCCAAACACGTTATTTTCCATTCTGCGCCCTTAGCTCGGCAATCTCCACCCACGCGGTCTGCAGTTCCTTCTCGAGCCTCGCGTTCGTGTTCTCCAACTCCTCGATTCTCTGTTCCAGCCTGACCTTGTCAAAGTTAAATTTCTCCATCATGACCCGCTCGTTCGCCTGTAGTTTCTGCATCTCATCGTAGGCTTTAAGTAGTATCATTCCCTTCTGCTTTTCACAGCCAGGCATGAGCGAGGCAATCTTGGCAATGCCCTCGTTGATGGCTTCACGTCGCTTACGTTCCACCTCCTTGTGATTGTCGCGTCGGACGCGGTGCCATTCTTCGCTGCCAACTTCTGGCTTCGATACGCTGCCTAGAGCAGGCAGGTCTTGAACTTGGGCGGCAACATACGCGTACTGAGAGTTTCGCAGCTGCTCAGACAACCCGTCCTCGCCCCCCTTTCCATGCTGAAGAAGCTCGTTGTCGATATTCATCTCTCCAACTCGCTCGCTTTGTTGTAGTGCGGCAGCGGCAATGGAAGCGTCAAAGTCTTCACCGGAATCCTTCTCGTGTTTGGCACGCTTGGCAACAGAAACCTCGTCTGAATCACTCTTGGTCTTAATGTGGCGCGGGCCTGGGTTCACTTGCATCTCTTCAGAAAAAAGGACTGTCGTTAGTGTCATGTGACGAACACGAACTTACACAAACACGAAAATCCACGAAAAAAAATCCAATCGCGAAACCCAAACTCACAATACGCACCCACAACGCGTCCAATCACCTAGAACCCCGCAGATATTCGTGTCTGGTCAAGTTTAACTTACTTTATTGAAAAAAGCCGGCCAGTCGAGCCAGGTCAGGTGAGAAGTCAGGTGAGAAGTCACGGGGAGGAGGGGGTAGTCATATAAATTCGTGGGAGACAGCGTTGTCCTGGCAACGGCTTTGTCATCCACCCAAAGCAACCAAATGGCACGTGCCGAGGCACGTGAGATCGGTAGGGTAATTTCCCTATTAGAGCATAACGTTGAGCACGTGATTTATGATTTTTTCCACTTTAAGCCGTCCTTTCGTTGCCACGACCAGTGCCAGGATTAAAATTGGATATCCAGTGCCTGCTCAAACTATTTGAACATGTTCAGTCCTTAAAAGTTAAGGGAGAAAAGACCATGGGAAATTTGATGCAACCAAAGTCCCAACATGTCTTGGAGTCACATGATGCTGCGTTTTGATAATAAGATGTGACTATCTTGGTTTGGGCAGCGCGCGCGCTTGGGCGAGAAACTCCCAAGAAACCGTTAGTTGCCAGGTTCCCTACACTCTGAAACAGCATACAACCGTTGATCACCACAAAAAAGGCCGGTTGGTAATTTTGGGCCCCGCAGGGCAAAAATTTCTGAAACTCGAAGGGATTTTGAGGTAAATTGGATCAAAAGTGAGAGATGTATGAAGAAATTGAAGAGGTTTGTGTCTATGTAATACCGTATATTACTTACGTCTGTTGTTGTCATCGATGGTTCACATGCTACTGACTTCTCGGCGCCATCTATTCGTTCGACAGCTTCACGCTGGATCAAGAATGCACCTTGATCGCGTAGGTCTATAGATCAATGTAGAATATGCTGGATGCAGGACGCAAAATGTAATTAGTATATGAGTTATGAGTGATGATGATAGCACGTTGATAATCCCCGCCATATGCATGCTCATGCACATCTTTACATCTACAACTCGTGACGTCAGCCCTCACTAGCTAGCTGTTGTCACGTTCCAGAGCCTCTCGTACTCGGCCTTGATTTCATCGAACTTTTCGTTGTCGATCAGCTCCATCAACTGGTCCAGCGTATATGGCTGAGGCTTTCTGGTCGATTTAATGAAAAGAGGCCCAAAGACGGACTCGTTGAGCTTTTGAAGTTGCCAGCCGGTTTTGATTCGCAACTTCTCGAACTTTTCCACTGCAATTTCAGGAGGTACACCTTGTGAAGATATGCAGTAATAGATGGCTGATATGAGGTGACGACGACGGTTTAACTGCGATTTCTTCTTTCCAATTTTTTGGTCAGACTGAAGAAATTCTTCGACCGACACAAAGCCGGGTCTGCCTTGCGTCCACTCAGCCCACCGACCGGCCACAGTGGTAATGGAGGGATCGAACTCAAAGTCGGCCGCGAGCGGCTGAGCTGTCGACTCGTCACTGCTGGCGGCTGGTTCAAAAGAGGGCTCCCTCATCTCAGCCTCTGCGTTGTTCTCTACCAACATGTGCTGCATGTCATTAACCGCCTGACACATTCCCCCTGCCATCCCATCGGCCACTCCACTAGCCAACATTTGTACAGCTCGTACAGGTGTTGACTCAATCCGTCGCAAGGTGCTCTTAACCTCCCTGAAGTTGCCGTCGACCCGTGCTACGTGTCGATCTGCTTTCACCTCGCCTTGACTCAGCTTCAACTGCAATTGACCGAGCATCTCGGTGACGGAGTCCAGCTGGGCGAGCTTCTCGGTGATGGAGTTCAGCTGGGCTTCTAACCTGCCAATGCCGCGCGACACGCTCTCGGCGTGGAACCCCTGTTGACTGAGCAAGTCGTTAGCGTTCCGCACGCCCATCTGAATGTCAGTTGCGACTGCCTCACTGAAATGGTTATTTGGGTTGGGCTGAGTGTGTGCCTCCCATACCCGATCCGCGAAGTCTCGGAACAGCTCACTGTCAAAAACTTCACGTTGGTAGAATGGCGCGTGACGTATAGTGGGAACTTCTCGCTGCCAAACGGCCATATCTTGCATTAGCGCCACTCTGAGCCACTTCATGGTCTTGATGAAATTAATGGATGCGTAGTCGGCTCGCTCCGAGTACCCTTCGAAATCGTACCTCGTAGGTGGATGCTCCACCTCCTCTGCATTACCGGGGTCGACGATTCCCCATGCTGCACTCAAGTCTTTCGACAAGTCGTCCCAAAACTCTTTGCCCGCCTCGACGTCCTTCTTGATAACCTCTGGATCATAAAACGGCCTCACTTTTTCGGGCATATTTGGGTTTTGTGGACCATTAACGGCGTTTTCTTTCATTCGTTCCTCCAACCAATCTTCCCAGATCTCAATTTCAGGCCAGATCTGTTTTAACAATTCCTCGGGAGGTTCCACGTGGCATCGAGGAACGTAATACGGGGTCGCTAATCCTGGAAAGCCGGACACAGCTCTCGCACATGAAAGTGGAACATCAGTGCAGTAAGCCTTCGTGTAAACATCTTTACTCCAGTGGCCCATTCTGTGAATGTCCGCATCAGGAACGCCGTCCTCGGCCATCCATCGAACAATTGCTCCTCTGACATGGAAGTTTTTCGTGAAAGACATGGATACATTGTTGTACAGCTTCCGGAAATCTCCGTCCAGTACTGAATCAGCCACATGTTTGCCCAGAACATCTTTCGGCGGGAAGAAGTGCCTGTAGTACCAGGTGTTTCTCTGCGCAAAGTTTGGAAAAGGGTGCTTCTGGAACAGGCTGAGGAGGTAGAGGGCGAAACCCCCGACTGGACAAAGAAGAACGTTTTTCGAACGAGCGCATCCTAGCAACTGCAAAGTGCCATCTTTGTTGTTCTTCGAGCTATTGGTTGCAAACAGAAGCATTTGTATTGGCGTGACGCCAAGCTGTCTCCGTTGGCCCATGACTGACGTAAACATGTCCTTGAATGTGAGCCGTTTCACACTATCATTTCGAGTTACGCAGGAATGTATCAACTGCAGCATAGTTCTTGTTCGCAGCATGATGGGCCAAGATACCTTCTCGCGCGGGGAAAAGTCGTTCGAGATAGAGTGGGCTCTAATCCATGCGGAATGCTGCTCATCCGACCATTCAAGCATTTCCTGTGGAGTAATTTCAGTTGGACTGGGCTGAAAAGAAGTACCTGGCATGCAAACTGTACCGTCCTGCCTAAGCACGGCACCGTTTTTGAGGTTAATATCCCCTGTTATACCATTGGTACTCCTCTCAAGAACGGAGAGGTTGGTGTTCACCAATGAAGCCTTGCAAATGGTTTCATATTGGTCTTGGTCGTACACAGCACCGGTTGTTAGTCTCCCAGGGTCGACGCACACATGAATCTCGATCTTTCGCTGTATACTGCGGAACCACTTTCTGAATTTGTTGCAAGGCCCGTCAGAGTGAATGCTGATTTCCTTATAATTTGACCCGTTATTCTTTTGATCGTTGAGAAGGCTCTTGAGCGCGGCGACAATCACATCGATAGTCTTAAACGTGTAATAGAAATAAAAGTACTCGCCCCTCTCCTCATTGATTGTCTCCGTCAGCTTGTTGAGAATGAACCCCAGCGCCCTGTAGTCGGTAACCAGTGTATCTTCATACTCGGCCTGGCACCACTCGATATACTCTTTCTGATAAGTCGAATACATCCTCGTAGTATTGCGTGCATGTGTTGCGGTCTTTAGCGTGTGCATGATTTCATTGACGAGGTCCCTCTCCTCCTGGTCGAGATCTTGGAGATGGTTATCGTGCTGAGCCTGCCTGCTCGTACCCGCTCCACCTCGTCCGCCGCGACAACCGCCCTGCTCTCCCTGGACAGTAGCATTAGCCGCCCTAAGTAGCCTAGCCCGATCACGAAGTTTGTTGTACTTCCTGATCGTTTTCTGGAAGGCCTCTCTCTCCTCCGCCGGCCAAAGTGACAGACTGGTGACGATTACGCCACGCCTCTTTCTGACGTTTCCGGTTGCCCTCATAGCTTCTGCATAAGACTCTTCAGTGGCATTGGGCAAAGCACGGTCAGAAACACGTTCGCTCACGTCGTTACTTGATTCGGCGTGGACGGCGCTAGAACTCGTGCCGACTCTGTTGTTCTGCTCCGCTTGATACAACTCAGCATCCATCTCCATTCGTTGCAGCCTTCTTGCTTCAACCAGAGCAGCGACGGCGGGATCATCATCGTTTGTATGTGTTGCCCTTGCCTTGCCGTTTCTCCTGCCTCCCCCAGTCGCAGTACTTGTTAGTGACATGCAGTTGCCAGTGATCGACTGATCTACTCACGTTTCCGTTGCTCCCCTCCTCGTTCTCGTGCCCATTGTGTTGTTGGACGGACTACAATTCCTTGGGATCTCACACCTTCGCTATAAGTAACTTGAGTCTTGTCGAGTGATAGCCGAAACCAATATATTGTTGCTCAACCGCCAGTTTCTTCTCTTGAGCTGAGTGAATTGGCAGAATTCGTCAATTTTTTTTTTTGGTGTAGAGTAGTTATCAAGTATCCTTCACGGGCGACCAGTATGTTGGTGATACCCTGTATAAGCTGATTAAATTAAATTTCTGAGCTTTTTAATTTCTATTGGTCGCCGTGAAGTTGTGTTGAGTGGCGCAGGGGCTCTGACACAGTTCCTCGTAGGTAACAAGGCGACCGCTGGAATGTCCCAACTGCGAACGCGATCGGGTATAAGATTGACTGGTACTGATGTGAGAGCGTGATGCACACGTAAGCTCGATGACTGCTTATAGGTGAGATCTTCGCCGTTGAGCCAGTTCTATAAGTTGAACAAGCTGGATGGTGAGTGACCTCGTCTCCAGTGGGCGAGTCTGTCAGCGCTAGAGGTCAGTTTGAAATAGTTGGGCCTACTTGACTTCATTGATCATTTTCGCAGGAGTGTAGAGGCTTGGGAGGGCTCTAAACTTTACAATCTCATAAACGAACCAACCGATTGAAGTGTACTTAATTTGCTCGCGGGTAGGTCTTGTGCTCCTTCTAGTCGTTTGGCTGTATAGAACGTTATAACACACGGAAGCAGTCTGTTTTCGATACCTTTAAGCTTTTATGGTTCAAGATCGAGATCCACTTCGCACATTTTTGCATGTGATATTTTGACTTATGTTAGATGTAGCAAACTGGAATATTTCGTTCTATTGTTATCCGTACAGGTGTGTTGGCAGTGTCACTTCCATCAAGCATTGGGCTTGACGCTGGTGTTAAATTTGTTTGTCATTGGGTATAATAGCATATATCGAATGTCGGCGCGCCATGCAGAAACCAACGCTGCTCACTGTACACATAACCAATTTTGTAACCTACACGACAGACCAAACGGGGTCCCCTGATTTGAGTTATATTGACGAGGCATACTTTAATGAGAATATCATATTCTGACTGGTGAACCGGGCTGTTTAATTTTGGCCGGACAAATATTAATTCCCAGTAGTTCAAGTTTCCCAACCAAGTGGAAAGCTGTTGCCAAGTCACTTGGTCCCAATATACAATGTTATAAATAATTGCCGCGGTCAAGCGGGGTTGTATAGGCCGATGGATGAAGATTGATAATCGTCAGATTGATATGCGCGCGCGCAACATGATCGACAATCTTGATCCAAATCGAGCACGAACTCGTATGCTCTGATCAGAGACTCTCACTACAGAACGTCGACTCGTAACAAGTGACTTGTGCAAAAGAAGTAGTCGAAATCCACCAATATCCGTACGAACCGAGTCAAGTAGCTGAACAATCTGTAACATACAACGAGATCGCACCAAAGCTGGATACACCACGTCTACTACGTTAACACTTTGGAACGTGGTTGTCAAGACTAATTCAATTGTCTATCTGATCCTAAAACCACTCGGATAACCCGAGCTTGGCTGAGGAGCACGCAGATGGCAGCTGGCATGGTCTGGCAGATCCGCCAAGAGTTGGCCACTCCACATCACGTTAACGAGATGAATCAGCTTATCGATTACGCTCGATAGTCCGTCTACAACCGGATAGCCGCTAACCGATATATTCACAGCAAGTTACCCGCCGAGATCTGCAGCCTGCGCGTCATTGACCTCATCATGTCTCGCCGGCATGCGAGTTAATTAGACTCCACGTAAGTCTGCCCGGGCATTATTGTACTCCCTACGGCGAAGATGACCTGGTTAGACTGGTCCTTGCTGAATTATTTCCGTGTGCATGGCTTAACATGGTGCATCGGGGCCAAGAGAATTGATTTTGATTCGAGCACTACCAACCGGTTATCTATGGCCTCATTAAACTTTATTTGCAGCCACCCGTGCCAGCTGTATACATGTCAATATATCGATGGTTTAGCGGTCTCGGAACCCCGGTCGGAAAGCTGTCGGAAATGTAAACGTCATACGTAACGGTTATGTACGAAACATATGCTCCCCGCATCATCTCGATGGCCGGTCATTTCACCGAATATTATAAGCACTCGACTTTATAACATATTACAGGTCTGAATGCACCGGCCTCTAACCTCAAGCGTTACAGCCAGATATTATCCTAGCGCACACCGAATTTGCATTATCTAACGTTTTTGCGTTATCTAATTTACGCCTAAACTTTTGGTAGACGCGTACACGCCCTAGCAACTAACTTAATCTCAAACCTAATCACCCAGGGCCGTGAGACGCCAAGAGGAAATGTCTGACAGCTAGACAGACGTATTCGGTGCGGAGATGTCTTGAAAATTTCTTCAGATCGTCCTGATCTTTTTTTACAGCTAAGTGATAAGCGCTGCGTAGAATTAAGCTACTTTAGGTTACATCAAGCATAATATTTCTGTAACAGCGGGCTCGAACATTGACTGCCCACACCAAAACGGCTGATATCACGCAATAACAGCTGCAATACCCAACTAGCCCCCCCTGACCTCAACGTTCTCGTCTAATGCATACAAATTCGCTTTATTGACATGCTCAAGTTTTGCTATTACCCGTAGTCACGTGACACTTCCCCACACGGCACCAAATTATGCAATGTACTGTGCGCGCGGATAAATTCCCGGAGCTTAGCTGTCTCGAAAAGGAAATCCTGCTTATGTGTGGATTATGTAAGGACGTTTTGGGACGTTGGAACCCGCCACCCCTACGAGTCTGGGCGAGAACGAACGAAAATGTGACGAAAAGAGAAAGGGTTAGGGTAGAGTTCTGACTTCAATTTCGAGGAAGAGCTCCGGCTTCAGAAACCTGCCGTAGGCTGACAGTGTTAGAGACGGTCTAGTCTGGATCAGGCAAGCTTTTCTGGGTCGTGTTTTTAAAAGTCTCAGTGGATTCATGTTGAGAGTGCTATCTAATCTTATCTATTATCGATATCGTGGTCTCACGATATCAAGCACGGGATTAAAATCTACGCCGAGAGTGCACAGACAAGACTACCGACTGGTTCGTGTCGGCAGCAACGGCGCCGCTGACAGTTAGACAATCGCAATAAAGCTAAAAGCCGTTGGACTCAGGTTAAGACGGTCTAACACTTTTTCAAGACGGTTGATCCAAGCCTGAACTTAGCCGCCCGGGCTATAATAATCTGATTAGCAGCCGTGCTAAATAGGCACATAAGCCCACCTCCCACTCAAAACGACGAGACCTTGTGACCTTTACCTAATCATTATCGTCTCAATGAAGTAACCCATGCGGCCGGAGGACAGGATCTCTGAGACACGTTATTTGGCAAAGTTTCACAATTTTTCATTTCCATTGGCCGTGTACTCATTGCGTACCCGTCCCCATACCAACGTCATGATGTGTACTCGTGTGCTCTATCCATTAGCAGCTGACTCACCGGGTTTGTGGCCGGGCAGCACAGGCGAGATAGTTCAGTGCCGGGTATCGTGCCTACAAGATTCCGGAACACAACCGGTATCGATACGATATCAGCCGAGGTCTGTGACCTCAAGTCTTGGGTCTTGGTCTTGGTGCGCCTGAGACGCCCGATACAAGATTACTAACTAAGCACGCAACGTTAAGCGCAGTTCTTAGCGATACGCGAGCGCCCCCACGCCCCCAAAGTAACTCCCAACCACCAGTAACCTTGATTAGCCGTATCTCCGAATCGTGATAGCGATATAGTAAGGCTCGATAGCAGAGATCCGAGCCAAGGCCAGATACGGAGGGTTGGCCGCACCCCACCGTTCGTACCAGTGCGTAATTGAATTCTGACTGGCGGTCGTCGTCGCACGGCACCAGCTCTGCCGTAACGAGGGCTTGGCTACGTCTGGGTGTAGACGGAGGTTACACTGGGCCCAAGGTAGAAGCCGAAAAAGCAAATAAGGTTAAAACGCCCACGCAACTCTCAACGGTTTTTCAGGGATGTCTTAGAATGTTCCGAAGTTTTTCCCGAGGTGTTCGGGGCAGGGTTGCGCCGAGACATAAAATTTTTCAGAGACTGCAAATCCTTCGCTAAGAGTTGACCGTTGTGTCTATGACGATCGGAAACTTAGATCCATCGTTCGATATTAAACATGTTCATCGCGACTGTCGCCATATGCACGCACGCGGCGCGTTGCCATGGCAATAGCGCCGTGCCCTGCGACCTTGCGCTGTTATTAGACAATGACAAAAGCAAGTCCCAAAAGCAACGCAGGAAAGGTGTCTAATTTAAAAAATTCCACTCATTTATTTTTAACCTTAATTCGCGCCTACAGGAGTACGCTGGACGAAGGTTCGGAATACACAGCTAGGTTATCCAGCAATGCTCTCGGCTTGTATAGCGGTCACTGGTCACTCCATAGCTAACGTATAACTTGGCCGTTTCAACTTTTTAGAAAAAGTCTTGGCTAACAAAGATTGGGATCCATAACAAAAGCAAATTGAAACAAAAGCAAAAACCTGATTTTCCAAAAGCAACATCACACCTCCGGCCATATATAAGAATCTCAATTTCGATCCAGTTCGTCAACATGGCTGACGAGAAAGTTGTCTACACGGACTCCGCTGAGTTTGTTAACTCTGGTGCCCTGGGCCCAGAGCCCACCGAGGAGGAACTGCAGACTCTGAGAAAGGTTTCTGATACCCTTCCAATTTCCGCCTGGCTCGTTTCCCTGGTTGAGCTGGCTGAGCGATTCACTTACTATGGTGTCTCCGGTGTCTTCCAGAACTACATGCAGCTGCCACGAGACTACGTGAGCCAGCCTGGTGCTCTTGGTCTCGGTCACCAGACTGCCACCGCCCTGTCATACTTTTTCCAGTTTTGGTGTTACGTTACTCCAATTTTCGGTGCCGTCGTCGCTGACGTTTACTTCGGCAAGTACAAGACCATTTGCATTTTCACCGGTATTTACATTGTCGGTATCCTGATTCTGTTCCTGACCTCTCTGCCAACTGCCCTTGACCACAACGCCGGTCTGGGCGGTCTGGTCACCGCCATGGTTGTCATTGGTCTCGGAACCGGTGGTATCAAGTCCAACGTTTCCCCACTGATTGCCGACCAGTACACTAACACCAAGCCATACGTTAAGACCCTGAAGAACGGCGAGCGAGTCATTGTCGACCCAGCTGTCACTGTCCAGACCGTCTTCATGATCTTCTACCTGTGCATCAACGTCGGTGGTCTGTCTTCCATCGCCACCACTGAGCTTGAGAAGAACGTCGACTACTGGGCCGCCTACCTGCTTCCATTCCTGTTCTTCTTCATTGCCCCAATCGTCCTGGTTATCGGCAAGAACAAGTACGTTAAGCGACCAGCTATTGGCTCCGTCCTGCCAGACTCCTTCCGAATCATGTTCCACGCTATCAAGGGCGGATTCAACCTGGACTCTACCAAGCCATCCGTCCGACAGGAGAGGGGCCTGACCCCAATTGGCGGCTACTCTGACCTGTTTGTCGAGGAGGTTCGACGATCCATCTACGCCTGCAAGGTTTTCATTGCCTACCCAGTCTACTGGGTCGTCTACGGTCAGATGATTAACAACTTTATCTCCCAGGCCGGTACCATGCAGACCCACGGCATTCCAAACGATATTATGCAGAACATTGACCCTCTGGCCATCATTATCTTCATCCCAATCCTCGACAAGCTCGTCTACCCATTCCTGCGAAAGATCGGAATCCCATTCCGACCAATCACTCGAATCTTCTGGGGTTTCATCCTTGCCGCTCTCTCCATGGCCTACGCCGCCATTGTCCAGCACCTTATCTACTCTGCTGGCCCATGTTACGACGCCCCACTGGCTTGTGACGCCGCTAAGACTGCTGACGGCGCCATCCTGCCAAACAACGTTCACGTTGCCATCCAGACTCCAGCTTACGTCCTGATCGCTCTGTCTGAGATCTTCGCTTCCATCACGGGTCTGGAGTACGCCTACACCAAGGCCCCAACCAACATGAAGTCCTTCATCATGTCCATCTTCCTGCTCACCAACGCTTTCGGCTCCGCCCTCGGAATTGCTCTCTCTTCCGTCTCCGTCGACCCTAAGCTGCAGTGGATGTACGTCGGCCTGGCTGGCGCCACCGCCGTCGCCGGTGTCATCTTCTGGTTCTTCTTCCGACACTACAACAGCATGGAAGACGACCTTAACAAGATCGATGCCGACTACGCCGCCGAGGTCAACGCAAAGATCAAGGAGAAGGAGATTGACGAGTCCGTCTAAGCAACAAATATCATGTGTAATACGATGTAATGTTTTAATGTTATGTTTTTCCCAAAATGGGGTTTTAATGAATACGCTCACGTCACTACTCGTACTCGGCGATATGCCCTGACCAGTCACAGCGCCCCACTACCCAGCCACTCCTCACTGTTGATCCTCACTGACCCTGCACCAAATAGGCTTTACACTGTGTCAACCAAGACTCGAACTCGGCTCAGAAAAATTATCTGCAAGGCCTAACCCTAATGCCCTCACCTCCACCTTCTACCCACTACTACCCACCCGCACCAGAGCCAATTAGATCGTCAGCATTACAGTTCCACTACTCTCCACTTTTGTCACTACTTACCCACACAAATACCATGCAGGCACACCTGATCAGGCAAGCAAAAGCCGTGAGCTCATGCGTGCAATCCTGCGTGGATTCCTGCGGGGTCGGTTGTGCCTGCATGGCCCGCAAGGCTCACGGCTTCTCTGCAAGCCCGACGCGGCCTTGCAAACACAATGCCGCAATAAGCCGTAACAAGGCATCTCGCATATAATAATTCCAGGTCGCTAAATGTGGCGTACCTGCCTGCAACTAGCCGTGCACCTGCCACAAGCCGTAGGCCACAAGCCGTGTCGCTATCCGATCGCATTCTCCAAGCCTTTTGAAATGGGGCAGACGGCGTTCCAGAGCTGTTCCATAAGATCAAATCCAGTCGATCGGAATCGCGGGCAAATCGCCGCTCCACCAGAAAATTATTATTGAGTCTTTCCGATCTTCGCCAAAACCGTTCCTAACTGGGCACCTAAGCAAAAGAAACCTTCTTCTTCTTCGGGGCTTCCTCGACGGCCGGCTTAGCCTTCTTTCGTCGCCGTTTCAGCTCGTCCTTTTTGCTCTTCAACTTGGTCTCCTTCTCATTCTCACGCTTCTCAATCTCTTTTCGCTTGGTCTCTCGGATCTCCTCAAGCTGTCTGGCCTTCTCCAGCTTGGATGCATGTCTCGAATCAACCTGCTCAGAAACGTCCTGCAGAATTCGCATCATGGTGTCAGCGTCCTCGGCGAAAACTTTGCCCTTCTTGCCCCGTGGCTTCAAGACACCCTCAGGATCAATCGACATGTTCAACTTGGGGATACCAAGCTCCTTCTCTGTGTAGACCCGAGGTTTCTTTACCTTCTTCTCAGTGGGCTGCTTCTTGACTTTGCCTTTGGCCGCAACCTGCTTCTTGTCCTTGGCGTTGTTGTAGTTGTGAGAGCCTACCGACAGCTGATTAGCGGCTTGCTTGTCACTCTTTATCTCGCTCTCAATGGCTTTCATGCCATTCACCTTTCTCTTTCTCACGGCCATGTTATCGTTATCACTCTTACAAAAAAGTTGTATGTGAAAATATTCGTCGGGTTAGGGTTCAGAATTAGGGTAGGTGACCATTTGACTTTGAGCAGCGGCTCTATAAAGCCTGCTGGTCCACTGGTCCTTGATGACCCAGATGGCTGGCGTCTCCAAAGCCCTCAATTACTCCAGAGAGGTCCTGTTTGTTGATGACGACTGTTGTGAGGGAGGTGTTTGGAGGAACTCGAATGTCGTCGTCCTTGACGAGCGGGCCAAAAACGTAGCCCTTGTGGTTCACGAGATGCTTAGTAAACTTGGAAATGACGCCTCCGTGGGAAACAATCATTAAGGTGTCGTAGTCCTTGTTGAAACCCTCTTTGACAATCAGATCAAAGGCACGGGTCAGCCGGTGAACAGCATCATGGTATCGTTCTCCGTACTGATGAAACGTTTTGCCTTCAGCAGCAGATTTCGTGGTAGCGTCTTTCACAGACATGCCTTCTAGCTCACCCATGAATCGTTCTCGCAATTCGGACATGTAAGTGACTTTAAGGGTCGGTTGTCCGGCGTTGATAAGAATACCTTCAGCAGTGGCCTTGCACCGAATCAAGTCGCTGGACCAGATAGCGTCGAGATGAATGTGATTGTTCTTGAGCCGGGCGCCACACAGGGCCGCTTGAGTGTGTCCAACCTCGTTGAGTGGGGCGTCTAAGTTAGTGATCCCATAATACTTCCCCGGACTTCACCTACTAACATGGTAGCGTACTCACCTAGATGCCCTTGTAGGATCTTCTTCTTGTTGTGATCTGTCTGGCCGTGCCGGACCAGAATGATTTTGAGGTTCGATGCAGTCATGTCTATATCTATGGTTAACGAATGACGGCTGAAGCTTATACACGGTGTGACTGACCCTATGAATCATTCATGTGGGTGAGGTTGACGCCGGGTAACCTCATCCGCCGCAGTGAACGGGGCGCCCCTAGGTGCTTTCGGAGCGACCAGAGTATCTACGAGCAAGTACGACCAGCACCGCTTATTGAATATTGCATAGACCTGGTCTAGAGGACCAAGTTAAGATATTCTAACTTATACGTTACTACATGCTTAATTACATCACTAATATAAGGTGCATGTTACGCCGGACCGCTCTAGTCCGTGATTCAGCCTACACGCACAGTTGGCGAGAAAGTATAAACACGCAAAAAACAAGCCCCAGTAAGACAACACTAAGATCCGCTTATCGATCCGCTTACTATAAGCACCTGTCTGTGAATGTGATTCCACATGCGATCACGTGAAGTGGGGAGTCCCAATGCTTGTGTGAGACCTCGGAATCCCCACAATCTAGCACCATGAGCAACATTGGCCTTTACGATATCTTGAACCACTACGGTTCTGTCAAGCTGGACCCTTTTGACAAGTCGACTTCTGTCAAATTGGCCAAAGTCGAGAAAAGCTTGATTACCCTGGAATACACTACATCAGGTGTTACCCACGTCAAGTCTGTTGATGTCGGCATTAGCGGATCCGACCAGGAGGTTGTCTCCAAGGCTTCTGTGGAAGCAGCCAAAAAACTAGGTGTTTCTCCATACCAGGTCACTAGGTTCATTCCATTGAGCTCTATTGGAGAGGCCGTGCCTGCGTGGGTGCCAATTGGGCTCATCATTGTGAACGCCATCAAGCCAGAGGTCCTGGAACCAGTTCACCAGCTGATTTCACACTCAGTGGCCAAGATACTGAAGGAATACAGATGGCATATCCTGATTGGCCTGCTGGTTATCCATGCTATCGAGTACCTGACTGTTTTTGGCCCCTTGCTGCGGAAGCACAGAGTGCCGCCTTCCGTTCAGATCAAGTGGAGACTTTGCCAGAGCGTTGAGGGTCTCTTTGCCATTCAGCGATTCCAGGGCGAGGTGAAGAGAATCGAGGAGGAGTCCAAGAAGACGAAATAATATATATTACAACTACGACTATATGACATGAAAACTAAACAATTTCTATCAAAATTCTATACAAACTAACTTTTGTACGCAGCCTACACGGCAGTACGTATATGTCTTTCTGACATAAATTAAAGATTGACGTACTTATGACCCCCCCTCTACTGAATGTATATGTGGTCGTGTTTGCCATCTAGCCAGTCCTGCCACGCGGTCTGTAGTCCTTTTTCTAGGTTTCTGACCCAGTTCTCCGTGTCGAAAAACGTTCCGTTAGTTCGCTGTTCAAACAAGACTCTTCTCATTTCCATTAGTTCGTTGTTGCCCGGTGTTCCAAACTGAACCACGCGATCCTCGTAGTCCTGCTCCGTTGAGACGATTAGTTTCTCTGCCATTGCCATGCCCTCCGGCGTCGCTGGGAAGCTCGCGCGTATGATGCTGGCGCATATTCTTGAGCACAGCTTGTGCTCGTGGCGCGGGTATGTGATGATGGGCGAGCCAGACCAGCAGACGTCGGCGGCAGTTGTGTGAGCATTGCACTCTGGCGTGTCCAGGCACAGGTCGCAGGCCCGCGACCGGAAAATGTGCACGTCCTTCTCGGCGACCGGCGTAAAGATGATTCGGTCCACGACACTCTGGTTCGACCACTTGAGGGCGTACCGCAGAATGTTCTCCTGGCCAGCCTTGGGGAACTGCAGCAGCCAGAGGTATGCGTTGGGCAGCCTGCACATGATTGTGAGCCACATTTTGAGCGTCGTAGGATCGATCTTGTACAGCTGGTTGAAGTTGGCCAGTAGGAAGGCGTCTGCGGGCAGGTTCGGAAACATTTTGGCCCGCAGCTCTTTTCTGATATTGATTTCCTCCTCCCACGAATGCGTGTTGCCGTAGTCCAGCACGTTCTGACAGCTCTGGCGGTGGTCCGACACAAACAGCGACGCATTCGGTGGCATGAATATCACCTTCTCCTTGTACACTGCGTCTGTGGCCGATTTCGGAATGGCAATCTCGTCGCCGAGGATGTAGTCGCACCAGTCTGCACAGATTGGACCCGCAAAGCCCATCAGAGACACCTGGATCGGGCACGGCCGGAGAGCAAACAACTCGTTTTTGGCGCCCCGAGTGAATCCGTTCAGGTTCACCAGCACGTGCACATTGTCCTCGACGATGAGGTCCGCCGTCTGCTGAATCGACAGCTTGGACACGTCGCGGAACTTCCAGCACGTCTGCTCAATCTTTTTGCGATACTGAGAATTGTCAGAAGGCGTGGTGGCGTAGCAGATTGGCAGCACCTTGGTGGAGTCATGGAACCCAAACACGCTCTGCATCAAATGCGCCAGCGGGTGGTTCGCAAAGTCCGAAGAGACGTAGCCGACAATGAGCTGCTGCTTGGGCGGCTTGGGAGGCGGATACACAGTGCCTGGCACCCAGGACTGCGTCAGAATCGACATTGAGATCCTGATGGCGCACTTTTCGCTAATGTGCCTGACCTGGTAAGCATTGAATGGCAGCGTGAAGGCGTGGAACGGTAATATGGATGTCGCAAACGGAATGGGTAGCACCGACGGGATCTGCGGCCTGATATAATTGGTCAAGTCTAGGTCGTTGCCGGCAAGCCGATCAAAGTACCACCTCCGCTGACAAATCCGCATGGCCTTCTCAATGACGCTAAGCACATTAGCGCCCTCGTCGAGACGGTTCTTCCAATTATTCCAGATCTGTGTCCACTGCTGGCGCTGGTCTTGTGAGTAGCCGCCTAAGGACCGCTCAATCTGGTCAAAGAGTACGCCATTATCCTTAGTCTCAACGTAGTTGATAACGCCAACCCCCCATTTCCGTGCGTCACGGATTTGAGTGTCAATGATCCGCAAAATCTTTGGGACCCAACCATCAATGTGACCCTTAACCAATTGCCCACCCGCGTCAACGGAGTAAGGCTCCCAACCAGTACCACCTCTGTCATCCCAATCACACAGGGTCCCTTGACAGTTTGCCAGCCCGCTAAGAGCCTCTACAAAATTGGCGTCCGCTTTGATGGCGCGTTTGTAGTAGACGGCGGCCTTGTCAACTTCGCCCTGGTCTTTAAGGGCGGAAGCAAGGTTGGTGAGAGCAATGTTAAAATTGGGGTCGCAATCAATGGCCTTCATGTACACCGCGATGGCCTCCTGGATTTGACCTTGCTCACGCAGCAGCGAACCCAGGTTCGTGTACAAGTGAGGATGGCTGGCGTCCAGAGACAATCCATAGGTGTAGTACTCCAAAGCTAGCGATTTGCACTCGGCCATGCGCTCGACAGATGTCTCCATAGAAGCCAACAAGATTCCAATATTGTTTGCCGTGCTTGGGGAGGGATTCAGGCTAAGCGACAGGAGGTACAGGCTCAGAACGTCGACGTGCTTCGGCACTCGACCGTTCAGATAAACCATCTTGACAGGGTTGCCAGAATTTATACCGTCCTGGAGCAGCTTTGCCAGATTCAAAAGAAGATTTGAGACCACCACCATGAGAGATGTGGCGGCGGCCGGGTTCTCAAGGTTCCTGGCCACGGGCGAAGCCATGGGCTCCTCAGAACCTACCCTGGACGAATCCATGGAATCAGCGGACTGCGACCTGGACGAGCTCGACGACAGCGAAGACACGGAAGAAGACAAATCAGAGGTTAACCCAGACAGACCAGAAATGGAGCGAGGCAGAGGCAATTGCCCTTGGGGACTAAAAAGAGAATAGCGGACTTTCAAAGCGTCCTGCGGCCCGAGCAAAACATGTCCCTCGCTTACAAGATTATTATTACTATTACTTGTCCTGATCGACTTTTGAATCTGGGATATGAGTGCGGGTATGCCTTTTCTCGCGTCTGAGCTGGTGCTGGAGTCGCTGTCGCTAGAGTCGTCGTCCGGTTCCTCGATGCCTAGTCTTTGGGTGCTGAATCCGCAGGCATAGAGTATGGCCGTGGCAAAAGTTTTAGCCGCCTCTGTGGGCTGGTTGCACTGGTTCTGCAAATTCCCTAGGGTATGAAAGACCGCCAAATACTTGCACCAATCATGAATATCCGCCACCTCCACCTCATCCTGGGCCACTTGTTTGAGCACATTGATAGCATCAAACTCGCGACGTTGGCTAATCAGCAGTGCCACGAGCTGATCAAGAAGCTCCCAGAACAGACGATCCTTGACCTGCGACAGCTTCCGCCAGGGCGGGCTGCGCTGGACCGTCTTGTATAGCGGCGGGCGCTTATCAGTCATGTCATTAAGGTCCGAATTTCTGCACCCGCTGTGTATATATGGCGACGGAGTTGAGGGAGCGGAGAAAACGGAGATTGGACGGTTGCTCGAGAGACGCCAAACCGGACGGGTATACTAGAGACACGCTTGTAAGAACCTTGTCTGGCGCTCTTGGAACTAGTTTCTTGGTGTCTTGTTGTTCTTGTGCTCTATTTATCTACAAGTTGTCGTGGCGTGGACCCTTTCCTCACCGAGGGCTGTCCCATGATGTTGGCATTACGTCATAATGCACCCACTTTCGCGGTCATATAACAGCGCACTCACAACACTAAACATTTGACAGCAGCCCACAAAACAGCTAGCAAACAATCATAAACCGCCAACGCTGTTGATCCTACATGGATCAAGCCGTCAAGTCAGGAGCGCGTCGATTATCTCCGCTCCCAGCGCTGACTAAGGCAGGGCCAGTCATTCGCAGGTCACGCTTTTAGCTTTATTCACTGTCTAGTCACTGCTGCACTCCTGGTCTATATGCAGCTGTAGCAGGTCGAGACCCTAATTTGTCACGAGATAGGTTACACGGCCAAGAACAGCGCGCAGTGAGTAACTAATCCACAATTTTCTTCTGCGGAACACTCGCCTACGGGATATGTGTAACGCTCTCTTGACTGGTCTCTTGCTTGACTAGTGTCTCTGGCTTGCTTACGTAGACGTCAGGGTCCCGGTCCCTTGCGTGTTCTCGTTACTAGTCTCTAACCGGCCACCCTGCCGGAATGGTCTGTGAGCGTCTGTTCTGCCGGGACGCTTTACTACGCCGCTGTGGATGTGGGCCGGCGTGGACCGGAAGACTTGGACTCCTCTCTCAAGAACACAGCTAACCTCAAGGTTAAGCTTCGCGTTAAGCAAGCGAATAAAGTTCGAGACCGGTCCCGGGCTTCCATCGACTTCCAAGTTATCCGCGCGAAACTGCGCGACCCACTCCAAGCCTAATGTAGGTGCAATGACAGCATTGTTACATGAATGCATCAGCCCTTACAGGGCATCTGCCTCTGACCACTGAGGGAGCTGTGACGCAATCGAGCGTTGCACGGCTGCACGTGAGACATTGACACCGCCTGTCGATGAGCCAGTGCGTCTGCTCATCTCCGAGCATCTCGCGGCTATGAACCGGGCCTGTGACCGTTGAACGATAGGGCGGTGCGAACCCGTGTAGGTGGCGGCCAATCTGTTTCTGGACTGGGCTCGGGATGAGAGTTAGGCCCAGATCATGTCAGGTGATGTAAAAGTGTCTTCGGAAATGAAGCAACCGAGTGTTGATCATTGCTAATGCCGTGTATCGACGCCTGGTCACGTGTGAATACTAGGTTGGAGGAAACCAGGGTGAAGGACCATACGCAAGCTCCAGCGATTGCGGTGACAATTGTTGCGCGGTGATCAAGGTTACAGCAGATCATTCTCAATATTGCGGGTCTCGGGCTTGGGTTGCCTGGACGCATGAGGGATAGTGGCTCTACAGAGTCCGGAGTCACAAGAAAAAGCCAGAAAGTTTAGTCTTCTATACCGCATTCGAGTTGCAAGGAACACTATCAATGGTTGTGATTGGAGGGGGGATCAGTCACGCTAGTCACAATCTGCTCCCGAATATACTTCCTGAACTCGACGAGAACTCGATGCCATAACCACCTTCTGCCCAACTCAAGTCAATGCCAAAGCACTGATGTGAAGACTCTCACTACAGCACGTTTAAATGGCTTGTAGCACGTATAAATGCGCAAGAACATCCGCCCTCAACTTTGTCGAGGTTTTGGATCACAAAATGAGACGCTCCTCCTGGGAAGGCGCGTTACTACACAATGCTGTAGTAAATATTACTCTGCCATGAAATCAACCCCAATTACAAGCTCCATGTAATCTCAACTCTATGCAATGAAGTTCAGCACGTTGCTCGGTGTTATGCCTGCACTTGGCACCCTAACCCTGTGAGCCATCGTGAGTAATCACCTCTCCATACATAATCGCGACAAAACTACATTAGGCACCACCATGGCAGAGCTTAAACTTGAGATTCTAACTTCACCTACTGATGTCCAGCAGACCTACCGCAACAATTACGGCGCATGGGGAGCTGATGGCCTGATGGAAGAGTACCTAGCGCGGGAACAGTTAGTTGGAGACATTTACCGCCGACATGCCAAACTCAGCAACTGGGCCTTGAAGAGAGTCGATCCGGATGGAGAAAAGATTGTGTCTGCGCTAGAAGTCCTTGAAAGAGATGCCTTTTACAAGCTGAATGGAGCTATTGAGAGGAAAGTCTTCTATGTTATCGGGGGTGTTTTCACACCAGAGGAAGAGAGAAAGAAAGGCTATGCTGCAAAGTTGTTTGAGCTGGCTACCGCTGAGTTTGATAGACGCGGAGTTCTCGCCACAATGCTCTATTCAGATGTTGGAAACTACTATGGTCGGTTTGGATACAAGCTAGACAGTCTCAAGGAGCTCAGAATCGATATTGGTGAGCAGTTCAATGGAGACGTTCCCGAAGCGCAAGATGTGAGAGGAGTCTACGAAGTCGATGTGTGGGAAGATGTAGAGCAACTGAAGAGGCTCTTGGAGAGTTCCAAGGCCACAACCTCTGTGCTACCTATTCCAGATGAGGCCGTGCACAGGTCGCTTTTCGAGAGAGAAATTGTCATGAAGAATTATCTAAAACGCCAGCATCAGAACCCTCGAGGAGATCAGCACAATGGCAGTTGGGTATTGTGGATAGACTTTCCAGGTGACGAGGACACAGTCTACTTCACCAGAATCTTTGCACCAGAGAACAAGCCAAGTCAAGAGGTTCTACAAGATCTAAAACTTCTTATCCCTCGAGCAGCTGTTTACGCCAAACGGTGTGGAGTGAAAGTTGTCAGTGCCTGGCGAGGTGACTTTCCATCGCAGCTGAGTGAAGAACAGCTCGAGGAACTGGCTAGTTTCATTTCTCAGACTCCTGGCTTGAACGCAAAGGTTCACGATAGAGATGAACACTGGCCAATGGTGAGGTATCTGGGAGGGAATGGTACCCTGAATGGAGAAGAGCCGAAGTGGGAGCTTAACGGACGTGCCTGTTGGTTCTAATTCCAAATTTTACGACCGAGAGTGGCTGTATAGTTGCATAGATGGGCACTTTTTCGAACACGGTGGATCATCACCCTCCGGAGTCAATTTGAGTCGTGACGATGTGGCGGACGAGTTGAAGGCATTAGTCGCGGTGTGTTCCATATATGAGTTGATGTTTTCTGAAGCCAACCATTGCTTTAGTATTCTTAATTCGACGAGGCAGCGTGATTGAGGTGTGCCTTTCGTGTCAGCTATTCGCGAGCTGCCAGATGTTCGTTTTGGATGCATGAGGTACCCAGGTCCTCGGAGACCGCCAAAGACATGCAAGCGCACTTATGGCTCCGAAGCTTCGAACTTTACATTTATACCTTTGGCGGCTCTGGATTTAGGATTTTGAGACAAGCAACTGATGACCGGAACACGACTCTTAAGTGATTGTGTGCGTTGACCATACAAAATCGATCGCGACCCAAGGAAGCTGTTGCGAAAGTTTCAAAAGCCAGAGAATCATTAGTCGCAGGTGGGAGAGACTACTTTCTTCAGCTAGTTTGTCCTCGCACGCTAAAAGTCCCGTGAAATCGAGTGATCAGCGAGGAGGACCACCAGCTCAGGTTTCACAACTACCCACGAGTTGCCATCGATTAAGGCCTGCTAGACACGGAGGCGTCAGCTGAAATCCTTTTACACATCACAAACTGTCATCATGCATGCTTCTAGCGAGACCTTGATTTGAGAGTGGTTGTACAATTGCCAGAATAAATGAAAACCGGCCCAAGTCACACCCCAACGTCATTTCCCGCCTCTAATGCCTGTATCTCCGTAAGCAAAGCAGTACGTCAATGTACCAAGAAATAAACACGCAGCCCATCGCCAATGCCAATCCCCCTGGCCGCGGCAGATCAAGGCACCAGATCCCCACATCATGATGTCATTATGGTGATGTCATGAGCGAATAAGAGTGATTGAATTTACAAAACAGGAGATCGAGAGCCTTTGTCGATGATGTAAGGTGTAGTCGTGGCGTAATGTGGGGTCAATATCGGGATCGTGATGTCACGACCAAGAAGTTAGACTACCTTTTCATAGCGATTCTACCTCAACTGTCTAGTCTTGAAATCTGCCATCAGAAATCAAAACACTCATTAGAGATCGACTCACAACGAGCCTACGAGAGAAGCCACCATCAGTACATTACCATAACATACGTATTTACCTGCCTTGCGTGATGCAGACTTGACGCTTGCAGCTACCTCAAATCACCGTAGATTCCCACGGTGCTGATGACGAAGCCCACAATGGCAACGGTGGCAGAGGCAGCGCCAAAGAAATTTCCAGGGCAACCGTTGAAGCAAGCCTTACCCTCTGGGACAGGAGTAGAGGCAGTTGGAGTTGCAGATGGACTGGACGGGGTGCTGGGGACAGCATAGACTGAATTGTCGAGGTCTGAGGTCTCCACAATAGGTGTCTTTGCTCCATCAAGGTCAATCTTCTTCACCTTTGCAGAATATCGCCCCACCATAGAAGTCTTCATGAGCAAAGGAATGCAAATCGCTGAATAAAGCAGGTATGGGTGCCTGGCATACTTTGGTGAAAAGGCAAAGGCAATGGAAAGAGACAGGACTCCAGAGACTGCGAGCTTCACCGAAAGCTCCGATAGCCGCGCAAGTAGCTCAGCAACGAAATCCTCATCCTGCGGTTTCCTGGGAATGGCGGGGATAACCAAATTGGACGTAACTGTGGTTCCGGCAAGAAGACCAAGAGACACAGTGCCCAACACTTTAGCTGCGACCAAGATCATGTTGAACTCTTATCGCCACTGGCTTGATTGGGATGGTTATGTAGGTGTGGTCACCTACCGGCACGTGATTGATAAGGCAAGTCATTTTTTCTGGGGAGGCTCATACGGTCCAAGTGAGTCTTGCCGGGGCTGTTCTGGGGGTCCTGGAAGACTAAGTAGGTACTGAGTGACATTAGGAGCTCACTGAATGACTAGTTTGTGCACTCAAGAGTCGATGGCGGTGGCGGTGGCGATTGCCACCCGGAAGCGGCCGTGAGTTTGGATGCAGAGGTATCGAGGTGCAGGTGAAGACGGCGTGATGGTTCCGACTGGTGTTGCTGGGCGATGAACGGCGATGAAGACGAAATAGTGGTCAGGCAGTCAGATCTCTGACAACACGTACATTACATCTCGACGTACTAGAGCCATTAATTAATTTGATATGCTTCAAAAATAAAAGTCGAGCTCCAATCGAGCCTAAACGCACCGCTATATGAGCCGTGATTCGAGGTATAACCTTGTGCGTACGTGCACATTTCGGCGACCGAGAACATTCGGACCCTCAACGGCCTCGGCATTCGTTTGCATAACGGTGCAGGATGCGTGTGACGTTTCACCACGACCGTTTCAAACATTACGGACACCGACGCTGATTACACTCAGTCAATTTCGGCGCCATCAAGAATAGAACACCAAGAATAAATGTACATACCAATGCATCGCCCATCGCCGTCATGTAAGCTGTGTGGGTCATAACATATTGATAAGGTTATCCTGGTTTATTGCATCGCCCGGTACCCACGCCTTATCCTCCTTCTATTAATACTTGTACTGTACCTACGTCATAGGTTCATCCTGGGTATCCCTCGGTGATCTGTTTATCCGACTCCTGTGTTTACCGGTTGCGATTGGTACCTGTCTGTGCGCGAGTACTCAATCTCCGAGTCGAGAAGGTGGACGCGTGATCAAGGAAAGTGAGACTAATCAATGTCATGAGACATGTGTTCCTGGTATTCGAGAGCGTTCTGAGTTTCATGTTGATCTGGTTTGATATCCTGTTCTTATTGCGTAGAGAGCCAAATTTAAACGAGCTTGCCATATTCGATCCAGTCCTTGTCGATTAAACTTATCAGTGTGACGTCATGGCCAAACTAGAGTAACATGTTATTAGCATGCCTTTGTTCACGTGATAAAAACGGAATGGATCGGATTTGCCGTGCTTTCCGTGTCCGTTCCACACCGTATGGTATCATGCGCTCGCCACTGTCTCGCCTGGATCGTATGCTGGTATCGTTCGTTCACCGGAAAAACACGGACAGTGTTGTTCCTAACCCTAGCCCATGTCTCAGCTGTGCTTGGAGGCAAAAACGTCGGGTTTCCCTTTGTGGCTGTAGGGTGATCAGCCGCCGAATGCAGGAATGTTGGGGTTCCCATTCGGGATTGGTGGCGTCAGGATCACGTGGGTGGCGTTGACCCTGACCCTATGTCATCAGGGTTACGATGAGAATTGTGTGATGAAATGCAAGCCTACAGTCATATAGTTGATTCAAGAGCCCGGCAAGCCGGCAAGCCGGGATAACGGACTAAAGATGATACATTGATAGTCTTTTTGTCTGAGCCAGCGATGCTTCCGGATATTGCTCATCATGAAAATCCCCTGAGTTTGACTAGCCAATGCCGCCAACAGTCAGTTCCGTCGCAACCCAGTTCTCTCCAGTTCCGTCTCCGTCAATTCCAGAATGTCAATTGCGGGGAAGCCTTGTTCATAGCCTCAGACTTGCGCCTCGACGCCATTCACAGGACTAGGAGTAGCTGGCTTGGTTCAGCCGGAATTGTCATCTCGCAATTGGACTTTGCGTGAAGAAAGCACTGCGACAGATTGAGAGAAAATTATGTTTCCGTCCGCTAATACTAACTTACATAATCTTACGTTAACGCACTGCTACATACATACCCCCTGGTCCCCCGCTCTCACCACTGCTGCGACAAGCGGCCAAAAAAGCTCTCACATTCCTTCCCCTGCTTTTTTCAAAATTATCAACCCACAGCCCCTGCCCACTAGTCCTACGTATTTTATTACGCCGTTTCGATCTCCGTAAGCCCGATCAGCTAATCTCGCCGTGTGAGACTAACTGGTGGACGCAAATCTGGTCCAACTGGTTGCCAAGCATATTATTATTTTGCCCGATGAGGTCTTGCATGAGTTACCCGGCTCCCCACATTTCAGCTAACCAGATTAGAAAGTGGGACTGTTCCATGTACTTACACGTACTTCTATATTTAGTACGTTCTACAAGTGACAGAAAAGTGAGCGCAAACAGTGACCAAGACCTGTCCGGGCTCCCAGGCTCACCCCGCCCCAACCACCGTTGATCTTCCGCCGATCTCCACAGCAAATATTATCGCAAAATGATATTCTCACAGTTTCCTAATAAGCCGGTCCCCCACCGCTGTATCAGGTGAATTATAGACAATCCCACTGATGTGCAAAATAAATACGAACGTAAACAAACATAATATTAGCACGTAATGAAATGCAAGGGCCGGCGGGGCCAGTACAATGTTAGGGCGCAGTCCGACGCGCAGTATCAGATTTCGGTTTGTGCGCGTTTCTGGCGATCGATTAGGTCGCTTTCCAGATAAACAAGATGAGAAAAGATGAAACAGCCAAACATACGATGAGCTCCACATTGTATTACTGATGTACATAATCGTAGTGGGTTAGCTGGCGGCATCTTGGTGGGAATGAGTCGTGATTACAGCCTACTCTGAGCGCCCTTCAAGTAAGAAGTTCCCAGCTTCAACTGATCAACAGCCTCGGCCACCATCTCACGCACAATCTCTCCCGCTGGCTGAATCTTGGTGATGGCACCCGCAACCTGGCCCATCAGATGTGGGTAGTCAACGTCCTTTCCATTGTCCATATCGTGCTCAATTGGCACGATACCCTTGGCGCACAGCTCGTTAATCTCCTGTGGTCGTTTGTGCCAGTCAATCAGGTAGTCGTTCAGCATGGCTCGCAGTGGTCGTCCAGACACCACAAGCGTTCGGTCCGTCTGCTGGTAGTGGCACTGGACAACGGCTTCCTTGTGAGCCTGACTGACGCCGGACTCGACAGAGGCAACGAATCGAGTTCCAACCCACACACCGACGGCACCCTGCATCAAAGCAGCGGCTAGACCTCGACCGTTGCAGATACCACCGGCAGCCAGCACTGGAGCGGTAGCACCGTTCAGCATCTTCGGCTTGTATCGCCTAGCGACGTCAACGACGGCTGGGATCAGAATAGTACCGGCAATGTCACCAGTGTGGCCACCACCCTCACCACCCTGGGCACAGACCATGTCGACGCCCAGGTCAAGGGCCTTGACGGCGTGCTTGGGGTGTCCAACCATGTTCATGACGAGGATACCAGCAGCGTGCAGTTTATCAATGACGTACTTTGGTGGAACTCCGACAGCGGCAATGAACAGCTTGGCTCCACTCTCAATAGTAATGTCAATCAGCTCATCAAGCTTACCGCCAGTGTAGTCATGGTTAGTCTTTCGCGCGTTACCGCCAACCTGTGGAAGAGCCAGATCAATACCGAAGGGCAGATCTGGTCGAATGAAATCAGCCTTCATCTCGGCAATGTGATCTCGAAGCTGGTCCGGAGTGTACATGAAGCCTCCGATGACACCGAGACCACCAGCGTTGGAAACAGCGGCGGCAAGGTGTCCACCAGAGGCCTTGGCCATACCGGCCAGGACAATTGGATGCTGGATACCCAGCAGCGTCGTTAGTGGAGTTGTAATTGGGCCGGACATGATTCGACTTGTGAAATTCGTTACCAACGTAGCGAAACGGCCTTTTATCACTAGCCTGTGCCGATGTGTGGGGTACAACCGCGCGCCGAGGTTGGCGTGTTTACCCTGTCGTCGGTGCATCTTGTTACCGTACTCCGACTTGTAGCTAGCATTGTCAGGCTTTCAAACTGCTCAGCAACCGGCCAACCGGTCTATGCCGTGCCATCCGTGAAGCAGCGTGTGCTATAGGTGTACCCAGCTTGTAAAATTGCTGGAGTGTAGCTGGCATTCTCGTCACAGCTAGGGTCGGGCCTCCGGTTCTGAGTCTGTCGTCGGAAATTGCTCGTGGCCCGGTAAAGCAGACACGTGTGTGGACTGGTGCAATTGGCCTGGCAATTGGGTTTTGGGCGTTTGTGTGCTTGGCCAATAGTGTTGCTCGACGTTGCTGTATTGTTGCACCGAGTCTCAATGGAGAGCACTGGCAATTGACCAACAGTCCGAGAACTTATCTTTCAAGTCCACCACTCGTAAAGTCGTTCAGCATTGTGAGCTTGAAAGTCAACTTTTATGAACCATCAGTGGACATCACCCATACGCCGGACACATTCAATACCCTGATTCACTTCGCGCCAGGGGCTGTCAGGTGACGCTTATCGCGACTCGCTTATCGCCCCGCCAACCTCGATAATCTCTGGACAGGGGTATACCTGTGACCTAGTCCTAACGGTCACTAGATTATCCGCCCAATTTCCCGACCAGGGATGCTGTGGGCGCTATGACGGCCATGCGATCAACCGTATCAGGATCCTGGCCTTTGTCGTTGGCATGTCGCATGAAGTCATGGTCATGCTCGGTTGTCGTGGAAACCGTTGTCACGGGGACGCATATTGAGTACCTGTACAGTTTCAGCTAACATTAAGGGTGATAGTACCTGGGTTGACACCCGTACCTTTAATTAGACGTACTTCTAGTCAATGTACTGAAAATTACGCTAGTCTATAATATGCGCACAACCTGTATGTTCTAATAATACATCGCTACGTGCCATCCATCCGCCCCGTCTCGTTGGCATCACTCCCACATGCCGAGAAGATGCCGGAAACCCTGGAAAAGTTTGGAAGGACAAGGACGCCACCACCGGAGTCTCAGAAGACATGACCCAGACACGCAGCGAGGCAAAGCAGACAAAGACGTTGAGTGGCGGTGGTTCCGGTTTACCCGACCCCGCATTTCAAACAAATCTCAGTTCTCTGGCCGGCCTATGAAGTACATTGTCTAGCTGAGCAGTGTAGTGTAAACTGTCTTGATTAAGTTCCTCGCGCCTGACCCCGAGAACCTCGATCGGATGACTAAAATTCCTCGAGCTGCAGCAGCCTCGTGACGACCCTGAGCCCACGTTATTGCGTTGGCATGCACTGTGTGCATGGCACCGAGCGCATTTGGTGATGGTGGCTGGCCTTAGCTGACAGTTCTGTATACATTTACCCGTAGCAGTCACATGAATAATATCGCCCAACAAATAGCCTAACCGGTTATCTATAACAAGCGAGATGGACCGAGTTACCGATGAGATGCGGTAAATTTTACTGAGTCAATCAGACTCAAGCCATCATTGCTCAGAGACATGCGTAGGAAGTCTGCTTGCAACGTTGCCTGTTCCTCTCCTACTACTACAGTCTTACCAGTGGATCCCACCACCGGTTAACCTTTGAGTGAGACTCCTGCCCATCAGCTGTCCCCTTTGGTCCCAGTGGCTGTGCTGTATAAACAAACCTGCTACAGCGCGTGCGCATGCAATCAACCGTCTAGTAAATGAAATGACATAATGACAGCCTCTGATGTAATCGCCTATCAAATCACGGGATCGTGTAATACTCACACAGAAATCACACAATACATTTTACTTTGTCCCCGCTACAATCACACAATACCCTTGTCTACACACGACACACCCACACCACCCTCACTGTTACCACCCCGACGGCCTAATAATAGGCTGATACAGACCGGGTAAGAACCTAATTCGGGCAATCTGCAACATCAGGGTAAGTTTTCCCCAATTGGTGGGCGCGGTGGTGTGCAAAGCGGAATGAGGAACCTCGCGGCTCGTCGCTGGGGCAACAGAAAAAACAAACAATTACGTGCTATAGTTGCTTTTTGTAGCGGACTGTGTTTTCCACGGGTTTCCTTACCCTAAACCTCTCCGCACGACTTTTTTGGCTTTGCTTTTTCCGATTCGCTGTTATCTGAGTCTTTTAAATCTCCCCTTCGCCCTGTATCTTCGGACTGATTGTACAATACTCTTTGAAAAAAAAATTCGATTCTGTTGGTGAGGCGACTACTGTGGATCCGGGTAACGGTATAGACCCTGTGTCTAGATATAGATAGCGGTTAGCGATTAGCAGCACTGGCGGCTAACGGTAACTGTTGGCGACGACGACGACACTTACGATAACGCTACGATTTGACTCTCACGATACTACATTTTAACATACCTTTTTGCATATACACACCATCGCCATGCCCAAGACGAGCAAGATGTTGGCCGGACGGTACCGGTTCGTGGCGGATCTGAATAAGGGTTCCTACGGCATCGTTACCCTATACGAGGACACCAAGAAGGGCAACCAGTTGGTGGCTGTCAAGGCCATCAGCAAGTTGGCCGGCGGCTCCGATGAGGTTGAACACGAGATTGCATTCCACAAGCTTCTTGGCCAGCACCCTCATGTCACCAACTTGATTCATCACTTTGAGGACTTCCACAACCACTACCTGGTTATGGAGTACCAGAGCGGCGGTGATCTTTACGAGGCTATTCGAGCCGACCGTGGCCCTCGAGACCACGGCACCGTCTTGGACTTCATGGTTCAGCTCATTGACGCCGTTCAGTACTGTCACGATAAGGGAGTCTTTCACCGGGATATCAAGCCAGAGAACATTTTGATTGCCAGCGACGGCACTGTCAAGCTCAGCGACTTTGGTTTGGCCTGCACCAGCCGACTCACCCGTGAGTTTGGCGTGGGTTCCGACCGATACATGGCTCCAGAGCTCTTTGACGGCGACAATCTGCGAGAGTACGACGCCCAGCAGGCCGACATTTGGTCTGTGGGTATCGTTCTGCTCAACATTTTGTTTGGCAAGAACCCATTCACCCTCGCCTCTCAGAAGGACAAGCTGTTTCTGGACTTTGCCGCCAACCGGGAGAGTCTCTTTGACATCTTTCCTACGCTTTCTCAGGACACTTTCAACGTGCTGCGATTTGCTCTGACTATGGACCCAGACAACCGAGACCTCCAGGCCATGAAGGAGGAGCTGTTCAAGGTTGAGTCCTGGACCACCGACGACGAGTACATTCAGTGCGCCCCAGAAGACGACACCATCATTGGCACCACCACCAACAGACAACCTTTGCGAACTCCTTCGCTGTTTTTGCAAAACTCCGATTACTTTTACGACAAACCTTGGTCACGAACAATGCAGTTCACGCCCCCTACGCATGGCTCTGTTCTGCACAACCGCAAACTTTTTAATGCATTTAACAACAAAAAACACATCTTATCAAACTCCATGACTTCGATCCAGGACGAAGACGAGGACGAAACAGAGGCAGAGACCTACAAGAGCGACGATGACATGTTCCTGATGGACGATGTCAACAACTCCTTTGCCAACCTCAACCTACGAAACTCGTCCAGCGACTCGTCCAGCGTCTCTTCGGCGCCTTCTCTCATCCACTCCGAACCACCACCATCTGCATCCTCCACCAAACCTATCCAAGTGCCTCCAAAGCCAATGACTGTGCCTTGTTCGGCCCCAGTCCTGTCGGTCAACAGAGACTTTCTCAAGTTTGGAACGTCCTGGGGTGACATGTTTGAGGACGACGAACAAGACGACGACACTTTTTTTGCTGGATCCGTCGACGGTAAGCTCTTTGAGTACCTCAAGTCTGAGCTGCCGGCTTCGAACTCCTTTCCAGAACTCAAAGTTGGAGCTTTCACTGCCCCTGGGCCTGGCGCCATCAGGATTGAGCGAAAGTGGTAAGACAAAAGCGCAAGCTATTATTTAATGATAACGACAATGTACTCCTCTCATCTGACTACAGCGTAACTGTGAAACACATTTTTGTTCTTCTTAGCACTTCCAAGTGTTGCCAAATCCGCCAATGACTCTACACCTGCCGTGCCTATCTCATTTCATCATCGGCAGCCTCTTATCGCATTAGTCTCCGCGACCGCCTAATTACGGCTCACGGCACTATGCCGTTCCCGATATCGCTTGCTTATCGCTACCCACCATGAAATTATTTCCAATTTCTCTTTCCGCCCCTCGCGGACTAATGAAGCGGGCAATTTTTCATTGCTCTGCTCACACGACTTTACTGCAGCCTTCCTCACACTAACGTTAAAACCACGCTAATGAGCACCCACAGGTATTATATCGCCTACATGCATATCACGCAGCTCGCCTATCTCGCATAATCTACCGTTTTTAGCGGGGTCTCTGGGCTGCGTCTGCGTGACCAGGGTTCTATTGAGCCCAAGTAGGAATCCATATATGAAGGGCTGCTAATTGACTTGCGCACGTCCTTTATCTACCGCCTACCCTTTATCGCTTATCTCTCACGCTTATACCACTGACATCCACTCCCCTCCACTACCCACTCCACTCCGCCACGGCCCGACTGCGCTCTATACCGCTCCGTCACCGGACTCTCACTCCCTAACGGGGAGACCCACCTGCACCGAATCGAGCTTCATGGCGACAGATCTCATGACCAGCTGATTGGAATAACTGATATGCACACGCCAAAAGTCGACTGTCACCCCTGATCCGCGCCTGTTTTACTGAGCTAGCGGAGTTTTTTTATTTCCAGGCTGCTCTGATGCGCTGTATCGATTTGGTGAGCTTTTTCTTGTACATGTCCTCCTGAACTGTTCTCAAATGTACGCAATCCCACACTCTATGCGCGAATTCGCTACGTAAATATCAGCACTAAGGTCATCAGATGACGTTAATCCTTTGTACTAACTTGTTAACATGTTACGCACCCCTGTCTGCCCGCCCACAGGCCGTTTCAACGTCAGTACGGCACCGCAAATCGGCCCACTGGCTCGCAGTGGGAACGCGCGAACGGCACAGGCGGACGATATCGGAGTAGCACAATGACGAGCGCCTACATACGAGATGGCCTGCCTTATCTGGCTCGCCGGGTGAAGTTGCGATGTGCGTATTGTCAGGGTCCATCAAGTGAGACTGTCTTGGCCTGATGCATTCGGAAATTTGACAGAGATAGAGCGAGAGAGATTAGAGACTAGATAGCTGTATACACTTGTAGCGATAGTGCTAGAATTCTCGTGGTCTAGGCTTCACATTGTTTCCTAGTCCTCACACTCCTATTCCTTGATGTGATCAGCTTTGACCCACCACCAAATCGGTTCGCCAAATCGTGCCATCACGCCATCAAACTGTAATCACTCCTCCTTCACGAGTGGTCACGCGCTTATCATTACTTTATTATATTACGAAGATCACTTCTTATCTGGTGCGCGCGCACGGCTAACGCCTTTCTGATAACGGAAAGATATGCACTAGTGTCATTGGCGCGGGAGACTCAGATTGCGTAAGAGTCGCCGGCTACTGTGTGTGATAAACCAAGCCGTGCCAACGAACCTACCAGGCTAGTAAAGCAAAATCATGAGTTGGGATCACCATAACCCCACGATCGCTAAGCTATGATCGCTTACACGTATAAGTCACCACATGACGGGTTGCAGTGAAGTTAGACATGCAAGGCGATCGATTCCATCACGCCTGTCCCTCGGTGATTAACTTCCTGTTTGATCGCTGAACCAGAACGTGCCGGGCCGCTTACGCACAAACGTAATCATCTGCGCAACGTTATCCGCTAACGTATTGAAGTGCGTGTGATTCAGGTCCCCTCAGGCGAGTCTCATAATTTCTGCGATCCCGGCCAGATCCGAAATTGCGCCAGAGGGGAATGAAAGTGCCCCAACCCCGCATTTCGGAGTTCGAAATTTCCGTGGTTCATTTTATTAATTCAGGGTCTGGGCGGCGACGTTGTTGGGCGGAGCGGGTTGGTGGGCGGACCTTTTATTGAATATTGGTTTCATGCATGTGAAAGGCTGGTTCAGCATGGCGAACTCAACCGATCGAAATTATTGAGAAATGGCAGCTGAGAAGAGAATCAAGCTGGCGTATTCTTTTGTTGGTAGTGGCGTGAGCGTATATGCATACATGGCGGATTGAGGCAGATTCTCGAGTTGTGCATCCACCTCCCAGAAAATGTTGTTCAAACAGTATGTCGATTCGGGTAGGGCGATACTTGATGGGACGACACCTCATTCGGGCACCAGATCTTAACGTGCAACCAGCATGCGTGCCCCTTCGGCCGTCCAGTCTGAAAAACATACATCATTTGGGGCCATATTCTTTGCTGCTTTAATGAGACCGCTCTTGGCCTGCCAAAACTAGCCAGCGTGTCCCTCAGGCTCCGGGATCTGTTGGATACCGATTCGAGTGAATTGTCCCGAACCTAATAGTGTTGATCGTGCTGATCAGGTCGTCGTGATAAGCTGACCACAAAACATGCTCATCTTAAGAGAGTTGACGACGTCCCGCTTTAGAAGATTAGTAGTTATCGTGAAGAGTCCACTGTTGTCACCTCAATACCAAGCCAAATCTCAACACGTATCGAGTGCCATCATTTTCTGACTTCTCACGGCCTCCTTCACGTCGCACCAACCACTTGCTCTGCAGGCCTTGACAGATACTCCAAATCCGTTACCGTAAACACCCTTATCCTATCGCACTCTTCGTTGAACTGGAACTCAAAGATCCCCGTCAGCACCGGGTACTCGTGCGGCCGGAGCGCCAATTGTGCCGCCAACTTCGCTCCATAGGCAAACGAAGGGAAGAACGTGCTTGGCTTCTCCGCATCCGGTGATATCGTCCTCCATCGAACAACGTACTTCTCCTCCTCGATTCTCTCGGCCAGTATAAATAGTTCCGACTCGGGCGGTAGCAATAGTGTCGTGACTCCAAGTTGAATCAGCCGGGCCACGGCCGCGTATCCAACTCTACCAACAACAGTAGGCATAACAACGTGTCCAGTCGGCGTATGAGAGGGAAACAGACAGAACTGCACGTCCCTAGTCATGAGTCGTGTGGGGTAAGCCTTCGTCAACAATCGCGGCGTGTAGTGTTTGATGGTGCGAATCATGGAGCCCATATTGGCCATACGCCGCTGCTGGTCAGCATTGTATTCGAATCGAGCGGAATTCCGAGCCGAATTGACCAATACTCTTCGGATCATTCCAAGCAAGACGTGATGGCCAAACACAATTTTCAGCAATCTCCCATCGCGCGATAACGATAAGCGCGCGTCGTCGATGACGGCCAAATCAAGCAGGAAATCCAGCGGACTACTCAACGGGAAACAGAGTGGATAAAGTCAGCTTGCATGGTATCACGCTTTTCACTGCGCTTCTTTTCTGTTTCTGGCGCTGGACCGAGCGAAGCGGCTGGCGACAAAGATAAGCGATTAGATGGAGGAGTGTGAGTATCAAGTGTTAAGTAAGCTGGAAACCCAGCGTCTAATGAATTGGTATGCTAGCGTTATATCGTTAGTCGTTAGTATCGAAGAAAACAGGATGAGGGTTGCAAATGAGTAGGCATGTGTAAGGAGTCTGGTAGAGAGCAATTGCGGTCGCACGTGTGTGTGTGCTTACTGGGTGGACTGGTGGTCCCAGTAGAAGGTCATATGCTGAGTCTGGGTAGAGTTGAGGCACTGGCCGTCAAAGTCCTGAATCAGTGGCTTCACGAAAGAAACGTACTGAGACAGTGGACAAGAGGAGCCGGGGCCGGAGGAGCAGCCTGGGATTGGCAGCACAGCGTCATTCAGCAGCAGTCGAACGTATTCGGAGCCGCCACAGTTGAGCTTCTCCAGCACGGTGTGTCCGAGCATTGGAGCAATCTCAGAGATGGGCCAGGAGTCAGTGTAGCTGTTCTGGTCCAGGGCAGTGGCTGGGTTCAGCACTCCGAGGGTGGTGATGAAAGCAGCGACCTCCTCGTTGTGGGTGAAGGACAAGTACAGACCGTCAGACGTGGTCTGCTGCAGCAGAGCTAGGGTAGCGTTGGCGTATGGAGAACCCACCGCGGCAGTGTATGGGTTACCGGCACCGTTTCGGTAGTAGGAGTTGATGTTGGCGAAGGAACCGTAGTTGCAGAAGTCGGTGGGCTGGAAAATTCCGCAAACCTGAGAAGTTCCCAAAGCATTGAGCTCATAGGCGCACAGCTCAAACAAAGCCTTCAGGTTCTTGTTCTTGAGGCCGACACCGCCAGCCAGGTTGTCCAAGTTGTTGAGCAGGTCAGAGGTAACGTCCTTCATCCAGTCCTTGCCGACATCGTTGTTAGCATCGTCAGTGCTGGAGTAGCCTGGACAGTTATCATGAGGAGTTAGAGAGTTGGCGCCGTTGGAAACGTCCTCAGAAAGAACAACCAGGTTGTACGCACCGCCGTTGGTGAAGGTACCGGCAAATGCATTGGCAGTGTCCATGACTCGCTGACCGGAGGCGGCGTAGATGTATGGGGTGCCGGACTTGCTGGCGAGGTCAGAGTATCGGGCAGCGAACTGCTTGCCGAGAGCCTGAGCCTGTGGGATACCACCGTAGGTTGGATCAGTGGTCTCAGCACCAGCGAGGCTGCTGTTGGCGGCCAGGGCTGGCAGAGGAGTGTAGTTGTTGAAGAATGACAGAATGCCGGATGGGGAGCCAGACTGGATCAGCGACACGGCGTCGGTGATCTTGCTGTACTTGTCGGCAGTAGGGTACCGCTCACCGTGTCGGCACAGCAGGTGGACCTGCTCGACAGAGCATCCCTGGGGAATGGAACTGTCAACAGTGCTGGGGTAGGCGTTCCATGGACCATCATCGGCCAGGTGCTCCAGCATGTTGAAGTTGTTAGCCGCACAAGCAGAGGCATCTCGCTTGTCATGGTTCTTCCTGCTCTGGTGAGGAGCGGCCAGAACGGTGGAGGCAATGGCGGCGAGAGTGATGGTCTTCAGGTTAGCCATTGTGATTTTTTGGGGATTGTGTGTGATTTTTGCGGGCGGTTTGAAGCCCTTTATACTTACCCATAGCCGTAATTTCCCTGTGCGCCTTCCGTTGTAACGCTGCCGTGGCGTTTATCCCTGCCAAAAACGATAATAGCTTACCGAGCTATAATAGAATGGTGTCCGTCTGGGCCCGTCCAATATAATGAAAATCAGAACCCACGTGTGTCCCTTGCTGCAGGCCCAGCGGGTCTCTGCTCAGTGGATAATAGGCGCCGTACCCACGTTTTTGGCGGACAATCCACAATGAAAATAGCACATTAGCAACCTCACAATGTGTCATGGGCCGGGCTGGTCACAGAATACCGGTATAGTAGCACCGGGATGAGACACTCTCAAAACTTAGATTATGTCACTTTACATGCATCCTGACCACCCCTTCCATCGCTCGGCAATTGTCCCAGCCTGGCACCTCTCCACTACCGGGTAATTGTTCCTGCAGATTTTCGGGAGCCATCGTGCGGCTCCTGGCATAATGTGTCTGCGTCTAGAAGGTTGAGCGCCCCAACGTATAGCTTGGCTTTGTGCATGTTTTACACGGGAATATGCGCTGCAGTTGATAAAGTAAACCCCTCATTTGACTACGACCGACTGGGCCTGACCACTTGGGAACTCGTAGAGGTTATTGACGTGTTTCACAAGCAATAGCGATGAGGGGAACCTGGCCCGGGGGTCCTATAGTTTCGTGCGCATCTCGGAAACGCAGTACATTTCGGGAAGAACCATGTACCCGAGCTCGGGGACTTGGCCGATGTTATTCTTAGCTATTCGTTACATCTTACTCGCAGAGACATGTGAAGGAGAGCTCTTTGCTCGTTAATTAGGCAGACCACTTCTTGAACTGGTTGATCAGACCGTTGGTGGACTGGTCGTGGGAGGAGACAGACTCAGCAGTATCCAGCTCCTTGCCAATAGTCTTGGCCAGAACTTTTCCGAGCTCGACACCCCACTGGTCAAACGAGTCAATGTTCCAGATAGCACCCTCGGTAAAGGTCACGTGCTCGTAGTAAGCGATGAGGGCGCCAAGAGTAGCAGGAGTGATTTTTTGAGCCAAGATGGAAGTGGTTGGTCGGTTGCCGAGGAAGATCTTGTGGTTGACGAGGTCCTCGGAGGCGCCTTCAGCCTTAACAACGTCCTGTGGCTTTCCGACCATCAGGGCTTCAGCCTGGGCAAAGAAGTTGGACGCCAGCATCCTTTGGTGGAGGTTGTCCTCGATTGGGTTCTGAGACTGAGCGGCAAAGATAAAGTCGGATGGGATCAGCTTAGTACCCTGGTGGACCAGCTGGAAGAATGAGTGCTGGGCGTTGGTAGCTGGTTCTCCAAACAGGATGGAACCGGTAGAGTACTTGACAAACTCGCTGGATCGGGTAACGGACTTACCGTTGGACTCCATAGACAGCTGCTGCAGGTAAGCTGGGAATCGGTGCAGGTACTGGTCGAAAGGAGCAACCAGGTGGGTCTGGGCACCAAAGAAGTTGTTGTACCACACGCTCAGCAGACCGCCAATGAGAGGAATGTTCTGGTCCAGTGGAGCAGACGTGAAGTGGTGGTCGACGGCTTCAGCACCTTTGAGGAAGTCGGAAAAGTTGTCGTAACCAATGTAAAGGGCGACGGAGAGGCCAATGGCGGACCAGACGGAGTATCGGCCTCCGACCCAGTTCTCAAAGCCAAACATGTTCTTGACGTCGATTCCAAACTTGGCAACCTCGGTAGCGTTGGTGGAGAGGGCGACAAAGTGCTTAGCAATGTCGGACTCACTGGCGGACTGCAGGAACCACTTCTTAGCACTGTTGGCGTTGGTGATGGTCTCAGCGGTGGTGAAAGTCTTGGAGGCGATCAGGAAGAGGGTAGTTTCGGCGTTGCAGTTTCGCAGAACCTCGGCAATGTGAGTTCCGTCAATGTTGGAGACAAAGTGCACCCGCAGGTCTCGCTTGGAGTAGGCCTTGAGGGCCTCGGTGACCATAACTGGGCCAAGATCAGAACCACCAATGCCAATGTTGACAATGTCGGTGATGGTCTTGCCGGTGTAGCCCTTCCACTCGCCAGATCGGACCTGCTCGGAGAACTCCTTCATGTGAGCCAGGACGGAATTTACCTCCTCAACGACAGAGGTGCCGTCGACACTCATGGGCTTGTTGGACTGGTTTCGCAAGGCAACGTGGTAGACAGCTCGGTCCTCAGTAGTGTTGATCTTCTTGCCGGCGAACATATCATCTCGCAATTGCTCGACATTGGCTTCCTTAGCGAGCTTGATCAGAGCAGCGAAAACCTCATCGTTGACAATGTTCTTGGAGAAGTCAAAGAGAATTTCAGAGTTGTCAAAGTTCTTGAAGGTTCGAGAATACTTCTCGTATCGCTTGTCGTCCTTCTTGAACTCCTCCTTGACAGACAGGGTCTTAGCGCCGCTGTTGTACAGGTCCTGGAGCACTTTCCACGAGGGCAGGTCGTTAGCTTGGCCGGGCATTGTGTGTTTGTTTCAATTGACGAATTGAGACAAGGAAGAGGAAGGTGACAGGTCCAGTAGCAATACCCAACAAGCGCGCAGTGCGGGCGATCTGGCCGACTCGTTTCCTAACCACAATCATCTTTATCTATTCATAATAGTATACTATACCGCAATTGGACTACGCTGATATCATGCGCTGCTACATCTCCATCAAAATGTGCTGTGAACCTCAATTGGTATATTTAGCTCGGACTAACTGCGCGCCGGATCAATGCCACCCGATGCGCGCTGGATATGACGTAATGTCAGCCGCCCGGTTCTCAATTGGACACTCGCGGTCACGTCGGTAATGACTTCCCTTCTGTAGGTGAGCTGCCAATTATGGAACGAGAATGCCACGAAAAGTCAAGCAGCCGGTATCGGAACTGGGGTAAGTGTTCCGGATCTTTCCGATTTGATCCGGATAGACTCAAACTACAAAACTGTAATGGAATATTAACTTTAAAGTTTTACATGCCTAATGTGCTAATAAAAACAGTGTTAGAAATCGCTGGCGCTGATGCCGCCGTTGACACACATTTCCCGGAATGCGCCCACGTCGCTCTCGTGGTACAGCTCTGATGGCCGGCCATGCTCAATGACGGAGCCCTTATCGAGAACCACAATCTTGTCGTACTTGATGATAGTCTTGAGTCGATGAGCGATACAGAGAATGGTGCTGTCATGGAATTCTCGCGCAATTGTCTGTTGGATCTTTGCGTCGGTCACGTAGTCCACGTTGGAAGTGGCCTCGTCCAGCACCAGGATCTTGCAGTTTCGAACAACGGCTCGAGCCAATGCGATCAACTGCTTTTCTCCCTGACTGAAATTGATGCCCTTGTTCTCCACCCTGTTGTCAAGATGGAACTTGAAGGTTTCTGGCGTCAGAGTTGAAGACGACTGGCAAATGTTGACAAACTCCTTTTCAGACAAGACACCGGTTCGCTTAAGAGCTTCCCACAGTTGAACGTCAGAAAACCGTTTGGTGGGGTCAAGGTTGGACCGAATGGTGCCAGAAAACAGGACAGGATCCTGTGGGATGATGCACATGTTTGAACGAACGTCGTGCAGCCCAAGCTTGGAGATGTCAATGCCGTCAATCTCAATAGATCCCTCCGCAAGCTCGACGATTCTGAACAAAGCCTGCAGAATGGTAGACTTGCCAGCGCCAGTTCGGCCGCAGATGCCGACCTTGGTTCCACCAGAGATAGAAAGGTCGACATTCTTCATAACCAAAGGCAGGCCAGGTCGGTATCGCAGAGAGGCGTTCTGGAAAGTGATGGCACCAGTACTTGGCCAGCCAGCAGGAGCAGAAGACTTTTCCGAATCAAAACGGAACGGAGCCTCTTGAGGAATGTTATCTCGGTAGTGAATGATTCGCTCTGCAGAGTTCATGCAATTCTCCATCGATGTGAAACCTTGAAGTGTGATTGTCAGCATGGCAATAAATGTAATGCCCAAGCTGACAACGATACCTACCTCACCGTCATTCAGGATAATGGCTCGACTACCAACAAGAAGCATGGTCAAGAGCACCATGATGCTACCGGAGGCGTCCAGTCGGAAGCCCAGCCACGACCGGTTGGCCTCAGTGATGAAGTAGGCGCTGTTCATCTTGTCGACGGAATCAGTGAATACCCTGGCAAAGTGGACGACTCTGTCCTTTCCATAAGAGGTAATGACGTCCATACCATTCATTTGCTCGTTCAAATTGGACATCATGACTGATCTCAGCAAGCTGTCCAGTCGCTGAACCTCACGGGCAGACTTTCGGTAAAATCCGGTCGCAATGCAAAACGCTGCACCTAGTGGAACAATGATTGCCACAGCGTATGGCACATAGATGCAAATCATGACGAAAAACGTAAAGAACGCCAGGACGCCAATGATAGACATGAGGAAGAACTGCGTCAGGTCATTGTCCAACGAGTCAATGTCTCTAGTGAAACGATTCAGAATTCTACCAACGGGGTTTGCATCGAAAAAGGACATTGGCGCTTGGAACATTCGGGCGATGGCTTTATCGTGGATCTTGCTGTTAGCTCCAGTGATGAGAAATCGTGTGAGAAAAAAACCAAAGAGTCTCGCCAAAAACAGCAGGGCGATTAAGACAGCGTAGATGCCGACATAGTAGCCACGCGACTGGTGGAAATTGTCGGTACTCCACCATCCAATCCAGATGCTGATGAAACCAGAGACGAAGGCGAACGCAATGAGGGAAATCAAAACAAGGGTACCAATCCAGAACAGGCTGAATCCACCAATCGAGACCCAGTATCGGTAATAGGCCTTCAACGAAACGGAATCTGTCGCCCGGTCCTCTGCTTCAATCAACGAGTCAGCTGCCTCGACGAGCTCTACTTGACTCTTGACAGGCTTCATAACAGCAACCTCCTCTGCTTCTCCAAAATTCTGTCCAAGCTCTTCAATGCCATGGGTCGCACTCAACAGATTCTCAAACTCGCTGTGGGACCTACTGATTTCATCGATGGAGCCAATGACGACCTCAGGCACACCATTCTCGCCAGAGCCAGTAATGAAAATTGTTCGGTCAGCTTTGTAGGCGAGGGCCAGCTGGTGAGTTGCGATAATGACAGTCTTGTTCTTCAAGAGTCCACAGAGACAATCGGTGATGAGATCTTTGGCAACGTTGGCGTCGACGGCACTAAGAATGTCCTCGAAAATGTAAATGTCCGAGTTGGAGTAGACAGCCCTAGCTAAGGCGATTCTCGCCTTCTGGCCACCACTGAGGGTCAGACCTTTCTCTCCAACAACAACTTTGTCGCCATCTGGAAACTCGGCAATATCCTTAGTCAGACAGCAAGCCTCAATGACCTGGTCGTACCACACCTGGTCGAGATCACGGCCGAATAGGATGTTATCGCGGAGAGTGGAGTTCATGTTCCAGTTTTCTAGACAAATGGTGGCCCGGCTAGCAAACGTCACACTTCCATCGAGACGGTTCATGTTGCCTGCCAAAGCATTCAGCAGACTTGACTTTCCAGAGCCGATGGAGCCGGCGACAACAATCAGCTCGCCTTTGTAAATCTCGAGATTGAGGTTGCTAAAGGCCTTAAAGTTACTGCTGTAAGTGTCATCAGTTTTCTCGGCTTCAGTAACATCAAGTTTTTCGGGCTTTTCAGATGGACTACCTTCCTTGATCTTCTTCTTGTCTTCAACCACGATAATATCATTGTCCCAATTGAAGCGGCCCTGCTCGACAGACACGGCGACCTCCAGGGAGTCATCGATATCGACATAGGTGTCGTAGTCGTTGACCCCAAAAAATTCATTGATTCGTCCAAGAGACACAACGGCGTCGCCCATGAAGGAAATCACAGTCGGGAGCATACCGAGGTATGGCGTCAAGACATCGAACACCGTCAGCGAGGAAAACAGTTTCGACGCCTCAGGTGCATGGTCACTGTAGACGTAGATCAAGAACGCAACCAAACCGGCAATGAAAGTCACGGACTGAGCCAGAGCGCTGGAAGCACCACCGCCGAGCGACGAATAGTTTATTGAGTCACGCTCTTTCTTTCTGGCGCCAAAAATCTGATCGAAATAGGGCTGTTCCCAGCCGTAAAACTTGATGAGCTTGATAGATTCCAGCGCCTCCTTGACTTGCGACACTCGCTTGTCTGTGTTCGCGATAACCTTTCGTCTCAGCTTGACATTAATCACAGCAAAACCAATCGTAAGACCGAGACTCAGAATCATGATCGCCACGCCGGCCAGTGCCGACACGCCAATGTTCCAAATCAACACGCCTATACCAAAGACCAGAACCACTGGGAACACAATCGCATAGGCGAGAAACCGCATGCACATGTCGAGCTTGTGGGCATCAATGGCCACCAGGTTGATGACTTTGCTAGGCGTGTAGACGCCCCGAGCCAGAGTGCCGACCCGAGAGTACTTGTTCTGAATTGCGGTGGCCATGGTACTCCGCATCTTTGCACCAGTCATTGACGCGGTGTACAGGGACTGGTTGAGAGACCATGTAGACAAAACTACCATCGCCGAAATGCCGATACCGTAGCCGATGCCCACGCCAATAGAAGGTCGCTGATCTGGAGGATTATCGTAGGATTCGCTGGCAAATTCAATGATCTGCTTAATGAGAATAGACTGGGCCACGCCGACCACTCCATTAATCATGTTGAGACCCATTGCCAGCCAGAATTCATAGGCAAACGTGTCGTGGAGTGCATAGACGATAGGCCAGAAACTTTTGTTGATTTTCTTGTGTCTCGCGAGCGGATCAACAATTCCGCTGTGCTTTGACCGCTGCTTCTCCATGCGATGCTCCAGATGGGCCTCGAACTGTATAACGAGCGTGCCGGATCTGTCCTTATCCGCAACCTTGAACAGATCATTCTCCTGCAACGTTCTCAGGTAACCAGTCTTGTTAGCGTGCACTCTTATAATGTGAACTCACCTTCATCAACGGGGTAAGCCAGCCCCAGGTCAATTGGCTCCATAAACTCGAGCTTTTCTCTGCATTTTCAGGTTGCTCGGTTCTTTCGGGCGGTATCTTTCTGCCCGTGAAGAACGTCAGAAACGTCCTCGGGTATATCTGTGGGGGTTCTTCCATTAGTACTAGTGTGTCAGACCGGACGGGGCCCACCCATTATATACGCTCTGCTAATTGCGACACCCGCCTCGAATTTGACGCCGTACAGATAAGACGGAAACTTCCCCGGAAATGTGACGGACTGGCCCGACAAGTGAGACAGCGCAGATGAGCTCGGAATCTTCGTTTTAAGAATTTTCTCTAGTCTGGCGGCCGCTTTAAGCCATCTCAAGTCCTCTGGCAAACGAGTTCACCAGCGTTTAGAATTTCATCTCGGAGTGGCAAATTCCGAATCTGGTGGCAAGCGCAGATAATGCAGATCCACCGTTGAGTCCGCCCCACACGGCCCCAGTGACTCACGCAAAATGCATTGCCCTGCATTAAAGTTTGTCTCGAAAAACTTGCCCCATTCCGTTGGGGGCGACTCAGGAGTACGCGGGTGCCTTATCAGCGCGTTGCTCCCACGATACGTGCCCTAACCGAAACATATGTCGTAGCTGTCTCAGCCGAAAAGCTTGCTTATATACCCGGGCGAGACCCGACACTAACCGCTCTGCTACGTACTCCACGGCTTCTCTAACAAGATACCGTTCCAACGGCCGATCCATCCGGCGAGAGCCTTACATCCCACCCATTCAGGTCAAAGTTTCTAGCCTGTATCGTTTATAGTTCAGATGTCGGAGTGCTGCCCGAGATGGACCGGCCAAAGTTTATATTACATCAGCTTTATCAGCACTCCGCTCTGCTAGCGGTATCGATTTAGAATGCATGTGAACTTTTGGATCAGGACAATCCGACCCAGGCCATGGCAGCGGCCACGACGCCAAGGGTGAGGGCGCTCTTTGCACCAGTGGGCTCCTGGCGCAGCTGTTTGATGCTTTCTATCCAGTGCGGTGTAGACTGGTAGAGTCCACGGGACTTGTTTTCCACCTTTGTGACTGGCTCCGTCAGCTGGGCGTTGTATTCAGTTGCCTTGGACAGGTCCAACACATCGTCTTGAACGTTGTCAATGTCGACCTTCTGGATGTTTCCAAAGAAATCTGTAATAAGCACCTGGTCCAGCGGCTTGGAAAACAGATCTGTCCTGATGCCGGGATTGGAGTGGATGTCATCCGGATTGTAAGAGTTGAACAAGTCCTGGATGGTGAGTTTGGAGTTCTTGTCAACTGACTCCAGAAATTCAAGGTTGTAGTAGGTGAACCTGTCAATAACTGCGACGCCGACATCCTGGTCAGCGTGGTGCGAATAGGAGTTTTCGCCAATCTCCGAACATCCCACAGCCAAAATGTTTGGTGAATAGAACTTGGAGTACATGGTGTTAGCCTGACAGGTGTCAATCATGAAGAGAATCTCGTTGTATCGCTTCTTTTCCCACATTTGCTCGAAGGCATCGGCAATATCCCAAGCACCAATTTCATCCGCGTCCTGGAACTTGAGAAACTGATCACCGCCGTGACCAGTGAGATAAATAAAGATGTTGGATCTGTCATCGGTGAGAAGACGCTTGGATCGCGGCGTATCAGGATCCCATCGATCTGTAAGCAGTCGAATAAAGTTCTCAACGGTAACCTCGTACCCTCGGTAGTCCACTTCAATGTTGTCTCCATACAAGTCCAGTGCTCTGTCGGCATTATTGTAAACGGTGCCTGGAAATGTGTTTCTAGGGTTGCAAGAGACATCGTCACTCAGCATCATGATGATTTGAGAGTCAGGTATTCCCAGTCGTTTGACCGTTCGGTACATGCTAAGGACATTGGCCATGTGCCTGTAATTGAACCAAAACCGTGACGTGGAAACCAACACAGCCCAATTATTCGTGTGACGCCCATTCTCATTCTCGAAAAACTGCTCCACCTTCTCATTGGCGCAGACAAGCGAAACCCAGAGCGCCACAAGGAGGGCCACCACTCTCATCCTGTCTAGACAATGTGATTGTGTAAGCGCGGGTGCAAGTAGTAAGGGTTACCCGGCCTCGACCTCAACTGCCCTTCAGCCGCACTAGGACCCCATCGCTGAGATTCATTTGAGCTTTCTCGAAGTTCATGGAGAGCCTGACGGTCCGGTGGAGTACACATTGTATATGTACACCCTGAGTGAATCGAGTTACGGACGAAGAAACGTCAAGGAAGTGATTTCTGAGGGGATTTGCTCATTCATGCTATTGGCAGCCCTGAGAGACTCTCTGGCGAGCATTATGATTCGACAAAACTGCTACGAATCTCACCTTCGGGAATGTCGCCCAAGACAGAACAGCGTACCTGTGGATATTTTTGAGCGCTGGGAGCCACACGTGGACGACGACTCTGTAAAAAGATGCTGAGAACTAATCGGGGCCAGGCATCCAATGTGATCACGATGTCCATCTACGGAAAGCCTATAACCATGTTGATGTCCCTTGCAAAGAAAATCAAGCAGACGAGGAAGAAGGCCCCGCCACAAGTTACAGCCGGGCCATTAGTGAGATGAATAATTCATCCTCGGCTCGCATTCTCTTCTGATTACAAATCAGTCTCTTGCGGAACGCGACCTCCGGATCGATCTGCTTCCATCGGAAATCCACTCTTCCGACGACGCTCGGAGCGCGATGCAACAGAAGCGCATAGAACCTGGCCGACACCCCGTCACGTGACAATAGTTCTTGGTCCAACAGTGTTTGACACTGTTTATCCAAAGATTCTGTGGTTCCTTTATAATGTTTGGTGCGAATGACGGCGGACTATGATGTGAGATCTATGAGTGAGTACGCAGTGGAAGTCAATTGATCTTGGCTAAGTATTGGACGCAATTCATGTGTCAGGGGTAAATTTTCACGCGACGGGATCGGATTAGTAATCAGCTTTGTAACATTTGTCACGGAGTTTGATCTCCTTCAGTCCCCGCGTTGTAAGCATGACCAGTTTAAGGTTAACTTTAAAACATGCGGGAGGCACAGACGCCGCACAGAATCTCCGTGGCCACCTATTTAAAACCCCCATCCTCAACCAATCCAACAACTCCTACCAACACGAGCCGACTATAAAACCCTGGCCACAGACCTCAATTGATCACTACCAATGGCCAACATCACTCTCTATGGACACCCCTTGTCTCCATTTGCCTTTCGAACGCGACTAGCCTTGGAGCTAGCCAAAGCCGAATACAACTACCAAGAGATCGTCCTGCAGGACAAGCCAGATTGGTTCATCAAGCTGTCACCAACTGGCAAGGTTCCGGTGTTGAAGGTCGATGATGCCGTCTTGGTAGAGTCACTTGTTACCACCAAACTGGTTGCTGACCTCTACCCTGAGAGCGGTCTTCTGTCCCAGGACCCAATTGAGAATGCCAGAAAGCAACTGTGGGCCGACCGATACTATGCCGCCTTCTTCGAACCATTCATCCTCAAGTTCTTTTTGAATCAGCTGCCAGCCAAGGACGAGGAGGTCACCGAGTTGTTCTTCAAGCAGCTGGACACTGCCTTGCAGTTCTTCGTTCCCCTGAAATCAAAGGATGGCGTCGCTCAGCTTCACCTAGGTGACGTCTACAACTCCAACTTTATCCTCAAGATCCACACGCTTCTCAACGGTGGTGCCCTCCCTGCCGCCATTAAGGAGAAGCTGGAGTCTGATTCAAAGTACGCCCAGTACAATGACTATGTCAGGGCCATCAGTACCCACCCAACTATCGCCAAGCTCTACGACAACGACGCCAACCTAGAGAAGATGGTGCTCTTTCGAAGCAGGGCCGCCGGTAAGGCCTAGCTCAAATAGATCCACCCTAGTGTAATGGTATAGGACTCCAAAATTTACTGTTTCTGGCACTTACCCGGCGCGAACATTCCTTCAGCCTCGCCATCGCGCAGCCTGCACAGACAACTCCAAGACTTGGTACGGAGTTCCGTGGAGATGTTGAGCGGACAGGTATATATAAGAAGACGGACAGTCGTGTGGGATTCAAATGGAGACAAATGTGAGAGTTACCAACGATGACGTCAAGGCCGGTTAACGGAGATCGGAAATTGCCACTGACAGACAACCGAGGGTAATTAAACTAGGAGATATATAACATTCACTTAATCAAACCAAGCGACATGTCCCGTAGACGAACGCTTCTCTTTGACTCCAAAGACGACCGGGTGCCGGACCTTCCGGAAGAGGTGCTCGAATACGAGTCTCGGAAGCGGGCGAGCGAGGTTTTGGCATCACAACTCGGGCCGGATTGGAAGGAGTTGTGGTCTGAAGACGACACTGAGCTATTAAGAACCTTTACACATCCCATAAGCCCACGGCAGGAGACGTTTTTAGCGGTACCAGAACCAGCGCATAGACGAGATGGAAGCCGTGATGTGCGAAATCGCCGAGTGAGAGAGTCCTTCATTAAAGAGCCGGAAGCACCCATTGACCAAAAAATGCTCAACTGCGTGGGCTCGGCCATCAGTATAGTCGACTACTCGTCTAATCATCATAGGACACAGCGGATTGAAGTCCCCGAGGGAGACTCATTCGCCAAAGAAGAACTCCAGGAGATGCTTGAGGGTCGGCCAGAATGGGGCAAAGTGCGATGGATCAATGTCAATGGCTTATCGTGGGATACCATTTCGACGATAGCCGACCACCACAAGCTGCATCCGTTGGCCATAGAGGATATGGTTGATATTCCACAACGGGTCAAGGTAGACAACTATCCAAATCACACATTCTGCTGTTTTCCTCTCCACAAGCTTATTGCGCACCGGGCAAATTCGTTTCAAAAGAGGCATGTTCTCTTCAAAATATGGAGGAGCCTGACGCGGAGGGGGTGCTCAGCTGGAGGCGATTGTGCAAACGACCTGCAGGCACTGCAAGCAAGGTACCAAGATCTTCTCAAGAGGAAGCACAGGTACACCTTGACGGTCGAGTCTATGGACGAGGATGAGATGGAGGAGGAGAAAACGCTGACGGTGAGTGAGCGACTGGCGCGGACAAAGATGAAGACAATATACCAGTGGAACAACGCAGATTTGTCCAACTCGCGGTCCATGTTTCTGGAATCTCGACGGCCTCTGGCCTCCATCAACCGAGCTGTAGGGGTTGAACAAGTGTCGCTGTTTCTGACAGAAAACACAGTCATTACATTTTTCGAGCAATCGGGGCCAGATGTCGAGATCCCTTTGCTATCTCGAATAGGCACTGAGTCGACCATAGTCCGAGAGTCATGTGACCCGTCTATACTTATGCAGGCGGTACTGGACAGGGTGGTGTCGCTAATCAACCCAGTCATTTCGGCCTACCGCAGCAAGCTAGACGAACTTGAGGTGGACGCAATACTAAACCCCACGCTGAGCCACACGCAAGACCTCCATATGATTGTGTCCGAGCTCGCTCTCCTCAGAAACACCTTATCGCCAATGATGACTGTAATAAACTCGCTAAACAAGCGATCCGACAGAGGGGTGTCTGACCAGGCAGTGGTCTACCTCAACGACATTGGGGATCACCTAGCGACGTCCATCCAGGACGTGGATATGATGAGGAACGGTGCAAAGTCAGCTATCGACCTGATATTCAGTACAATATCCATGCAGTCGTCAGACTCGGTGCGTATGCTGTCTCTAGTGACGGTGGTGTTCCTACCTCTTTCCTTTCTCACCGGCTACTACGGCATGAACTTTCAACACTTTACCTCTCTCTATAACGACGTGGGATACTACTGGGGTGTGGCGACGCCGTTCTGCGTGGCTCTCACGTCACTGCTCATGTGGTCGTGGGTCAGAGACAAACTCATGAACTGCTATCGAATAGTTCACCGCGAGTGGACCAGTTACCAGCGCCGCCAAATTCGAAACAAGGTCAGGAACGAGATAAAAATGCAGAATCGTGGTCACAGCCTGGTTTAGTCGTCGTCCAGCACCTCGGCCAGCACGACGCTATTCTTCAGCTTGGCCGATTCAATCGTCTCCTCCAAGTGGTTGATTAGCGACTGTCGGTCGGAGGTAGTCAGACTAAAGTAATGCTCAGCGAGCTGTGGCACGTTGCCCTTAACGACGGCAAACACATGCTCGACTGTATCTGTGACTTTGAATTTTCTGATGACTCTCTGGCCGTCGCCGAGCCGGATCTGAATGCGCGTAGTGTCTTCTGTAGGCTCTGGGTCTGTGTTTGGCATGATGCACGCGAATCTGTCTTCGTCTGTAAGTTCTTCATCTTCATCGTCGTCGTCAATGACAATGACTTCCTCCTTTTTGGGTTCCACCTCCATGAAATCCTCGGCATCGTGCCACTCGTCCTCCTGTCCAATGCTCTGTCGTATGGCAAACTCAAGCTGCTCCTCCTCGGTCATGTGCTCAATGTTTGGCTTCTGTCTGTTCTTCTTTGGGATCGGATTCTTCTGGCCTGGCGTCAGGGAGAACTTGCCCAGGAACTCGTGCGTCTCCACGATAAAGTCGCTTGGCTGCGGCACTTCAGCAGTATATCTCTTTAGCTGCTCACCCGTCCGTGGATCCAGAATGGCAATGTGTGGGTACTCGTCGAAGGGATAGTACTGCAGATACTCCATCCCGCTTTCAGAGTCGCTATTGTACTGGACAAATATAAAGTTCTCCTTTATAGTCTCTTTAACATCTTTATTGGACCACAGATCCCGGTTCAGCTGCTGACACGAAAACTCTTTAGAATCCTGAATATTCACCATGATCCACAGTTTCTTGGTCTGCGCAAGCTGCTTAGCCTGGTCCAGCGTCACATTCTCAATCAGATCAAACGGCGGTTTGAACAGCCTAGCCAGCCGCGACTGGTGCGATGTCAGATTACTAGATCCAGTAGTCTCCTCCAACTCGTCTTCCTCATCATCAAATGCACTGGTGGGGGCCCGCTGGTTGAATATACCAACTCGTTGCTGGCGTGGCTGAAACACAGAGGGGTATTCGTCTGGGCCAACCAATCGCTCAGTGACCGGCATAATTCTCTCCCGAACATCGTCCTCGTAGTCGAATCGGTCAATGCTGCTATTGTTGGTTGCTCCCCCATCAAACCGTGTCTGGCTCTCAATCGAGGCGCCACCAGACTCCAAGAATAGCGTGATGGCGCTTTCCACGTTATCGTCAGCCACGTTCAAGTACTGCTCCGCCAGATCGGGATCAGCCGCCGTCACGGCGCAGAACTGCGCAATCAGCTCGCTCCGGTCCATGGTGTATGTTGTGTAGTGAATTGAGGTTCAGCAGGGTTTAAAGGTCACGTGTCGGCCTCAGCATATGCGGCGTATCGCGATTTAGCATGCACCAAACCTAATGGCCACTAAACGGAGCGAATTCATTGCCAATCTTGACCGCGGAGTGCAGAATCGCTGGATCAAGCCAACATATCTTGATTTCTACTGGGCCAACGACCAGACCAAATGGAACCTGCCGTTCTCTGTCGAAGACATTCCGCTGTTTGAGGTTAATGGATTCAAGGCTCCTCATATCTTGTATGAGACGATAAGGGAAGCGTTCATTGAGGCGAGATACGGACGCAATCCCAAAGCCCGGTTCGTGAAAACTTGCCTCAGAGTGTGCAAGACCATGTTTGGAGAAGACTCGTTCATGTTTGACCATGTGCTCGTCGAGTATAGAGACCCTTCCCGCTTTGCTCATCTCCGGTCGCCTTTCACTAACGTCCAGTCAAGCTACGCAAAAATGATTGAACTATTGATCAAGAGGTGGCGCGAAAACAGCACGGACTGTGCATACGGAGTTCTGAGCGATGGAGACGAATGGACGTTGTGGAAGACTGACGGCGAGGCGTTCTGGAAGACGCCTAGGTTTACTGCTGGCCTAGAAGAATTGACTGAGAGGCTGTACGAGTTTATTCTGACCGCTTATTTAGACGACAATGTTAACAACGAGAAGATTCTGGCCAAAGCGAGAAAGTGTCGGACCCCTGGCGAGGCAATACGGTATTTTTGTTCCTTCAGGCTTCAGGACACGCCTACACCAGAGTTTGACCTGTCAGCGCTGGAAATTGCTTTGGACAGCACTGACGGAGATTACAGTGAGGAGGACAGTGAGGATGACAGTGAAGACGACGGCGGTGTCCCAGTCTCTCGACACACACGCTGGGGAAGCGATGGTAGTGATACCATTGCAAGTCAAATGCTAGGAGGGTATTATTAGCACGCACAAAATAGAAGTGAAAATAGAAGCATGAGATAACGTGTTGCGTCGAAAAAGAAGCCACTGGCCGTGCGGCACCCATGTCACACGCGGAGGTCAAACGCGGTCTATTAGCTGATCTTGTACAAGCCATCACTAGGCGCAATGACCCGGTAGGTCGTTTATACGCGCTGAGCTAATCTAGGACTATGTTTTGGACAAGACCGCTTGGGCAGAACAGGCTGCCACGAAACAGTTCATCTCGGTTGATCGCGACGTCGTCATGGAGAGGTACAGAGGGTGAGTGCAACGAGGTCTACAATGACTAACAAGGTTGATTGAGAAGTTTCGCGTACTAGGGAGAGATGATCTGGCGGAAGGACTTGAAGACCGTTATGATAGAGCTGATCGAATATCGCGAGATTGGAATCTGGGTCAAGCGCTGAGCCTAGTGCTGAACTTCCCGGCAAGATATGTTGATAGTACAGGCCACATTGAAGGAGAACCTCCAAAGATCAAAGGACTCACGTGGAACGACATTGTTAAAGATGAACCGCTAGTTGGAAAGCATTGGGAAGACGCCGAATACGAACCATTGACGTCTGACGAAGAGGAGGTCGCCGAGCCTGAAATCGACCGAAGTCTATCCCCAGCCGGTCCCTCTATTCATGACTATATCATTCCGACGCAGCATGCTGAGCCGATGCTGGAAGGGTATTACCTGAGTAGGGACGTAATGTGCATGACGGAAGCAGACATTTGCCGTGAGATTATTATTTGGATGCTGGATAATCCAAGTGTGCTATTTGACGTTAGAATGGCAGGCCATGATATCGTCTGTGGGCTTAAAGGAAAGCCGAAGGTGGCACACATGTCAGAGGAGGTACTCACCGACATTCTACAACGCGTGATACCTGTCAAAACAACACTGGCCTACCTACGCAGATTCTCACAGCAATCCTATATTCTACAAGACTACCCTGGCTTCAGCTATAGACACTTGTTTGGGGTACTGGACCGTTACTGTCATGGAATTGACGAAAAACTATTAGAACTCGAATCAAACCTGCTAACATCGAAATATGGCATGTCTGTGATCAACCTGACTGGAAAACTAGAGGACCTCGTTTTTGACTATCACCAGCTAGTGGACGCCGTTGTGTCTTCTGCCCCAACTGGCACCTGCGAAAGGGTCCTAGATGAAGTTTATCAGCGACTAGTTCGTCACGACACTGCCGTCCTGCATGAGACATACATCACGCTAATGGAAGGGTATCTCAACACGGTTTATAAGTGGATATTTGAAGGCACCGATCCGGTGCAAGTTCCAAAGCACTTTTCCGACTGTCCAATCAAAGAAGCAGGTGAATCAATTCAATTCACCAAAACGCTTCATGAAGACCTCGCCATGGATTTCATCCCTGAATACGAGCCTTTTCCATTACATCAATACTCCACAACGTCAATGTCGGCCCTACATTTTGCATTAATGGTGTACTTTCAGCAAGCTCAGAAAACCAACGCCAAAAAGCTCAACAGCTTTCTTCTCACACAATGCAACTTGCAAAAAGTGATTTCGCGTTATGTTCACGTCTTCTGTTTCCTAGACCCCGCTTCGGTCGAGTTCAGCAATAACCTGTACGCCCGGTACAGGCAAGGTCGTGAGATCAACAGGCATACAGTGACCATAGACCTGGAGGAGACTTGGAAAGCCGAGCAGCCAATTCTGAAAAATGTCGTCTTTACAGGTGATTACATCAATGTCCAGCTAGTCCTCCCCGGCAACCACCGGTTCATCGACGCAGAGGACGTTGAACGGTACCAGTCTATCTTTGCGTTTCTGCTGAACTTGCGATTCTCGACTCTCATTTTAGCGGACGCTCAGAAAGACTCAAGAAAAGAAGGCCTGCTTGATCGAGACGCTGCAGAGTCTCGGTTCAAGCTCGACCAGCACGTGATGGACGTTTTCCTGCTTACGGTGCAGCGCCTTACCATTCCGTTCCTGGCGACGTTGGAGAAAGCGCACGAGAACAGCACTGACCTCATAACGACGCACAAGGCGTTTCTCAGGCAACTCCACAGAACGCTTCCTATTAATGAGTCGACTGATAATGCATAGAATACTACAATGATACCAACAGGCATAAGCCTTGCTCGCTATGATCGCGTACAATAAATAACGTTACATCATTTCGCATCACCTAGGCTGCATCTGGTACCCGTAGTATTGCTGCTGAGGCGGCTGCTGGCCAGGCCTGGGCAGTTGCTGTCCCTGGTACGGGTACTGATATGGGTACTGTCCCTGAGCATATTGTGCAGGATACTGAGCGTACTGAGCCGGGTACTGGGCCTGCTGAGCTTGTGGTTGTCCCTGTGGCTGCTGCACGTGATGCTGATAGACTGGCACGCTGTATTGGCTCATATGTTGCGCAGAGGGCAGCTGTGATTGCTGCTGGTATTGATAGTATGGATATTGATACTGCGCGACCTGTGGCTGAGGCATCTGGCCGTGCGTGATGGAGTGTATTGATGGAATGTGCTGGCCCATAGCGTCGACATAGCCATAGTAATGAGGTGCCTGTTGCTGTGCCTGTGCCTGCGGCTGTGGTAGAACGGGTTGCGGTCTGTATAGGGGCGGTTGTAGCGGTGTTTGAGTCGCCTGTGGTGATACTGACTGCGGCGGGAGTACCTGTTCTGCTTCTAGTTTGACTGATGCTCTTTCCTCCTCTTTTGGCTTTTCATCGTCTTCCAGATCCACCTCAATTTCGCTTGCCCTGTCGCTATCGGAGTCGTCGGCATTTCCTGACCGGATCTTGACCAGGTCATATTCTATTTCATCAGTGCTAAGCGTAGACGGGTTAGGCTTGCCCTTCAGGCGGGCCCACTCTCGCTGTCTCGAAACTACCGTTGCCATGCGAGGCTTGCGTCGCTTGGACTCGGTATAATCTTCGTATTCCCGCTCCAGCTTGGCAATTTCGGCCAGCGTCTTATTGATTAGTTCTTGTTGTAGTGAATTCTTGGCGTCGTAGAACTTGATCCAGATATTGCTCACTTCACCATTAATTACTTTTCGCACCATTTTGGTTTGGTAGTCGTAGAGCCGTTTGGCCTTGTCTCTGCGATCTTCAAACATGGCGTCTTGCTGTGCGTACACTTGATCAAACAGGGCGAACCGCTTCCCTTTCTTGAGTGCCGCTAACATCTCGACCGAACGGTGTGCCCTCGCCTGAGCAAAACCCTTGGCAAGATCCCGATACTCCTCTGTCAGGGCCGCCTGCAATTCTCGAATATCGTGTACGCTCATTTCCTCATTGTAGCCGTTCTCGTCGCCCTGTACGCTTTCGTTCAGGTCTGTTTCAATTTCCATGGCGCTCTCAACCGCCCTTTCTTCCCCGTTCGGGAGTCGGCTTAGTGTGGGCTGGCCATTGGGTGTCACATCACCAGGGCCTCCATTCGGGCCCATTGGCTCCAGCCCATTGGGTGCATCCTGAAACCCATTCTGGTCTGTGTCGTATTTGTCTGGGGACCGCTCTACTGGCGTGGCATACCCTGAATCTTCAGGTTCTTCTTCAGCGATAACAAGATGCGTAGACATTTCACTAGATGCCGAGTGGCTGCCCAATCCAACAATTCAAAATTAGCTGCCAAGGACTCGAACTGTATCCCAGTCAACCAAAATTAGTCCTAGTTGTGTAGCGCCGTGTCGTTCAACGGTTAATTCGCCTGAGCGCACACCTGTGGATAATGTGGTCTAACGCTGCGCCTACCCGAGCGCTAGGATAATTTCGTTTCTTCCACTGCACTTTGAACCCGTCAGTGATTAGAAACACCAGCAACCGAATAACTGTGTACACTTTTCCCCAGCTAGGCACGCCAATATGTAATACGCTGTGAGTATGTGTGGGTTCAATTATGAAAAAGTCCACGTGACTTTCCTAACCCACGGCGAACGTGACCGACAGTGCGTAGAGCCTAGAGACCGCAGCGGGCTTATGGTGAGGCCCCTTGTTTATCTGTAGCGAGATGTGCGTCTCCACGGTGACGACGTTGAGTTTGATGAGGTTCAGTGGTGGGAGCTCATTTTTGTTTTGGGTGTTTGATTTTTTTTCTTTTTCGCGCCCGGCAGAGGGCAGACTTGCATATTAGACAGCATACAGGTTTTGGCAAACCCCGAGCGCACTGGAGGGTTCTACATATGACGAAGACATACAGGGGGACCGAGCCAGTATTTATGCTTTTCAGGCCGTTGCAGGTGGGATGTTGTGTCAGCTATTGGTGAATTGCAAGCGAGCTGCGGGTTTTACTGCAGAGACATTGTTTCGGCTGACGGCGGGGTATGGTGTCTCTTCAGGTGCTGGCAATGAGATGACGGATATTTGCACACCGAGCTGGCGATTTAGCGGCTTGTTGCCTCTACCGTGGTTACAAGGACCACGAACCAGGTTACCTATATCTTTAGGCGCGCCCGGAACGCTGACCCGGCATGCATGCATGTATGTTCTGAAGTAGTCACCCAGGATCACATCAGAAGACGTCCTCCTTACACGGTTTACCAAGAAATTGTGGGTCACTTACGTGTACGTCTCTGTGCAGCAGCAAGTTTCTCCGGCAATTGATGATCACGCGACAGCAATTATGGCAGAACCCGCAAAGCCTTGCCAAGAGCGGGTAGCGGCCGCTATTGTGCGTGGCCTTCTTGACAGGTCTGGGCTTCATCTAACAAGGCACAGCCACTCGCGGTCAGAATCAATTGAGTCGGTGTGATACTAGGCGTGGGAGGAGTAATGTTGGCATACATTGGCGTGACGTTAGCGTGACGTTAGCGGCTAGTAGGTGCATATATGGGATATACTAAGCGGTCACCAGGTCATACGATGAATCCGATGTGGGATTCGGGCTCCCGGTAAGTATGAATCCCGGTAAACGACTCCCGGTGGACGTAGTGGTTCCTGCATACCCCTGATATATTCCGCAAACCGGTGCAAGGAGGCCCGTATATACACGTAACATGCCCACAGCTTGTGCGTATGTGGCGTCCATATCATCACACGGAGACTCAGTGCCACTGCTATTGACGTGAGGAACATGGATTTTTCTCGATCTTTCCATGGCAAGACTGAGACATGCACTAGACAAGCGTGGCACGTCTGAGTACAAGGGTTGCCTCACGGTTCGCGTATTCAGAAACCTGTGACATGCAAACTGCAGCAGGCACAATACATGTGAGCAAACAATGCATGCGAGCAAATGCAGGATACCCGCCCTGTAATAGGACATGAAAATTTTCGTGAGCGAACTGACGACTAAGCTATGGAGAGCTACGAGGAACACACTACGACTTCATTCTAAATAGTTACAGGATACAATAATGCGAACAAGCGATATATATATTACAATGCTGACCTGACCTAGAATAGAATTCTATCGATCTGATCGATCCGTTCGAGTTCAGGCTTTTGTTGATAGAACGGCTAGGTTAGCCGTCTGTGGAAAAGGCTGTCTTGCGCGGGCATGGTGAACTGATGAAGGGTTGTCATGTCGACATTTTGCTGGGCTTTGGAAGCCTGCCACCGCAAGCACCGCAATGTGTCTCGTTTGGTGAAAGCGTAATGACTCCGCAGTGAGGACAAGTAACCATTGTAAGGTGGCAAAAGTGAGGTAGTGATGGGTCTTTATATACTTCTCCAGAATCCGGTTGCTTGCCGTTTCAGGCAACTTGACGTTAATCTATGCAATGTAAAACTTCTACCACAGCTGCGAAAAATAGAACATAATCAAACCCTTTTATGATGCTGCGGGTGACCCTAGGCTTACATACTAAATCCATTCCTTTTTCAACGGAGAAAGTCAGCTTATCCCCCTATCTCCGTTGCTGACTTCACGGGCTGCTTCGTCACTGCCAGTCCACTATAGCGCCCAATATAGCACAATGCGCACTGCGTTCTAGAAACTTCGTATTGTCTGCCAACGTCATTGTACAATCGGCGATGACGTCACAATCGACAATGCACATTGGAGCCAAGCCACATGATCTAAGCCGCTGCGCTTAGTCAGACATGCATGATTCTGACTACAAATTAAACTGGCCAATGACTAAGCGCTGACTAAGCGGATTTTCGGACGTCCACGGCCCGGGACGCGCGGGACGACGAAATTCTCATCACAAGTGGGAGTTTGGCCGAGTGGTCTATGGCGTCAGATTTAGGTCTCAACCTAAAATGAGTTCTCTGATATCTTCGGATTCGCGAGTTCGAATCTCGTAGCTCTCACCATCTTTTTGCTACTTGAGTATATTTCTGCTGTGGTGTCTAATGCTGGTCTGATGTAATTGTGCTCATTGTTTAGTGACCAGGCCATTTCGGTAGACGTGATGCGCGAACCCTTACCTTATCTCCCAAACCGCCATCAAGGTGAACGTCGACAGCGCATACATTTATATCTTTCATTGACTGGAACAATCGTGTTCGTTTTGTGTTGGTCAGTCTGGTACAGAATAGACAGATTTAGGAGAATTGCGCTCAAGGACACGCCATATCAAGTGGCTTTATACTCACCACGATTCGCCGAGCGCTAGGGGTGTCTCGCAAGATGTCAGACCTTGAGATGAATGCATTGAGCATTGCCGACGAGGCCGACGAGGCTCTGCTCAATGAACAGGTACCGCCATATGAAGAAAGTCCGAGGATCAGTAGGAAAAAGAGCAAAGCTCGGATGCATCACCGGCGAGCGCCGAAAGAAAGCCGTATCGCACGTTTCATCATTGTTTTGGTGTTCCCGGCGCTTGTCTTGCTGGCACTCTATTTTGTCATTGCGCAGCAGTCGCCTACAGATACCAAAAATGCCACGCCGGCCGCTCCTACGGGATTCACATACCCTAGCGGGTTCAACATGAAGAACAATTGGGGTTCATATGCTCCTTACTTCGACTCTGGCATTCCTTACGAAGGAGTCGATCCAGCATACAACGACAAGCTGGCCTTCGGTCTTCCGGACACCTGCCGGTACTCGCAGGTTCACATCTTGCATCGACATGCCGAGCGGTATCCCACAGAGGGCTCGGACAGAGACATGAAGAAAACAATTGTTAAGCTCAAGAACATGACCGAGCCGCCGGTCGCCGGTGCCTTTGACTGGCTAGACAAATGGAACTACACACTCGGTACTGAGCTGCTGGTGGCCCAGGGCGTGGCGTCCGAGTTCCAGTCTGGCGCACAGTTTTGGGCCAGCCATGGTCGGCTGTTGTTCAATGCGACTGAAAAGGACTACCTTTTCTACGACAAGTCTTTGAACCTGTTCAAAAACGGCACCGCCCGTCCCGTGCCTGTTTTGCGAACAACGGACCAGGAGCGAATCAACACTTCTGCGCATGCCTGGGCCGCAGGATTCTTTGGCGTGTACAATGGCTTGGACTACGCCCCCAAGGACAACGACGACCTCTACAAGATGATTCTTATTCACGAGGAGGAAGGTTTCAACAACACGCTGGCTGCGTACATGACCTGTCCCAACGGCGACAACAAGACCTACAACGTTGGCAAGAAGCGGGAAAACGAATGGATCGATGTCTCTATGCTTGAGGCTGCCGCTCGACTTCAGAAACTGCTGCCTGGTTTCGATAACATGACGGCGCAGGACGCACATCAACTACAAAACATCTGCACCTTTGAGACCGCTGCCTACGGGTCTTCTCCGTTCTGCGGGCTGTTTACTGAAGTTGAGTGGCGTGCTTTTGAGTATGCTACTGATCTTAAGTTCCATGGAGAAGCTTCATTTGGCACGCCAACCGGTGCTGCTCAGGGTGTGGGCTGGCTGACGGAGCTGAAACACAGGCTGTCGAAGGAATACATCACAGAGCCAACTAATGGTGTCAATGTGACCCTAGACAATAACGAAGAAACTTTCCCACTGGACCAGCTGTTCTACCTAGACATGTCGCATGACTCCATCATTGTCTCTGTCCTGACTGCTTTTGGCTTTGATTTCCTCAACGAGAATATGCCCACTAACAAGCTTCCAGTGCCACGACAATTTATCATTTCGCGAATGACTCCGTTCGCAGCAAGACTGTTTGTGGAGGTACTGGAGTGTTCCGACAACCAGTACGTGCGAGTCAAGCTCAACAACCGAGTGCTGCCGCTCGACAGTCTCAAGAGCTGTCCGGCATCCAAGGAGGGCCTGTGCCCGCTAAACAAGTTTGTTGCTTCTCTCCAGCATGCGATTGACAACATTGACTACGAGTTTCTGTGCTACGGCAACCCAGAGCCTAAGTATTAGGGTCATGTGAATAATTTATTTAGACTTAACGAGTGCTAGTTACTTTAGAGAATACGGTTGCGACTGGCTGGTGGCTCATTAACTAGTTGTCGTTAACCTCGTTCAGAATTCGCAGAATGTTCAAAAACAGGTTAATGATGTCCAGATACAGCGAGATGGCGGCAGGGACCTCGTCCTCTGGGTGGTATCTTCTCAGAATCAACTGCGTGTCCACCAGGATGTATCCGCAAAACACCAGGGCGGCGATACCACTGTAAGCGAGCTCGAAAGACGACGTTCGTGGGAAGAACATGGCAATAAAGCCAAAGCCAATCAACGCCCACAGCGCAGCACCCAGGTACATCTGCCAGCCCGTGAAGTCGTAGCTCGACTGCATAGCAATAGCCGTCAGGCCCAAAAAGACAACCACGGTAATGATCAGCGCCTGTAGAACAATATTGGTGTCGTACAAGGATGAGACGACACCAACAATGTATGCCTCAAATAATGTGAATCCACCCAGGAACAAGATGTTGGTTGGGTAGGATCGCTGCTTGAACAAGGCTCCAAGCATCATACCAATTGAACCAAAGAGCGCAATGTAAAAGACCCAGATATGACTGAGAGCCCACTGCTTGATTCCAGCGTTCAGCGAAATAAGGGCACCGACAGCCACAGTTGCAAGCAGCTGGATACTCAGAATGGTGTAGACCTTTCGGATGAAGGCCATTCGAATGGGCACGGAGCATTCAGCCACAGAGGTAGAGTACTTAAAGTCGTCGGCCACGTGATCGCCCTCTCGTCTGGGTGGCTCACCCTCACCTGGGTGCAGCAGAGGGGAGGCAGCTCCATCCCGCGAGTAGCCGGGCGGTGGAACTGGGTATTCAGACATGATGGAGGAGGTTGAGATGGTTGTGGAGGGTGGCGGCGCGATGCATGTTTTAATGTGCGATGGAAAGTCCGGTTAGTCAGGGCTTATGTAAGCAGAAAATATGCCCACGAGGATCGTTGCATGGAATTAACGAGCGGAGCATGGAACGAGCGTAGCGCTATAATATTTTGAGGGCTGGTACAGTCACAGGAGGTGGGGTAGGCAGGGAGAGGCTGGCAGCGACGGGGGCGAGTACTATTTATAGTTTGCTGCGGGCTGGCAAGGGCTTTTCTGGCGCCAAGTTCTCCACTCAAAAGGGTCCGCAGGTTAGTATTATTTTATCCCTCAATTATGCCTATCATTACATGTTCTTTATCTACATTTTATATGCACTTTAGTTGTGCAGTCGCTTCTCGTAAGAGTGCAAGGAGTGGACGCCACCCTCGAGCTGAGCGCTTGGGCTTCGGAACTCGAATCGGACCTCACCGGAGAGGACCTTTTCCTTGAGCTCAGCGACGGACTTGACACCAATGTCCTGCAGACCGTGCTGCAGACCAGAGGACAAGTATGGCACAAACTTGATGATGGAACCCTTGTCGACGACGTTTCCGCTGACACCTTGGGCGACCAAGACAGTGTCGGATTCGGAAAAGTATCGGGAAGTAGCGGCGTTGTCGTTGGCGCCAGTCTTCTCCATAGCCTCAATGGAGCCCATACCTCGGTAGGACTTGAGTCGCTGACCGTCCCGGTAAAAGTACTCACCTGGAGACTCCAAGGTACCGGCCAGCAGACCACCCATCATGACAGTAGAAGCACCGAGGGCAATAGCCTTGGTGATGTGGCCAATGTTCTGGATACCACCATCAGCGATACATGGAACACCGAATCGGGCTGCGAACTGGGTGACATTGTAGACAGCGGTACCCTGTGGCCGGCCAACAGCCATAACCTCCTGAGTGATACAGATGGAACCAGAGCCCATACCGATTCGGAGACCGTCGGCACCAGCGTGGATCAGGCTAGCAGCCTGCTCTCGAGTGACGACGTTACCGGCGACGACCTGTAGCTTTGGGAAAGTCTTCTTGATCCACTGGATCATGTCGATCTGGAAGATGGAGTTACCCTGAGAAGAGTCGAGAACGACAACGTCAAGACCAGCGGCAACCAGCTTCTCCAGTCGCTGTCGGTCGTCTGGTCGAGTACCGATAGCAGCACCACAAAGGAGCTGCTTGGACTCGGAGGACTTGGAAGCTAGCGGGTAGTTGTGGTTCTTCTTCAAGTCGGTTCGAGACAGAAGAGCAACAATGTTGTTAGCCGAGTCGACGACTGGCAGCTTGCCCTTCTTTGAGTTTCGCAAAACATCGTTGGCGGTAGCGAGATCGACCTCGGCGTCAGACTTGAGAGTGATCAGGTCCTTGGTCATAATCTCAGAGACTGGGGTGGAGTCGTCGTCGTGGAACTGAATGTCCCGGGAGGTGACGATGCCCAGAAGCTTGCCTGGCATCTTGCCGGATTCTATGTTAGAAAGAGCTCGCTTATAATATCGAGTTTTGGTGATGGCTCAGAATAAAAGTTGTCCCCAAGGCTGTTAGGCCACATGCGGTAGAACGAAAGTTAATAAAAGGTAAACATCATAGCCGTAATCCATCTCACCAAATCCAGCAATTGACCCAGTCGCTGTGCACGCGGGAATTTGTACTCACCAGTAACTGGGAATCCAGCAAATCCGAGTCGGGCCTTCAGCTTCTTGACCTCACCAACAGTGACGGTTGGAGCAACGACAACGGGATCAGAAATGAAACCGTTCTCGTACTTCTTAACCTTTCGAACCATCTCGGCCTGCTCCTCGGCAGTGCAGTTGTGGTGGATGATACCAATACCACCAAGCAGAGCCATGTAGATGGCCATCTGGGACTCAGTGACAGTGTCCATTGGAGAGGAAACCAGAGGCAGCTTCAGGGTGATGTTCTTGGTAAGCTTAGACTCAAGAGAGACCTCGTGTGAAGGAAAGTCAATCTTTCCTGGCAGCATGAGGAAGTCATTGTAGGTCAATCCACCTCGAGTGACGGAATCCATCAGTTCCTGGACGCTGATTCCGTCTCGTCGAGTGTACTCCTCGAGCAACTCAAAGGCCTTAGCGGGGTCAGCGAAAGTCTGTGCCATTTTGATTTATAAATAAGTGGGATCTCAGTAAGACACTGAAGTTCTCCGAAAAAATTGTGAAAATTGGCATGCTTTTATACCTGGTGTTACCCGGCCGTGATTTGTCACTGAAAAAAATTTTTTTATCTGCGGCGGGTGGGGCTGACGTTGGGTGCATTGGACAAAGTGCATGTAATAAGAGATTAGAAGGCGCTGATTGGATGGGGTAGTATGTGAGAGCTTAGGTAGACATAAGATGCTGAACAATGCATCATGGTTTAGCCAATTGACGATTCAGAGATCGTCAAGCTGTCCGGCGTTTTTCCGATATGCAGCTGTTTATCCGGACAATGTGATTAACGTTGCATCGGGCTCACAATATAGCGCGGCGGAAACAGACTGGCTTTAAGTTACCACAAGCGCTGTTCATCATGTAGGATGCGCTGTGTAATAGCCATGCATTCACAGCTTACCCGAGTCGGATACAGTAGGATGAGTCAGCTAGAAACAACATTGCCGCTAATACAGTTGGCGATCCTGTCATATACACCCACGCTGAGTCGACTTTGTTGTACACAGTAGCACATCTTAGAAACACCAAGGTCACCCACCACACTAATCTGACGATGCGCGCCGCACTATTCTCCCAACCCATCGCAAGAATTGTCCTCGACTGAAGGTGTCTGTTCACGCGCTGGTTCTCCAACCATGAACCATCACATAGACCCAATGGCCATGAAAGCGGCCACGCCGCGAAGGCCGAATTTGAATGAGACTGAAGGTGAGTCGGTATACACGTGACTAACTAACAAGAATCAAAGTACCGCCAGAAATGCAAGGACCTGAAGAAGAGGATACGCGAGGTCGAAGAACACAACGAGGCCATGGCCATTAGCATCTCACGCACAAAGAAAGCTATTCAGCGGGCCAGACTCGAGCGCTCGCTGTTGCTGGAGAAACTGGAAGAGCGGACGTTGCTGAAGGTGGACGATTCTGACGGCACCCCGTCACCACCAGGTTCTCCAAAGGAACTATCGCCAGAGACAGAGAAGGACGCTAAGGAAGTCATCAAAAAGAAGGCCGTTCCACGTGACCCCAAGCTTCCGAAGCGACCGCAAAATGCATACATCATCTTTTGCGATGTGGAGAAAGAGCGAGTTAAGGCGGAGCTCGAGAAACTGGGCGAGCCCTTCGATCTCACCAAGGCAATGGCTGAGGCCTGGAGGGTGCTCGACAAGTCAAAGAAGGTACAGTACTATGAGATGTATGAGGACGATAGGGCGAGATACAACCGGGAAATGGAGATATACAGGCCGTCTGTGGAGAATAAGAAGGCTGATGATACGGTCCTGAGGAGCTCACCTGGAATCAAGAGCGAGGATGAGGACGAGGAAGAGGACGAGGACTTGGATATTGAGGATATGCAGGCAGAGCCATATTCTGAGTTGCACAGTGAGCCGCCAGAGATGCCAACGTCCGAGATCTAATTCCAACAGCCGACCTCACAAATGCGAATATTTAACACTCTGCGTCAAGCACCAGAGAAATATTTATACCGATGTAGTAATCTACTCGAACCACTTGAAGCGTTAAAACCGCTTTATGTCCATTCGTTAGCTATATTACAGCGATAAATAAGTTAGGTAGTTAGGATGAGAGCGGAAAGATCAAGACAAGTCCATTGGATCCTCGAAAGATGTTGGACGAGTATAGGTAACATCCATCGGGTCAATATCGATATCCTCAGTGTCTACTCTCCGTTTGGCAGACGACGAAAAGTCAGGCATCGACATTGGCTTCAAAAGAGCATCAGAGCCCTTGTGAATGTCAAACTGATGTGTCGTGGGCGTCGTAGTTGACAATGGGATTTCTGCCTCCGCGATCTCTTCCTTCGCCGGCGTGAAACTGGTAAGCTCGAGGTACACTTTGTCAGCCTTGGATGCAGCTATAGCGACTTTCTCGTCTTTGAAAGCGACTCGCCAAACAGAGTCAAACTGCATGGAGAGGTCTCGGATATGTAGACCAGTGTTGATGTCCCAGATTCGGACACGACCGTCTGAACCGCCAGAAACGATACGGCTGTCATCAAACTGAACCGAAGTTACTGCGTTATCATGAGCGGCCATTCTATGCTTGCATGTGTTGGTGGTGAGGTCCCACACTCTGACACCACCGTCGGAGCCTCCAGAAACGACAGTGTCACCTCTCATTTGAATCTGGCCCACCAGGGAGGTGTGGCCCTGCAGAATTCCAGTGCATTCACCCGTCTCAACATTCCAAATTCGAATGGTGGTATCGAGCGAGCCAGTAGCGACTTTTTGTCCATCAAAGGCAAGACAGTATATCTGATGAAAGTGGCCCTCCAATGAGTGAAGCAGGGTACCATCTGATATTCGCCAGACCTTGGCTGTATTGTCGTAGGATCCACTAACACAAATATCACCGACGGCTTCCAGGCATCGCACGGAGTTTGTGTGTCCTTGAAGGACCCTGACGCAGACACCACGACGCAGGTCCCAGACTCGAACTGTGGCGTCTCTTGATCCTGAAAGGGCAGTGCGCTCATCAAGAAGGATCAAACATCTGATTGTGGACTGATGGCCCTTGAGGATTTGCGTGCAGGCGCCTGTCTTCAGGTCCCAAATTCTAACATCCCTGTCGCAGCCCGCACTAGCCAGAATGTTGCCCTTGATAGCCAGGGCCCACACGCCCATGACATGGCCAAAGAGCGAACGCAAGAGCTTTCCGTCTTCTCGGAACACAAATATCTTGGACGTGTCCATGGCAACAACCATGTAGGTGCCCACAATCAGGAGCGCTGTGACGACTCCTGAGTGGCCGTTCGGCGAGGAGATGACATACTTAGCAGCGAGCCGACCGCCAGTATTCCAAGCGTTGTTCAAAAGGTACTGGATCTTGAAGTGCGATCTGTAGTTTGTAGGAACCACTCCCTGCGTGGCTTCTGGGTAGTACAAAGCCTCTGTGAGCTCATCGTGGTCCACCAAACCAGAGGCGTACGACACACTAGGCAGCCGCGAGGCAAATCTATGATGATCGATGCTGACGGCCGCAGACAGCCGCCGAAAGTGGTGCGAGTGGCACAGATCTTTCCATGTAAGATCGTCGCTCAGTAGCAGATACCATAGTCGTGATACCTGCGATGCTCGGGCGAGGGTCTTGGGGTCTTCCAAGTACGAGATGATCCGTAGCGAGATTTCATTTGGGAAGTACTGGAACGGGTCCTTCTTAAGCAGCGGGCTCACGAACTGGTTCGTAGCGCTGATAACGTCCCGATTACAGTGCTGGAGGATCTGCTGGATGAAAAAAGTCTTCTCGCGATCGCTGAGACCAGTAAAGTTGTCGCGGATCGAATCAAACAGACTGCTATGGCTCTGCGGTTCCGGTGAGGGCAGCTGGTGGAACTCCCGCTTAGATTTTTTCTTTGCCAGCCGGTGGACAAAGAGATTTGGCGTCGGAGACGGCGCTGGCGTGGGCGGCGAGTCCATACTAGTAGGCGAAGGTGATCCTCTGATTCGCATGGGCTTGCTCATGTTCTGTTGGTCGGCGGTGAAGGCGCTGGCTCTTGGGCGCTAGTGATCGGAGTTGGCGCTTTGAGTCGGCGCTGGTGCAAGCTCACTGTCACTCTAACGGTATATGTCCGTGCTGTAATAAACGGCTCAGCACCAGACTTATAAGGTGAAGATGTGACCCCTTCGTTCCAAAGGCGATCGAGTGCCTGGGTATCTGTGCGTCAACGTGGTGGTCTGTGCGTCAATGCAGGCCCACTTCCGCTGGAGGTATATCCGGCTTGTCTGTATAGCCTGTGTAGCGTGTTATTGATAGCTACTGATAGCTATGATAATCTGGCTATTGTGAGATGAGTAATGTGAAACGAGCAAGAACTAGACAAGGGACGGATCAAAGGGGCGATCTTGGTTCAGTACTAATGCGCGGCGCACAGCTCACTTTACCAACTTACACACCTATTATAACTAGTGTCCCCTAATTTCGCCAGTCAAATCTAATGCTTACCGACTGTGCTAATTTCCTCAGCGGGACAAGGAAACCGTATACTACAAATTAGATGCGTCACGTGATGAAATGCATTAATACCGCTGCCAGGACAACAGGTGAGACGTAATGAGACACGTTGGGCGTGTTCACGGCACGGTGTTGAGTTCGCCAGAGACTTTAAGATTTGGTTAACATTACAGGCTTTGGGCTGAGCCTCCTGATCACCGTGATCTGACGATATGCAGGCCGGCGATCCCGATTCGTTAAATTGGCTGGTGGACTTACCGTACTGGGCTACAATCGTGAGAGTGGGTATTGCTTGATCAAGTCAATAACATCACGGCTTGAAACGTATCAGGCAAGATCGATAATATATTCAGCCAAGAACAGTATTCATCCGGAAGTGGGTCCGTGCCGTGAGGCTTGAACTCGGAGTCAATGAGGCAAGTCGAGCAGTTGAAACCTAGAAGAATAGAACGCCCAGGCTGTCAATGCTCTATCCGGTGGGACCAGGTCGAGGGTTCGAAATCCTTGCGGGCAGATCATAGGGCCAGGGATCTGGTATAAAGGGGTCGCACGTGAACCAGATGAGACAACGGTAGACTGTCTCACAGCGGTGCTAAGAGGACAGTTATGAGGATATGGATAACTTGTATACACCCTTTTACAGTGTACTAAGGTGTATGGAAGCCACATGCATTGCTTGCTAACCCAGATTTCGTCAACAATACTGGTCAAGGAATCAGCGTAAGCGTGTATTTCCTAACTGTAATGGACCCATAGAGTGCCTGAAGGCTGGAGCACGTGCTCCAACACGTCAATCACAATCACTAGAAGGCAAAACGTCTCTCAGAAAAATCCCAGGGTTAGGGCTAGGTTCGACGCGGGCTAGCCGACATCACGACAAAACTGACCAATCAGCGGTTCAGTGGTGTAACGGTTATCACGTCTCGTTCACAAAGTGAACATATCAAGAGAAATCTTGGAATCCCGAGGAGGCTCCGAGTTCGATTCTCGGCTGAATCATTTTTGTGTTGTTTTGGCATTCTAATGGACTATTTTTCAGCTTGATACTCGCGGAGTTCGTTTATACATACACCTAGACATGTTCAGGTTCAGTGAGACACTGTTTTGGCCAGTTCTGGGTAAGCAGTGGCTAGCCAGGTGATTTACTCTACGGGCATAAACACCCAAATATGGATACCGATAATGCATAAGCATACGGTTTGGACTTCGTCATTCATTCTATCACCCAGTATCCCAGGCTTCTAGCGTACATAGCCCGCAGGCTCTAATTACAACTAGCAGGCAGCTCTATCATGCCACTGCCGCTAGTATCGCTGCTCCTCTGCGCAAGGAATGTTAGTTAGCAGATTCCAAATCTCTCAGAAAGCTGCTGGCCCACTTGAAGTGCCCTAGATTGACCAGATGCCTAGGCTAGTTCCTCGCTCGTCAACCCCACCAAATATTTTGTGGCCGTGAGAATCTGCCTATCTCTCACAATACACGAGATCCTCAACACCCACTTGACGCCCGTGGCTCCAGGAACCTTCTCCAGCACTAGCTTCTCCCTCTCGATAGGCAATAGGCTCTCTGGATCATGATGAGCCAGTAGCTTGATACCACACTTCTTTGAAAGCTCCAGCAGCGAAGGCGGCAAAGCACAACAATCAGCAGCGTTTATATGGTCCACAGTCGGCTTAACTCTATCACCCAACCTGTTCAAAAACACCTCAAGCCGCGTCTTTGACATCTCAGCAACTCCGTATTCCTCCACCATATCCTTTCCCAGCTCAGTAAGGTGGTCCCAGACGGCAACAAAGTCCTCACTGGCCATAAGACTGTCCTCTGACTCGTCGTCTTCTGAAAAGCTGACACCTTGCTCTGACAGTATAAGATACTTGATCTTATCTGGATGCGAAAATTTGTTGTACATGCTAATAGCCTCAGAAATGCTCTCTTTGGCTAGACTGACCCCAACGCTTCTGGGCAGGAAAAGTTTGGCGGTAACTTCGCCTTCATCTTGACCATCCTCGGCAGAATAAGGCGGTATAACTGTTGGGCCGTCAGCAACCCCGTTAGCGCTACCGTCCCAGTGCCCTAAAGTGTGTATTAGCACGTCAGCAAGGTCAGCACTTGGCGCAATCTCGTGCCGAAGAGTGTTGCCGCTGTATAGTATCGTCATGCTTGAATTTGTAAGCAAAGAGTTCGTTTTCATGGGCATCGCCAATCGTGAGGGTTAGGGTGTCCCAATTGGGAAAGATACATCACGTGTTTACGCACGCCCGCAGAAACGCACTGTTCTGAAGGCACAACAAACATAATTGTGCAGCTGAGCAACGCCAACATATTATGTCAGCCGGCGAACGTTCCCCATTAGGAAAGCTCAAGCGGAGCCCTGTGTATGCCTTATTACTATTCACTCGCACACTGCTCGTGATATGCTACATATGATTAGTGTATAACCAGAGTAGGTACGCTGATTTCTGTTGCTGATTGTGAAGTTGTCTCGATGATGCGTAGATTGACTTAGATCTGATCCGCAGCGACGAAATCCACAACGACCTGAGTTAGTACTAGACAAACAAAACACTGGCACATTCGCCTGCTCGTGTGTTCGAATACTCACGTTAATCACGGCCACCAACACCTCAACTGCAATGAGAACAATAACGATAAACTCGAGATACTCCTCATGGGCGTGACCCAACTGCTCCTTAAGCATTTGCAACAGATCGGAAATAACCTCTAGTCGCGTATTTAGCAAGGAAACTCGCTGATTGATTTCAAGGTAACCTCGCATGGCCTGGTAGATTGGTTCCAATTGTGGTTCTGACCACATGAGTTCTGGCGAGTCCAGAATGGATCCATGCAGGTTTACATCTATGTTAGTTCACATTGCCGATGCGGAAGCAGTTCCAATCCCAACCTCCATCCCGCACCGCATTACTTGCTTCGCTCGTAATGCTAGTGCTACTCACTAATTCTCAAAATAAATAACTCTCCGATGCTCTTCATAATATCCTTCCTGTTCATGCTAATCTTTCCCGTCAGAGCAATCTCCTGAGGAAAGTCCTGGGTGTCCTCAATCGTGTTGTCGACAAGCTCCTCAAACAGCGAAATCTTGACACTCTGGGCGATGGCGTGCGATATCGACAGTTTGATCATGTAATTCGAGTTGTCTCGTAACGTGATGAAGTCGTTGTATATTCGTGGCTGATAACTCTTTGTCACGTAGTAGTTGAACTCCTCGATCTGCAGGTCCTCCTCGGCTAGTTTTTCCGTTTCGAATTTCGCCAACTCAAGCAAAAACTTCCGCTCCTCAAACTCGGTGAATCCCCACAGCACCACCACGCCGTACTCAAACAGAAACACATCGCTCATGCCCAGCGAGTTCTCGATCTCTCCACCCTCCTCGTCAAGTCGAATAAGATCAGTCTCCGGCGGGGAGGTGTTTCGCCTGTAGCTGTAGGGAGTGTATAGACACTCATCAAACAGCTTAGGAGCAGCCGCCTGGTTCTTCCGCGCTGACAGATATTTCGTTAGGTCCTTCATCTTGTACGATCCAGCAGTACAGTAAGCAGTAACTCGTGGCAACATAGATCGATGAGCTTTACCCAGTCGTTCGGCGTCCTTTCGTGCTGGAGTGTCCTTGATCCTGGTAACTTGCGAGTACACATCTCGACCCGATTCTTCATCTTGGGGCGTCTCAAAGGGAAGCAGTTTGAGCTTTTGAGTTGTGAACGATGTTCTCTGAGGTCCAAGCCTGTGTGGATTACCATAATCGCTGGGGTAAGAAATTCGTCGGTCTGGACGCTTGTTGATGGGCATAGGGGGGCTCACACTACCTCTGCTCTGCGAATTAGACCTGGTCCGCCCGGTCTGTGCCATGGGAGGTAATAGCGGGGTGTTTTCAGACATGGCTAGCTAGACTTTCACTGGTGAATAAATTAATGTTTCGCAAGCAATCAACCTGCACGTGCGTATACTTAGACAACGGTGAGGAATGCAAATGTGAAGAGGGTCGCCCACCGCGCGACATCCCAACTAGGAAGTTTTCGGAGCATATCCGGATCTTCGATGCGGAGAACAAACACGCTCAACACCTTGCAACTCGAATGATATCAGAAGGCAGTGATATCATAAGGTAGGTGTGATAGTGGGTCAGATAGAGTTTATATCAGACTTAACCGGAAGATATCAACTACATCTGTTCTCTGTCTGTCAAGACAGCCGATATCGAGTACTCAAATAGCAGTTCGTACTCTGTGAATTCATTCTCGTAAAGGTATACTTCAAATAGCTGACCTATGATCTGTCTTCGCTAAAATCTTGATAACCAATCAGCCGCTTCAAGTGCGGCTCGCTTAATTTCCGAATGTTGTGATCCATTACGTACAGAGCCGAAAGTGTAGACTGAAAGTATCTAGATGCTCGTGTTGTTGTTCATGTGGCGGTCGTTACGTTGATATATCTTAACCTTCTATGCATCACACCTGCCACCTGTTTTTGAAATCAGCTACTACCATAAACCGTGCAAGAACATGTATCTAGTAACACCAATAAGCCTCACGCGGAAGTTTTAACGCCACTCAACAGTTTCTGCCAGTAATCCCAAGGTCACTCCTTAGTCACTGTAACCATTAGCACCGATCACCCGGGCAACATGTGAAACAGTGATTCACTTGTTGGCTTTTTGCCGCGCTAACGTTGTACTTCACGCGTCGCGTCTCCCACCGCGCGACTTGAAGCATAAAAAAATTTTGTACCACAATTTTTTTCCTTCCCTTCCATTGACTCGCAAAATGAAATACGTAGTTGTCTCTGGAGGTGGGTTTGATATACGACGTGTTTTTACTTGTTTTAGCGAGTGTTTTTCTAACAAGGCGTGATTAGCGGCATTGGCAAGGGCGTTTTGGCTTCGTCGACCGGTTTGTTGCTCAAGACTCTGGGCTACAATGTCACTTCCATCAAGATCGATCCATACATGAACGTAGACGCCGGAACCATGTCTCCTCTGGAGCACGGTGAGGTGTTTACGTTGAATGATGGTGGTGAGGTTGATTTGGATTTGGGTAACTACGAGCGATATCTCAACATCACTCTTACTCGAGACCATAACATTACCACTGGCAAGGTTTACCAGCACGTGATTGAGCGTGAGCGAAAGGGTGACTACCTTGGCAAGACCGTCCAGGTCGTTCCTCACCTGACCAACGCCATTCAGGATTGGATTGAGCGTGTTGCAAAGATCCCAGTGGACAAGGATGGCTCTGTTCCCGATGTCTGTATTATTGAGCTCGGTGGCACTGTCGGTGACATTGAGTCCGCACCATTCGTCGAGGCTCTGCGACAGTTCCAGTTCCGAGTTGGTGTCGAGAACTTTGCCCTCATGCACGTTTCTCTGGTTCCTGTTATCCACGGTGAGCAGAAGACCAAGCCTACCCAGGCCGCCATCAAGGACCTGCGATCCCTTGGCCTGAACCCAAGCATCATTGCTTGCCGATGCGCTGAGCCACTGTCTTCTGCCACTACTGAGAAGATTGCCATGTTCTGTCACGTCGGACCTAAGCAGGTTCTCGGTGTCCACGATGTCAACTCTACCTACCACGTTCCAATTCTGCTCCGAGACCAGGGTCTGCTGGAGTTCTTCACTGATAAGTTCAAGCTTGATCTGAGTTCCATCAACAGCGAGCGAGCTGCCAAGGGCGCCGACCTGTGGAAGCGATGGCGAAACGTGACCGAGTCTCACGATCACTCGTTTGAGAAGGTCTCTATTGCCATGGTTGGAAAGTACACCAACCTACAGGACAGTTACATTTCCGTTGTCAAGGCCCTGGAGCACTCCGCTTTGAGGTGCGGGCGAAAGCTCGAAATTATCTGGATCGAAGCCACCGACCTCGAGAACGCCGAGAAAAACAAGGCCGAGTACCACAACGCCTGGTCCAAACTTTGCGCCGCTGACGGTATCCTTGTCCCAGGCGGATTCGGCTCTCGAGGTGTCGAGGGCATGATTGAGGCTGCCAAGTGGGCCCGAGAGAACAAGGTGCCATACCTTGGTATCTGCCTGGGTTTCCAGGTTGCTACTATCGAGTTCACCCGATCCATTCTCGGACTGACTGACTCAAACTCTGAAGAGTTTGACAAGGATAACGCCAACCCAGCCATCATCTTCATGCCAGAGGGCTCCAAGACCCACATGGGAGGTACCATGCGACTGGGACTGCGACCATCTCTTTTCCAAGAGGGAACCGAGTGGTCCAAGGTCCGACAGCTGTACGGTGGCGCCGATGTTGTCCAGGAGCGACACCGACACCGATACGAGGTCAACCCAGACATGATTGACAAGCTGGAGTCTGCTGGTTTGCACTTTGTCGCCAAGGACGAGAACAACCAGCGAATGGAGATCCTCGAGCTCAAGGAGCACCCCTATTATGTCGGTGCCCAGTACCACCCAGAGTACCTGTCCCGGGTTTTGGACCCATCTGAGCCAATTCTGGGCCTGGTTGCTGCCAGTGCTGGTGTCCTCGACAACATCATCAAGCAGGTCAAGGACAGTCACCTGAATGGAAACGCAAAGACTGACTTTTAGACGACCACAAGTCTTATATTAATCTAAACTCTTAACACGTGTATATAGACTTTACTATTTAATGCATTACGACCTTCACTGGAACTCCCGCTCACCCGGAAAAACGCACTGGCGCGCCGGCTCCAGAACGAACATCGCACGGCTATGGAAAAATTAATCCGTGATCGGCATTTGACGCGCATTGTACATACGCGATCTGCGAGTTTCGCGCTTTCAAAATCTCGTTTTTCTCAATAAATCAGAGTCCAGTGGAGCTGAGGTTTTGTTTAACACAATATGGGAGGGTGATAAAGCTACCGGTGGCAAAAAATTCGCAAATTTCTAGCTTTTCCGCGGGGAGAATCGCCAAAATGGCCTACAAGTTCGTCCAGGTCTCGTTTCACGATACGCAAAGATGTGGTGGCTCAATGGTAGAGCTTTCGACTCCAGTTTCCTCACAAACTTGATATCGAAGGGTTGCAGGTTCAATTCCTGTCCATGTCAGGAGTCTTTGCAGGCCCGCAAGGGTCATCTTTTTGCCTCTATGAAACTTTTTGAACCCACTTCTACGTGATAGGTAAGCACCGCGAGCACCGCGATCAGAGACATTTGATGCAGCGTTATGAAAAGAGATTGATTAAAAGCTATTTGTTTAATTTAGTGAGTGATTCCTCTTGGTTAGCTTGCCATACTACTTGGACTAAGCCCTGTACTCCTTAGTCTCGTCCTGCAAATACTGCCAGAACCTCTTTCCGTTCTCTCCTTTGGCGCCCTCGGCGACGTCCTTCCTTGCAGTGGAAATGTGGCCAAAGGGCTGGATGTAGGCGCCGTTGTTGGCAGTAGTCACCTCAGGGCTCAGCAGACCAAACAGCTCAGAGTAGGCGCCGTACTTGGTCTCGTACAACAAGGCCTGGGACATCTTCTGCTGAAAACCGGAGAAACTTCGAACGAGGTCAGACTTGATTGGGCCAGGGTGGGCAGCGACAGAAACGACGCCTGTGCCTGGGTGATTTATAGCCCACTGGTTCGCCTGGTAGATGTTCATGGCCTTGGATTGAGCGTAAACGCCGATTCCCCACAACTTTGGGTTCTTAAAGTTGATATCGTCCCAGTCAATTCCGCCATTATCTGGAGAAACCAGGTGACCATTAGAGGTGACCCACACGATTCGGACTGAGTTTTTTGGGGCCGTCTTTGCTGTTTTGATGATGATTTCATCCAGATACGTCTGTAGGACGTGAGAGCCCAAGACATTGACGCCATGGTGCGATTCGTAACCCTGCTTGGTGGTGGTCCGGGGAACGTTAAAGTTCATGACTCCGGCGTTGTGAACAACGCCATCAAGTCGAGTCTCCTGCTTGAGGAATCGCTGCACCCCACCCTTGATGGAAGTCAGATCGTTGAAGTCAACCTGAATGTAGTCCAGTTCAGCGGCTGGAACTTTCTCCTTGATCTGCTCAATTGCATGATTGATCTTGTCGATGGACCTAGCGGCAATGTAAACCTTTGCATTCTTCTCCACAAGGAACTGGGCGGCTACCTGGCCGATGCCGCCAGAAGCGCCAGTGACGATATAGACCTTACCGGCAAGATCCGGATAGTCCTTTTCAGTGAACTTGGGCTTCTTATTGCCAAATAATGCATCCTGTCCAAGATTGAGAGTGTTGCAGATGCCCATTGTATATTTGCTTTGAGTTGTAGTGAGGTGAGACTGGTTTATATAGGGCGAGACCTGTATGCAGGGCGCGCATCTAAAGCCGGCAGATGAGGGTGATTACCGGATTTACGACAGAATTTGAAGTGCAGGCATATTGGGATGAGTTTCGGATTCAGAGAGAAGGCTATGGAAGGATGGTTTCTTGCTGGAAGCAGTAATGACTGGATAAACGCAGGTCCTCTCTATCTCTAGAAGCGGTCTCCCGATGCCTAATTGGGAGATATACGGCTGAATGCACCAAGCTACGGCTGAAGGCGTGCTAGGTGGCGTTGAGACCCGCGCGCAAGGTACGTCACTAGACAAGACACGCAATTCGTCAGGTTCGAGGCGAACGGCCTGGGAGTAGCGTGGCCATAGTGGCGTTAGAGCTGGATTTTTAAGGAGCAGCTAGTGTATTATGAAAGACAGATAACCATTCTGGCCAAGATTCAAAAATGGGCGTGTCACGTGATTCCCGTTGTATTGCAGATTCCGCTCCGGAGACTACTAAGAGTATAGGCGTAAACAACTGTAAAGTTGATCGAGAACTTAAAGTTTAACTATGATGAATAATACGTGGCATAGAATGAAATAGGCGTGGCGAGGCCACTGCCGGGTAAAGGCCCAATTTCAAGGCGGCCCAGGAATCCTCAGTATGACTGTATGAGGGCTTCGCGTGTCGCAAGTGATGACAGGTGGTAGATACTCAGTCCAGCCGGTACACGGAACTGGAGATTGATCCGAGCCGCTCGTGACGGTTAGAACTTGCAGGCTTGGCGCATATGAGATGAGCGCGCAGAGTCCATGTGAAGCAACAACACGAAGGGGTGAAGGAGATATCGAGATGTGACTCAAACTGGGCAGAAGTATGAAAGGAAGTGATCTTGAGGCCATTTCATTAAACACACCTACATATATGGTTCTAGGCTAGGCTGTGACTTGTTTTCGATTGGTTATACGTTTCAAACGGCAAACTGAGTTGGCCTTACAATAGGTGTGAAACGCGTCAGCCTGCCAGTTGAGCGTTGTAAAACCTGCTCCAACGGCCGTCAACGGTGACATCTGTAACCAGTCGTTCCAGCTATAGTCATGATTTATCACCAGAGTCAAGGGATTTGTGATAGGACTGGAGTGCAGCGTGATGATTGACTTGGAAATGATGACGTTCTTTCCAACGAAAATGCAGACGCAGTCAGGGCCGGCAAGATTGTAGGCATTACCACAGTATTGATGCATGCCAGTCATGCGCAATGTTGTGCCAGTTCGGTATAAATGATCTATATATGTGTGGTTCTTCGGTTTCCTCTTCCCGAATACTGGTCCTCACGATGCCGAGACTTCAATGTGCACTGTTGACTTGGCTTTCCGTCAGAGTGCTTGCAGCATTTTACCCGCTGCAATCTCATCACACGTTCTGGACGCCGACAAGACCAGGTATAACAGTATACTTAAAACTGCACATGTGTTCTATCTTCGTCTCCGTCTCCTTCTACTAACTTTAGTTTATATCTCCTTATATTTAGCGTGCCAACCAGTAATTTTCGTCAGAAAAGCGGGGATGATGGCTGCAGGAGGTGACAAATGCTGCACAGCGAGCAGCAGCAGGAGCGGCCACGACGTTTTCAGTACTCTCATGCACCAACAGTATAAGATTCTCTAAGCGAGAATATTCGATCCTGGCCGCGGCCTCCTGTAGCAGGCTGATCTCACCCGGATGCTCTTCGGGCCGATGTAGATCGGCTGCTCTACACCGACTCCGGTTGATCATCTGTCCATGCACACTACGCAATCGTTTCATGTCTTGATTCTTTTTGATCTATATAAAAGTCTGCTTTGCTTTTAGCCTGCTTGTCCCTCATCTATGACTGCCCGCCAGAAGACCAGCCCAGAAGACCAATGCTTTCAATAAACGTACGCGATGCTGGGGAGCTCATCTCATGATGAACAATGGAGATGAACTCATCCAGCTATTACGGCATCACAGTAATAACTCGATCCGGCTAAAGTCTAGAGCCGTTATATTAATCCGCAGGCAATAGGTTCTCACGTGCTTCCGCGGTACCTAGATGTCGACTCCAACCTTCTGTAGCACTCCAAGTGGTGTTGAAAAATTGTAATCAGTTTTCATCAGTAACTTCTTCCGATCCACGTACGGCGCGCTCTTCTCCGTCTACCCCTCACTTAACACGGGTTAATCAAGAACCTAATCAATGACATCATATCCCAGTAATTACATCCCTGCGATACCCCAGCCGTCGATACCGTATACAAAAAACTGTATAAGACGCTCACAGCATGAGCTCGGAGTCCGACGATCTTACCTTATTGGGACGCGCTAGATCAAAATCTACAATCAATCTGATCAGGAGATCCCGGCCTCCGTTTCAGGTAGGCCCACTGCGCGTTAGGCACTGAAAAAGATTGCGTAACCTTAGGCGTAACAAGAGAATAGACAAACAATTGGCGTATTCAGACTCGTGGCCAATATCGTAGAAATACGCTTTATACGTTCCGCCGCTCGAGCCGACCTAGCCGACATTCCCGACGCCTGCGCGGTCTGTCAGCCGAGTGTATACGTGATACGCACAGTGGGCTGTGTGGAGTTGCCGAATTGGGTCTCGGGTATCCGATACGGAGGCGTGAGCAATGTGTCTTAATAAACCTGTGCGCATATACAAATACAGGCAATCTGGCACAAACATGGTTACGCCTATTCGTGTGGAGATGAGTCCTGCAGAGGAAGTCACGCCAGTGACCAGTTCAGAGGTTAGCCCGGCGCTAACACCGACTGATGACAAGCCATACAGTGATGATGAAAAGACGCCATTTCTAGACGAGAAGGCTCAATTCCAGGACACAAGGGCCTCTACATGGCCGAGCGACCTGGAGAACCAAGAAGCCAAGGTCCACAGGACTAGAAAATGGAAGAAATTTGTCGTACCACTCATGATTGTGGCGACCGTCAAGCTCTTCTTCCTGCTGCACCTTCCGCGGTTCCACGGATTCCAGGATTGTGACTGGAGACGAATTGAGCTTCATCCGGCTGGTTCGCGAACGGAGGCTCAGATTTCAGGCTTCACAGAGGTGCCAGTTACCGAAGACGATCATCACCACGGACGACACTGGCGACACGGACAGGGAAACCACGGCTGGAAGCATGGCTGGAAGTCCTGGGCCAAGGGACACGATTCTCACGGATTTCATTCTTGGGAAGAGGCTACAGCCGACATTTGCGTCAACCCGCCAGTGCTGCGGCCAGCCTCCTACGCAGAGGGTTCGCTAGACTGGCTAAACACCGACGAATTCAAGGAGTACAGCGTCAAGAACCTGGCCGGCGCTATTCAGATTCCAACTGTTTCCTCAGAGTCTTTTGGGGACCTGGACGAGGACAGCCGATGGGAAATCTTTGCCGACCTGCACAAGTATTTCGAGGAGACTTTCCCGCTTGTTCATAAGCACCTGGAGAAGCACGTTGTCAACCAGTACGGCCTTATATACGTGTGGAAGAGCGACTCTGACCTCAAGCCTGTCCTGCTGGCTGCTCACCAGGACGTGGTTCCAGTTCTGCCAGAGACTGTTGATGAGTGGGACCACGAGCCTTTTGGCGGCGAGTTTGATGGCCAACGAGTTTGGGGCCGAGGCACCGTTGACTGCAAGGACACTCTGGTTGCCATTTTCTCTGCTGCTGAGCAGCTTTTGAAGCACGGCAAGCAGCCTCAGCGAGAGATTGTCTTTGCCTTTGGTTTCGATGAGGAAAGTTCTGGCGCCCACGGTGCCGGCCATCTCGCCATTAAGCTCGAGGAGCTGTACGGCAAGAACGGTTTCGAGACAATTGTTGACGAGGGTGGAATGGGTGCTTTCCGAGTCTCGGGCATGAACACGGCCATTGTATCCGTGGGAGAGAAGGGCAAGGTCGACTTTGACATCACCATCAACATGCCAGGCGGTCATTCTTCTGCGCCACCAGACCACACTGCTATTGGTATTCTGGCTGAGGTCATCACCGAGATTGAGGCTACTCCGTTCGAGCCAGTTCTGACTGCTGAGAACCCAGTTTTCAACCAGCTGCAGTGTCTTGCCGTCCACTCGGAGACTCTCGATAAGTTCACCCGAAAAGTTCTGTTGAACGCTGCCAGCAACCCAGTGGCCAACAAGCAGGCCGTTAGCGCGCTCGTCCGAAGCGGCCTGGGCTCTTTGATTCAGACCACTCAGGCCATCGATATCATTAGAGGAGGCCTCAAGGTGAACGCTCTGCCAGAGTCTGTTACCGTCACCGTTGATCATCGGATCGCCGTCGACAGCAACAGCCACGAGGTTCTTCAGAAAATTGTGGGTAACGTTGTCGCTGTTGCTCAGAAGTATGACTTTGGTGTGCGAGTTGGTGACAAGGTGATCTTGCAGGGACAGGACGAGAAGCACTACTTTGAAGTCAGCGAGTGGCCAAACACCCTGGAGCCTGCCCCAGTCACCCAAACCAACACCGAGGCTTGGGCACGATTCGCAGGTACCCTTCGACACGTTTACGAGGACTTTGGCGGTGACTTCTGGGAGTTTGAGACTGGCAAATCCCACAAGCCTGAGAATGTGGTTGTGTCTCCATCGCTTATGTCTGGTAACACTGACACCGCTTACTACTGGAACCTTTCAGAGAACATTTACAGATTCAGCCCCCTGCGATTGAAGTCGTTGGATGTCAACGTGCACACTGTGAATGAGTACATCTATTTGGAAACCCATATTGAGGGCATTGCTTTCTATTACGAGTACATGCAGACCTAGCGCGGGTGTGCGCATAGAATTGTTAGGGTGCTAATGTTACATTTATACGGTTATAAATTGATTTTCAGTTAGATTTCAGTAAGATTTCACAATTTTTTTTTTGTTTTACCATAGTTACACATAACTGTTAGCTTTTTGCACCATGCTGGACTTGAACTGGTCACCTACCGCGGCAGGCTCTTGGGACTTCCCTTACCCTGCCTGATAAGCTATCACGAAAAATTGAAAAAAAAAATTCTGGAGACAATCTTTAGCGATGGGCAAGATTCGGAAAGGAGGCACAGAGTCCGAGACTCGTCGCCATCGAGTGAGTACCCATTAGATGTGGTTCTGAAGCTAACAAGTTCATATCTTTCCGGGAACAAGTGGAGAACATCAAGATTGATCCCGTGAGAAGAGCTCGACGGAAGGTTACTGATTATGGCGATGTGGAGAGTTATTTCATGACTGCGTTTGGTCACTGGGTAGAGCTTAACCTGTCAAGTTCGTTTACAAATTTCGCCAGGGAGTGCAAGCCGTATTGTCAGTCGCTACCGCAGTTGATTCACCATCAGAAGGAAGTTGTTGATTTGTTGAAGAAGTATATTGGAGATAGGGATGAGCACTCATTGGAGAGTTTGTTGGAGTGAGTATAACCACTGACCGTGGTGCCAGCGATGGTCCAGGTGAGGAAGTACTAACAAAGCCTTGTCACGCATCTCGCACACGACCTGGGTGCAGACTATGAACCTTACTTTGAAGAGACCCTTACGTTAGTCACATCATTATCAAACGAGCACAAAGTGGAGATTGTTCAGTGGGCGTTTAACGCGGTTGCATACCTACTCAAATACCTGTCCAGACTGCTGGTGGCAGATCTGAGGCCAACATACAACGTCCTGAGCCCTTATCTGGGAAAGACTAAACAGAAGCACTTTGTGTCGAGGTTCACTGCCGAGTCGCTGGCGTTTCTCATTCGAAAGTGTTCTGGTGACTCGCTGAAGCTTATTGTTCAACACGCTTTCGACGATGTTATGGCCACCGAGAACCAGGAGTACTTCAAGGCTGTGGCGCTACTGCTAGCCGATTCCATGTTGAGCACTGGCCAGAACCTGCATTCAAAGACAAACCTAATTATGCCAGTGTTGTTAGAGATCGCCTACAATCATGAGAAGGAACCGTACGCCTCGGATTTCGTGGCTGCGGTACTGGTTACAGTGCTGCACAGGGCGAGAGTTGAGACAGCTGGGCCCGTGTACGAGTCATGTCTGGCATTCCTTGCCGACAAGGTTGACAGCAAGCCGCTAATGCACAGTCAAATCCTGTTCGTCCTGGCAGGCCATCGGAAGGGCTCACGAGTGAGCAGCTGGGGACCGCTGTTTGAGCACTTTGTCAAGATTCAGCCCAAGAGCGCAGATCAGAGACTCAAGTCTAGTCTTGTAAACAGCGCAGTGTCCCTGCTGGAGAACTCCGGCTTTGGTGATGCAACAGTGCACCATCAGAGAGTTCTAGCCAGTCTGAGGGAGAGGCTTACTGATGCAGAGTTCCTCGCGTTTGCCAGCCTCATTCGAAGCAACGAGCAGGTCTACACCCAATTTGTCTTTCCAGTGGCCCATAGTCTGATTCGAAGCCAGTGGAAAGATAACCAGGAGGCCATTGCCCTGTTCTTGACTGGGGAAGCTGTTTCTCTGCCAAAAGAGTTTGAGGCTGAGATCAGAAAGCTCGATTCATGGTGGAAGACTGAACTGGTTAAAAATGTCAAGCTGACGGATGAGTTGACCTCCGAATTGGTCAATGTTCTGAAACGACTAGTGGCTGATCCCACCCCGCTGAATTCAGCGCAGGTGGGCACGATTTTGCATGTTCTGGCCAGGTCCAAGGTTGATGTCCTCGAGCATATTACGGATAAGGTGAAGGAGTTGGGAAAATCGTTGCCCTTTTTGAGAGGATTCCGGGAGTACTTGGAGTAAGTTTTCATGTCACAATTTTGACGCTAACATAGTTGTTCGTCCCTCAAGATGTCCAGGGATGGTTTGGTTGAAGGTCTGTTAGATGGCGTGCGATCTTTTGACCACGAAGTCCGATTAAACACACTGGCAATCCTGCAGAGAATCTACACCTTGTCGGGATCGAGTTCCGGCTTGTTGACTCAGTGTGCTCTTATCGAGGAAACCCCACTGGACGTTGCCAACGCCAGAAATCTGTCTATGCATATCCGATCGCTAACTGGTTCATTTCCTACTGAAAATGACAATCTTGTGCGAAAAGCCGTTATTCGACACCTGTTTGGTCTGATCACCTCCCGGTTCCAGCCTCTGGTTGTCGCTGGAACCGAGGCGCTCCAGAAAATTGCATCCAGCGAAGGCGAACAAGTGTGGCTGCTGGCCAAGGACTGGTTGAGCGAAGATACAGATGAGATTGAGGGCAGGGAAAGCGATACGGAAAGCACTATGAGTGGTGATGCGATGGACGAAGAATCCGAGGACTTGGCTCACGTCTACGAGTGCACCAATCTATCAAGTGTCTCCAAGAATACTGCTCAAGCGCTGTCAGACTACAACGATGTCACCGCTATGCTGGCTCGAAAGGCTGATGAGCTGACGCAAGTCAAAGAAGTGCCGTCGCTGAGAGAGCACAGTCTCAAAGTGCTGCTCAAGGTGCCGCGACTAGCCGAAAAACACAGCAGAGACCTTGTTCCGTACCTGCTGTGGGAGGAAGATGATGAAGAGGAAGACGGCAAGTGGACTTTCAAGGAGCGAAATGCGCTGCTTGAACTGTTTTCTCAATTTGGCAACCCCAAAACCCTATACAAGTCCGAACAGGTCTACGAGCGATACCTGTACCTGTTGGGTAACCGAAACGTGGCAATCCAAAAGACTGCTCTTCAGTGTATCTTCACCTACAAGAACTCTACCGTCACCAAGTACAGAGACAATCTCGAGAACCTGCTCGACGAGACACAATTCAAAGATGAGGTTGGTAAGATTCTGAGGCCCGATGACAACTCCGCCGTTCATCTTGACGATAGGGGCGTTATCTTCCCTCTGGTCATTCGAATTGTCTTTGGCCGAGCGCAGATTGCAAAGACCGGTGGTGTCAAGCAGGGTCGACGATTTGCTGTTGTCAACTCTCTAAACTACGTCGAGCCTCAATTTGTCGACTTGTTTATTTCTCTCGCAACCTCCAGGCTGAACGCTACGGGGTTCTTGGTAGAGCAGGAAGGCGTTGTTGTCAACCCCGACCACAAAGCTGGCCAGAATCTGATCCGGCGAGAGCTGGGTTTTATGACTATGCTGGAAGACATTATCCAGCAGCTGCGGTCCACTGTGGGCATCAGTATTTCACGAATCATGGACGCCCTGCTGTTTTCCATGTACGATAGCAGGAAGGTGGAGGATGACAACACTCAGGCCAGCAAGAACGCAAAGTCTATCAGGACACTGGGTTTCAAGTGCCTGGACCTGCTCGCTCAGGTGCTGCCAGTCGACACCTGGGTCAAGTACTTCCCTGTGATTTACTCTGAGTTTATCGGGCCCAAGATGTCGACCTTTGCAGCCGAGAACCTTGCGCAACCCAGCGCCCTGATGAAGTACTTTGTCACACTCTCTCGGCCAGACTTGGTCCAGTGTCTGGCACACGACAACTGTGGCATTGTTAGAGCGTTGATTGGGTGTCTTGAGCATGACGCGGTAAAGGACTCGGTGATTGAAGCTGCCATGACAGCTATGCACACTCTGGCCGAGAACCCGCAGGAGGATGCTGGCTACGACAGCATTATGAAGACTGCCGTTCCTGTCGTGCTTGCCCGACTCCCAGCGCTGTTTGACCGTGACTCCGCCAACACTTTGCTGGAACTTGAGGCCAATGTTCTCGTTAAGCTGGCTGGTTTCCAGATGGACGACACTGTGCGAAAGCAGCTGATTGCCGTGTCGGTGGCTATTGTCGACAAGGCTGGTGTGCCAGTGCGAATCAAGGCCACCATCTTCCAGACTTTGACCCTGCTGGTGGAGAACATCAGCGAGGACGAGGTTCTGGCACTGTACACCGGTCTGGCCAAGCTGTTCCGTCAGTTCAAAGATCAGCACACCCGACGAAGCATTTCCGCACTGTATGCTCGATTTGGCGAGAGGGTTAGCTCGCTGTCCCGAGCGTGTAAGCTGGTTTCTGACCTCAACGCGTTCTCGACCAAGCGAATTGGCGTGCCAGACTTTGATGTTCGTCTCGAGGCCTTTGCCCGAATCAACGAGTCTGACTACAAGGATATGACTGCTCAGGAGTGGCTGCCGGTTGTGTACAACATGCTCTTCTTCATGAAGGACCCCGAGGAGCTGGCGCTGCGAGACAACGCGGCCTACTCCATCAGGCGATTCATCGATGTTTTGGGCGGCAAGGAAGAGTTGTTGGAGGAAGCCGTTCTGCCCAATGTCAAGAATGGTTTGCGGGACGCTGCTCTGTTCAGGCCCTTGTACATTGGTATTCTGGCGCACCTGGTCAAGAACTACGCCCCAATTAGCGACATGAAGTGCTTGCTGTTCAACGGTGACGAGGAGGCCAACTTCTTCTACAACATTGTTCACGTTCAGATCCACCGACGGCAGCGTGCTGTGCGACGACTGGCTGAGCAGACCGAGCTCAAGGATACATCCATCGCTCACTATCTGTTGCCCATCATTGAGCATTTTGTCTTGGAGGAGACTGACGCTAACCTGGCCCAGGAAACCATCAAGTCGATCGAGAAGTTGCTGAGCAACGTTTCATGGAACCAGTACAGAGCCATCACCAAGCGATATGTGGCTTATACAAACAGCAGGCCGCAGCAGCTGAAGGCCAACATCAAGTTGGTTGACGCCGCCGCCAGTGCTCTGTTGGACCAGAAGGACGCCGAAGACAGGGAGGACGCTATGGAGGTGGATGAGGAGAAAGCCCTCAAAAAGTCACTGCCAAAGGTTGACAAGTTGGCGGTGTTCATCACTGACGATATCGTTCCCACGATGCAGAAGATACTCACCACAAAGACTGAGGAAGAAGACCTGACGGATCGAATCCCAATCTCTATTCCAATTGTCAAGTTCCTCAAGGTGATTCCGGACGAACTACTTGAGATCAAGCTGCCTGGTGTGCTGACGTCACTGTGTCAGCTGCTGCGAGCCAAGTCTGTCGAGCTGCGAGACTCGATTCGACGAACAATGGGGCGTATCGCTGGAATTTTAGGCGCCAGATACATTCCATTCATTATTCGAGAGATGCGATCCGCGCTGCGACGAGGCACCCAGTTGCATATTCTGGGCTACTCCGTTCATGCGCTGTTGGTGGAAGTGGGTGAATTCCTGATGCCTGCGGATCTAGACCCCAGCGCATCGCTGGTGATGGAGGTTATTATGGAGGACTCTTTTGGTACTACTGGTGCCGAGAAGGACAGCGAGGAGTACCGGTCGCAAATGAAGGAGGTTCAACAATACAAGAGCGCAGACAGCGCGCAGATTCTGGCGTCGAATATCAGTCTTGGCCTCTACATGACCATCATCAAGCCCATCAAGTCGGTTCTACTATACGAGAAACTGAATCTGCAAATTGAGCGCAAGGTCGAAGAGCTGTTGAGACGCGTCGCTGCTGGCCTTTACCAGAACAAGGAGGCGCTCACTCACGATGTCTTGAAAATGTGCCACGAGCAGTGGCGAGACCTGGAGAAGGTTGCGAAGGACGAGCTGGAGAAACAGCAGGTCAGAGAGCTGAACTTCAAGGAGCAGCAGGAGAAAGATTCCGAGAATCATTTCCTGGTGACACTGGATTCACGACACTGGGGCGAGAAGAACGCAGTGTACGTCAACAACTTGCATGTTCTGAATAGGTTCCTGCTCGATATTCTCAAGACTGTCCTCGGCAAGAAGGAAGAGCTGATGACCGCAGAGAACGTCGCTGGGTTTGTGCCCATGATGGACACCTCTATCGACTCCACGTTCGAAGACGTGCAGGTCTCCGTCCTGAGACTTTTCTCTCTAGTCATCCGACTGCCAGTGCCTGACTTTGAATCGAAGCTTGTTTACTACGGCAAGCAGACTCTGCGGATCATCAAGTCGTCACCGTCGACCCACACAGAGCTTTGCCAGGCCGCGTTCAAGTTCATGTCGGTTCTACTACAACACAAGGCTTCGTTCACCATCAAGGACAGCGCCATCGCCTACATGTTGGATCGAATCAAGCCTGATCTTGAGGAGCCCAACCGACAGCACACAACATTTACCTTCCTCAAGGCGCTCCTGTCACGAACCATTACGCTTCCGGAAGTCTATGACGTTATGGACAGAGTGGCTGAGGTCATGATTACTAGTCATTCCCGAACCACCAGAGACAACTGCCGGTCGATCTACTTCCAATTCCTTCAGCACTACCCACAGGGCCCGAAGCGACTCAAGAAACAGATGACGTTCCTGGTCGGTAACCTTCAGTACCCTGCTGAGGGCGGTCGACTGTCTGTCATGGAGGCCATGTCCGCTCTGGTCAACAAGGCCTCGTCCTCCAACGGCAAGAGCGATGCCAATGCCATCCAAGAAGTGGTGACGTCGTTTTTTGTGGCCCTCGTCTTGGTTCTGGTGAACGATGATGTTCCAGCCTGCCGTGAAGCCGCTGCTGCAGTCATTCAGCTGCTGCTTCAGAAATCGGGCAAACAACAGTCACAGTTTATGGAGAAGTGTTGCTTGTCATGGCTCAAGTCCGACCAGGCTGTGCTGCTGCGGTGTGGTCTCCAGGCCACTGGTATTTACTTTGGCCAGCACACCAGTTCAGAGCTACTGGCTGCCTCTGAGGAGGTCATCACCGGTACCCTCTGCAAGGCAAAGTCCGACTCAGAGGTCGAAGTTGAGTGGGAGACCGCTTATTTCTCGCTGCAGCTGTTCTCCAAGATGGCTTCAGCTACGAACCTCTACCAAGCCAAGTACCAGAACATTTGGACGCTGGTCGAGAGCTCTCTGCTGTACCCACACCCGTGGGTGCGGTTGAGCGCGGGCCGACTCATGGGCATGCTTTACCACGAGTCCGACTCGCCTAGCTTCGAGATTTCCCTACATCCAGACTCCCTGCAATCCTCAGCGTTCAAGTACATTCGACAGTTGGGCGCCTCCGGCATTGCTCAGGAACTGGCTATCCAGATTGTCAAGAACCTGGTCTTCATCACCAGAGTCTGGGAGAAGCACAGCACCAAATACCAGGCTCCCAAGGACAAGGAGGAGGAAGAGAATGAAGAGGAGAGCGAATCTAAGGACGACTCTGCGCTGCAGTGGCTCGTCCAGAAAACTTCGTCTGTCGTCAGAAACGAGAAGGGATCCAGTGTGTCAAAACGAGCAGGCATTCAATACCTTGCCTCCGTTATTGACCTGGTTGACGCTAACCGGCTCGCCGACCTGGCATACGACGTCATCATGGCTCTATACCCGTACTCGGTTTCTGAGAGCGAAAGGAACGTGGACCTGAGAGACCTGTGTACGCAGGCTCTGAGTATGGTGGAGGAGAAGCTGGGAACTACAGTGTACCTCAAGGAGTACTCTGCTGTGCGCCAGTTTGTTGCCAACCGACGAATAGAGCGAAAGGCTAAGCGTGCTATTGAGGCCGTAGCCGAACCGGAACGACACGCAAAAAGAAAGATGAAAAAGAACCTGGCCAAGAAAGAGAACAGGAAACATACCAAGGACGCTAATGGTTACTACAAGCCCAAGGCGAGGCGACAGTAGTGTACATACAAAAAGTAATAGATGATAATGATTAACCTACTGCAAATGATGGAATGAATCCTTAAATAACTTATTACGGTACTACTACCAATAACTTACGGCATCGCTTGAGAGCACAGCACATGTTTTCACCACCGCGCTGTACCTACAACTTTGGTGGCTTGTCAGATAGTCAAGCAGAGAAACCAATGACACCGCAAGCTGGTCGGCCACCAGCGTTACCAGTCTTGAGAGAGTCAGCGTGGCCACCCTTTCCGAGGTCGTCAGTGCCGTCGTGAATGACAACAGTTCGGCCAATGATGCTATGCTCACCAAACAGAGTCAGCAGCTTGTCAGTCTTGGAGCCCTTGGCAACGCCCTGACCATCAGTCTTCACGTTACCCAGGTCACCAACGTGTCGCTCCTGGTCCTCTGGAGCACCGTGGTTCTTGCCGTGTGGGTTGAAGTGTGGGCCAGCGGAAGTGCAACCGTTGGTGTTGTCACCGAACTGGTGGATGTGGAAACCTCGCTCAGCGTTTGGAGAGTTTCCAGTGATTTCGTAGGAAACAGTGACTGGGTGGTCAGCGGATTCCTGATCGAAAGTAACGAAACCAGAGACGGTCTTATCTCCTCGAAGAACGGCGACTTGTTAGCTCCCGAGCGAACCGAGAGAATTGGAATTACAGTCTCAGCTACCCCAGACGGCGCTAACTAACCAGTAGCACTCGGCTCTGGTCAATTGCTCAATTGAATAGCGCTGAATCTCAGCTGATTGCATTGCGTGCTATACTCACCAGCTTTAACCATTGTGATGATGATACAATCAAAGCAAGGAGGGGTATTTAAGCAGCAAACCAATCAGCGCGCGTAAATCTGGGTACTGGTATCCAACCATGGCGCTGTCGGGGCTCGGCGTTCCGGTGCACAGCGATGCTGACAAAGGTTTCAGTCTAGACCCTGATCCGGGCAGACGATATTACTCAAAGTCACGTGAACCATAGTCGAACGCAGCCGACCCGCAGCCGATGCGGAGGGCTAATTTGGAACAACTCCAAAGAGTGGCAGGACCAGACTAGACCGGGTACACTGGCTTGATGTTGCCAGGGTGATGTACCAGCGTGGACGGGCGTTGTAGTTGACGGGTGTCGGCGGCTGGTATGAGTAGCTAGCGTATTCGGTCAAGGGCAGGGAAACTCAGCGTTGGGTTCAATGAGGAGGATGCACAGGCAGCAATTGGCGACTCGCTGACTGAGCAAGTTGAACCGACCAATTTCTATCAAATTTTGTTTGGCCCGACAGTCAGGTGACTAGCAGCCATGCGTTGTCAATGGTGGGCAGTGCAACACAATCACGTCGCACTTTTGTCAGCTCATTGACAGCAGTTGTATGGAAAGCAAAAGGAAGATGAAATCGAGACTAGCGAGCATTTATACATGCGGCGTGGTTAGGGTACCTTGAGGGTGGTGAGCAAATTACGAGCAAATTTCTGGAACACCACCAAGCAGCGGAGAAGTGGAGGGTGACCGTTTATTGGGTTGATGATTAACTGTTGGGAGAGGGCAAGCACGGGTGAGCAGCTGTGGTGGTACGAAGCGTTGGTACGTTTGACCCGATACAAAAAAAAAAAATGGTACGAAGCGTTGACAGTCTGATGATGATTAGACGAGACAATAACGCGAATGAGACGATGACGTACGTGCGGCTTGATTATGACAAGCGTCCCTAATAAAGGCAGGCTATTTCGCTTAAGAGAAGGCTGTAGAGACGCTGCGATATGGCGTCCATTTCACTGCGCCGCATGCAAAGCCGCACTGATATTTATGTGCCTGGCTTCACTGCAGGAACATATCCTGACATTGGCGGTACCCTCGATAGAAACGTTCTCCTCTGAATTGATTCTGTCGATTAGACGGTTCACGTTTCTTGAGAACGGGAAAGCGTCTGCTCCAAGTAGTTGGATGCGGTTGCTCCGACTACGCTTACCCGTGGCAGCAGGCATCCACATGCGAGCCTGCATACCCCTGACTGGCGCATAACTCTGCTCATCAAACTCTGTCTCGTACTTTATCTAGCCTGGTTATGTGTCTCCTGCTTGATTCAGTGCTCAAAATCATATCATCACGTGACGTACGGCTGAACTCATGGAGATGGCTGGGATGCTCAGGGGCTGAGACAGTTAGACATGTGACGGGAGTGAACGTGGTCGCGTTACAAGGCGCCAGGGCACGACATTTATGTCAAATAACGGCCAGTGTAACATGTTGTTCGAGACCCCATGGAGTAACGATATTCGATACCGCAATCTGGCGTGTAGCAAGGTACAGAGGATAGGCGAAGATATGCGTGGGTGGTCACATTTGCAGGCTGTAAATGGATACGACATTTGTGATATTGCGAGGACCGAGACGAGGACCTGAAAATAGATTGAGTTAGACGCCCGGTAAATGTAGCACCGTTTCCATAGAGATTATGACGTAATGGGAAATCGCGATGTCTTGCATCATGTCGACCGGCATCTCGACAGCTGTATGTAGGACAGGGGTCAGTTTTTTTCTCACCCTAAGCAGTTTTTCGACAGATTACGCAAACCTCTATTGCTGAACCGCCCGGCTGTGTGCGAAATAGGCTGTGTGCGTAATATAACTGAGCTTTGTCCCAGCGATATATTCGGCTGATCTTAGCATAAAGGGCGCGCGCACACTCATCACGTCTGGTTCACACGGATAAGCAGCTAATTCGCAGCTAATTCGCTTAGCATTGACATTGTGACGGGGCGGTATCAGTGGTGTCAGCACTAAGAGTGGTGTGAAGAAGATGAGTGAAGACGGTTATTACAACCACAGCCTGCTTGAGGAGTACAATAGTTACTACGGCGTGGTAGACAGCTACACAGATGGCGAGTATAAAGAGCCGCCAGCAGTACCGCCACCGCTGCCGCCAAAGCCTGCTGAATACCTGCGCAAGACTGACGACGAGAAGCGCCCGTTGGGGCCCCGTCAGCCATCCATCAAGGCGCGGCCAACCAGCTCGATACAGCGGCGGTACTACGGCTACGAGGAGTACGAAGACACGAGCAGTATAGCGTCAGATCCGTCGGTACAACGGACAACCAGTACAAATACAGCATACTCTAGGTCTTCCATCAGTCCTATACACACAGGCAACGCGGGCGCTAAAGACTGGGCCAGGGAAGGTTTCAAGGAATGGGATAATGGCCAGTGGGAGGAGGACGCTGTTCCGTCGTTTCTGGCGTCCATTACCAACGAGATTAACCATGGAGCCAGGGCGCCGTACTCTCCCTATAGTCCGACCGCGCACGCTCCGTACCCGGAATCACCACGGTCGCCGGTTAAGACGGAGGTGCAGGCAAGCTATTTCGATACCCCGTTGGAGATTCCGTATCCAGTGGAAAGGGCACACGAGAGAAGTCCGACTTACGGGCGGTCGCCGGAACGACATAGTCAGTTTCCCGAGCGGTACAACAAATCCCCACAGCGAAGCCCTACACATCTTCAGAGAACCCCCGCGCATCAGATTAGTCCTACGCATCAAACCAGCCCGCATCGGCTCCCGCAAATGAGCCCTAGCCGAAGCCCGACGTACCCACGCCATGAAGACAGGAACTGGGAAGACCGAAACTATGAGCGCGAGCTGGCTTACGAGGAAGAGTTCCAGAGGCAGAACTATGGGCGGCAGCAGAGCTACGAGCTGCGCGACGAGGCCCCTGAGAATCCGCGAGACACGATGAGGGAACGAAGGCACCGTTACAGCGCTGTGGAAAAGCCTTACTACACTACGCCGGAACTGCCCCGGTCGACCTCTACGCTGGTTCCAGGCAAGGAATCACGGATCCACAGTGCATACAGCGAGTCGTTTAATAGCTCGACACGATCCGGTAACACTCTCATGCTCCAGTTGAACCTGCCGGAAATTCCAGACAGCAGGATCAAGTTCGAAGTGGCCAAGCTCTCGACTCGGGACTACGAGCAATGTGAAGAGCCGTGGTCTGTGCAATGCATTTCCGAGTGGCTGACAACGCTGCAGTCGAACCAGGACATGGACATGACGTTGACCGAGCTAACCAAGGCGCTGGTTGGTCTGTTTACTCACTACCTGCCCACCTTGAACTGGATCAAGGCCGAGAGCGTGGCCACCCATGCATTGGACAGTATTATCAGGACAGGCTTCATGCAGGTCGAAGACGGACTAGTCTCATTTGATTTGACCGTGGAGGACGTTTGCGGTGTGCTGCCTATAATGACAGGAAATGGATGCTACGCATACGATTCGCACAGCCTTGAGGACCGGCTGAGCACGCGGTGCTACTCTCCCCGATGCTCGCGAACCATACCTATGAAAGAGGTGCAAACAAAAGTCAATCTGAACGAAGTGGGTGATACTGACTGGGCTGCGTTCTGGAGTATTGACGAAGTTACGCTGGCAGAACTGGACAAGAGAGAGCAGAAACGACAATACGCGATCCACGAAATAATAATTGGCGAGGAATCGTATATGCGGGACTTGAACAATCTGCTGAGCGTTTACGGCGCATCGCTCAAACTGTGCGACCCGCCCATCATGAAGAACCAGACAGAATTTTGGAAAGATACTTTTGGAACCGTACAGGCTATTGTTGATTGCAACACGCATCATCTTTTGCAGCCCTTTAAGCAGAGACAAAAGCAACAAGGACCATACATTGAGGGCATCGCGGACATTCTTCTGGAATGGGCGGCGAAGGCAAAGGACGTCTACGTGGAGTACGCTAGCAGATATGTGCTTTCAGACCGGACGATGAGGTTGGAGACGGAAAGAAATACACAGTTTTCTGCTTGGTTCAATAGATGCACATCTGACCCGCGAGTCACCTCGCTCCCCACGTTTTTGTTCCACCGAGTCATTCCAAGGTTGTCGAGATATGGCCTGTTGGCTAGTGCTATTCAGAAGGCTACGCTTAACTCTGATCCTGAGTCGGAGCTTCTAGCGAAAGCCATTCAGGAGTGCACTATCATTGCCGGACTGTGCGACAAGCAGATTGCGGCTGTCGAAAAGAGCGTGGAGCTGCTGAATATCCAGGAGCAGATACAGTTCAAATCAGCAGAAGAGCGGGTAGACCTCAAGCTGTCCGATGCTAAAAGAAAAGTGGCCAAGAAAGGAGACATGGTTCGTCGAGGAGACTATAGACTGGACTGGGTGGATACACATTTGATTCTGTTTGACCACTTCCTGGTGATTTCAAAGATTCGAAAGGGACCTAAGGGACCCCAGTATTACGTGACGAAGAAGGTGAGTAACGGCCGGCAACGCACAAGAAACATACTAACTTAGCCAATTCCATTGGACTTGCTCGTGTTGGAGAGCGCGGACGGAGAGGGAGTCACCAAGTCTTCGGCCAGTAAGCTCGGCGTGGGTACATTCACCTCGCACGTCAGCGACAAGCGAATGAGTATCTATGCCGGGCCCGGTATTAAGCCCATTACGTCGGAATCTAGTACTAGCTCAGGCACACAGGCAGTCACAATGGTGAACGATGACAAGGAGGTGCTTTACCCTCTCCGCGTTACGCACCTTGGTGCCGCAGGCCAGACATATACTCTATACGCCAAATCGTCGCTTGACCGAGAGCGATGGAAGGATGCTATCATCACCACCAAGCGAGAGTACTCGTCGCGAATGTTTGCGCTCAACGTCGAACCTTTCCGACTGCGGGTACTGGCTGAGCACGCTTTTGGCTATGATTCGACTGCCACCCCTCGACTGCCTGTGCTTGCTTCAGCGACCGCGCTAGATCGTGCGCTAAATGACTCGCGACGTCGAGACCAGGGCGACTTGATCCCGCGGCCGCTGGTCAACTCGCGCATCAACTGCGCTGTGAGCTTTGTGTTTGCCGATGCAACGGAGTATATCTTCCTTGGTCTGGACTACGGCGTGTATGTGGCCACCACGAAGCCTGGCGACGTCTGGAAGAAGTGCATTGATTTGGTGCGGGTTCACCAGATTGAAGTCATTGAGGAGCTCAATGTGGTTGTTTTACTAGCGGACAAGGCGCTCGTCTATTATAATCTGGACGCTGTTCTGAGCGAGGGCATAAAGAACAAGGGCAACCTTGCGAGAGCTGGCAGTCTGCCGTCTTCGGGTGCCTCTTCACAGTCCAAGGGCGATAAGTTTGCGGGTTACAGGCTTTCTAAGCACCGAGAAGTGGGCTTCTTCAATGTGGGATACATGAAGGACCGGACGCTGTTATTTTACAAGCGAAGAGACGGAATGTCTTCCACTTTTAAGATCATTGAGCCCATCAAAGAGAAGGGCTCACAGCGAAAGCGGTCCAAGATGGTGTTCTCGCGAAGCACCAATCTCAGCTCAACAGAGTACTTCCGAGAGGTTGAAAAGTTCTACGTGCCCACCGAGGCGTCCGGTCTGAGTCTCTTTAAATCATCGTTTGCAGTGCACACTACTCGAGGTTTCGAAGTCATGTCGCTGGATATCAAGCTGCCGCAGACAGTACCGGCAATGGCTTCCCTCACTGCAAACACAGTCGCCACTTTGAACAAGGCAAGCAAAAAGAAGCAGCACTCGCCAGAGACGCTCAAAAGACGAATCGAAACCACAAAGCCTGTTGGTATGTTCCGAATTTTGGAGAGCACGCTTATTCTGTGCTACGAGGACTTTGCAATCTACTGCGATAACCATGGCAACCTGACTGGTCCTTGCATCATCGAGTACGTTTGTCGGGCCAAGGAAATCGCCCTCTCGCACCCATATCTTTTAATTTTTGACGAGGAGATGATTGAAGTTCGTCGACTGGACCGAGCGGGTCAGCTCAAACAGGTAATTGCCGGCAAGGACGTTCGCCTTCTAGATAAGAAGGAGGGCCAGATAAAGGTTGCCATGGCCCACCCAGAGCTATCGGGACGGCAGATTGTTGTGGAACTGGTATCGAACGAATTTGTCATTGAAGACGACTGTGGATCCTTGTCTGGGTTCTAACGCGTGACATTTCATCTCGTTTAATTATTTAATCTTCGGTTATGAGTAATGTATATACTGTACTAATGATTATGCAGTAACAGAGATGCACCCGGTGGAGCCAAAGTGACTTGTGCCGCACAATGCGGCTTTGACCTCACGTCATCACATTGCTATGAGATGGACTTGGAATTAGACCAGGGGGAATCTCAAACGACGCTGGACGACTGCGTCCAGATCCTGAGAAAGACTATCTTTCATCCGTTGAGCTGCTGGGTATTTGCGGGATTTGCGCTATTGTCAGTAAGCCTTTGATCGAACTCGGGACTAATGTAGGCAATACATGGGCACCGGACAGGCGATTCAATGGTATGGGGTCTGGTACGCACTGACTGTGGACTTTATTTGGGGGCTGTTATTCCTCAATGACTGGTTTATTTGGGGGTTTAAGCGCCCGTTGGAGAAGGTAGACCTTATTGTTGTCACAGGTGGCGGAGGAGGACTAGGACGAAGCATTGCCGCCATATTCGGCTCCGCTGGTCATCAAGTCGTGATTCTAGATATCAAGAACGAGGGGCCGCTGCCTAACGTGCACTATATCGAGTGTGATGTTTCACAAGAGAACGCAGTGATTGACGCCTACAACGAGATCAAAGAGTTGTTTAACCGGCCAGTGACTGTCCTCATCAACAACGCTGGCATTACGAGCAACAAGAAGTTACTGGAGCTATCGTCAAAGGATATTGTGAAACAGATTGAAGTCAATCTGCTCAGCGCTTTCTGGACTACTAGGACGTTTCTGCCAGACATGATTTCACTTAAACGAGGCCACATCACAAACGTTTCCTCCGTGCTGGGATACGTCGGCCCAGCTCAATTGACAGCGTACTCCGCTGCTAAAGGCGGACTTATTGCTTTCCACGCAAGCATGTCCCATGAACTTTGCAATACTGGTGTGCGGACATTGTTAGTGACGCCTGGTCAACTCGGCAGTACAATGTTCAATGGCGTGGTCACGCCTAACCAGTTTCTGGCACCGGTTGTGACGACTCTGGAGGCTGCTCTTGCCATTACGCAGGCCATCACTAATGGCAGGGGTGGCGAGATATCATTTCCATTCTATACAACTCTAGTTCCGCTACTACGAGGCTTACCTGGCGCTTTCCTGGAAGTGACGAGGTGGCTCTTTGGAATTGACACGGCCATGACTACTCACACAGGTGTTCTGACAGACGGCAACTCAAAGCGAGGATAACTTAAATATATTGTCTATTTAGACTTTTCGCTCTCTGGAACTGCGTCAGCAATGGCCTTGGAGAATGAAGGGAAAACAATGAAACCAGTCTGTGTGAACCAATCCCGGCATTTGAGCTCGGTCTTCTTCTTTTGCAGTAGCCGTCCCTGCTTGTCCTTCAAATTGACAGTAATAGTGTACTCATCTGTGTGCTTCTTGATGTCTGTCTGAATGAGCACTGTGACTCCTCCTCGATTGCCCCGGTAAGTAGCACTTTCCTCAACAAACCACTGCCACAAATAGGTGGCTCCATTGAGAACAAAGTATAGAACAGAACCAATTGCAATCTTTCCAATGTTCTTCTCAAAGCCTTGGTAGTAGTCTAGGTAGCCTGTGATGGCCGCGATAATGACAGCGACGTATGCTATAGCCAGTCGAATGTATTCAAGAGACTCATCCTGCTTGAATCCTAGTTTTTTCATAGCCGCCGGAATATAGTCATCGGACGTGTTCTTCAGGTCCTTGTGAGAGCTTGTTAGTCGTTCCTATAAACGGATCTATACTCACTAAACATTGATCGCTCCTTCGGCCATTGTATACGTGGAGATTCCCAATGCCCTGCCTGGGATGATTAAGTTGATGCAATGCGGCTGGTCACGTGAGCAACGGATACCCTTGGGAGCTATCGCGATTTCATACTATCGCTTACGGCTTATCGTGAGAAGGACCGTTAGGCCGACTTGCATTTGTCAATTTTAGGACTCTTCGACTGAGAACTACTTTCTTGCGCTGAATACGATCAGTTTCAAATTGTTTCATTGTTCGGAGATTGACTAACGCTGCCCGTTGCGGTGTTTTTTCTTGAGCACTGAGATCTTGGACTAGAACTGATTGATAGGCGAGCGGCTACTTGTCAAGGACCATCATCAGACTATTGAACGGCAGCCTGTGCCCGGACACCTGAATTCGGCAGTTGAAGGACCAGGCTAGTAAACTCCGAACCACATTCTTTGTACTAGCGATTGGACTCACGCTTGTTTTGAAGGTACTCCAATTCGACATTTGCGCTTGTAAACGCACACATGAAAATGAACGCTAACGCCACTCCGTTTAAGCCGGGCTTTGTTCCACCGCCTGAGAAACCCGACCAATCCTCCAAACAGGAACGGGACAAGCCCAAGAGGAAGCCAGAGAATAAGAGCCGTGGTAACCGGAACAAAGTGAACCGTGGAGGCAACAGCAATCAAAGGAAAGATCCTCCAAGAACTGAGTTTGACCCAGTTCGTGCAGAGCATGAATTACTCGAACAAGGAACAGTGAACCGTCGAGGCCAGATTTCACTGTCTCATCTGCTTCATTACGACTCTGCTGCTCCACAGCAGCACGGCCCAAGACCCTCAAAAGGTCGCTCTGTTTCAAGGCCTGTCGTTCATGATGGAACGCCACCGTATGACAAGAAAGCCTTTATCAACACCTCGTGCCGGTTCGTTGTCGACTCCTCAGTTGAATGCTCGAGCGACCCAGATACACCGCCTTCCTGGGAAACGATCCTGCGTGTTTTGACTTACCCTGTGGCGTGCCCTATTTGTCTTGAAGACGTGCCGCGAGCACCTAGAATGCTAGAGTGTGGTCACATCATGTGTGCTCCTTGCCTACACAGGTTTCTGAGCTCAGAAAACGAAGCCAAGAACAGAGAGTGTCCATTGTGTTTCGAGAAAGTGCGAATCGCCAAAGTCAAGCCAGTCACTTTCTTAGAGACAAACCACGCTCTTCCAAAGGACCACAGTCAGCTTCAACTGCAACTCATGTTTAGGCCAACGGGCTCTCTGTTAGCGGTGCCAAAGTGTGAACACATCGAGGAGGCAATCTTCAACCAGATTCCTCAAATTAAAAGCCCTGGCAGCCGCTTCGCAAAAGTTGTTAAGGGGACTCAATGGGCTGCTGACGAGTTTGATAGGGAAATCGGCGAGCTGTTCCAAGCGAAAGAGCACGATTACGGACTATATGGAGACGACGGAAAGTTTCATGATGAGGCCATTGAAATGATTAATGTACTCAAGGCACTGGTCATTCCACCAATGTCGGTAGATTTCAGCAAGTTGTCTTTGAACCCTCGGTTTTACGAGAACCAAGATGACTCTACGGGATTTTTTTTCTATCAGGCACTGGCTTCCTCTGCGACGAGATATGTGCTGGCACCTCTGGATACCAAAATTCTACGAGCAGCTTTTGGCGCCTACCATTGCTTTCCAGACACCTTGACCGTCAAGGTCGACAATGTCGTTTATGGACAATCAGTCACATATGACTTACGGAAACGCATGAAACATATTGCTCATCTCCCGATCCACACGCCAGTTGCTTTTCTGGAGTGCGATTTGCATAACATTGTGTCGCCTGATATTCTTAAAAAGTTCTCCAAAGAACTTCAGTCAAGAAGAAGGAAGAAGAGAGATAAGGACAGACTAGATGAACGCAACAGAGTGATTATACAAAAGCAAGAGGAGGAAAATATGCGACGAGATCTCGAAAGCGAAGACTACTATCCTGTCGAGCGCCAAAACATCAAGCTAAAGAGGCAAGCATCAGAGCCTCCCGTCTTGCGCCCACAAGCTTCTCAATCGTCAGAGGGTAATAATGGCTTTTCGTTCGCAGCAGCCGCCAATGGTGATACTCGCTCGATGAGAAGTGAGCAGGAACTTAACCGTATCATGAAAGACGCGACCCAGAAGAAGGGCAAGCTCGTTCTCATGTCTTCTAGACCCCGATAGCATATTTCAATCTGGCATAATTCTCGCATTCACCATAGCCGCCGCACTTTATCTCGTAGTATGAATGACTCTACATTCTGAATGAATATACTGTACAGACATTTTGGTTAGTTCTTTTTGAGCAGCTCGTCGATCTTGCTCTCAAGTCGCTCGATCTTGTCATCTCGGCTCCTCAGCTCAGCGGTAAGCAGCTCCAAACAATCTGTCAGTGTAGCCATCTGATCGTTCAACTGCTCCACGGCCTCCTCCAGACTAGGAGCTGGGGCTTTGTTGTTGCTGATCTTGGATGGGGCAGCAGCCGGAGTAGCAGCTGGGGCAGCAGGGGCGGTCTGCTTGACTGGTGGTTTAGCGCTCAGGTCAGCTGGAGGTGGCGGGGAGACCGGCTTGTCTCGTGGCTGGACTGTAGCTGGGTAGCAAACAGCTGGCGCCTCACTGACAGGAACTGGCTCAGAGAAGGATTTGATCTCCTCGATGGAAGGCTTGCTGTTGATAGGCTTGGCATCGTCGTCCCAAGAGCTCTCTTCGATTTGGTTTGGCTTGTTTCGAGGGTCGTCAGTGTTGGCCGCACGCTCGAGAAGGGAATCCACTCTGTCATTCTTGAGTGCCTTGTCGAGGGTCTTTGGCTCCTCCCTCTCAACCCGTGCTAGACTGGACACAGACTTCTTCTGTGAGACGGTCTTGATGGAATCATTGGAAGCCTTCTTTGGCAACTCCTGTGGCTTGCCCTCAAAGGCTGGGGCCGCCTTGCCATCAAACAATGCACCTAGGGAAACCTGCTTAGGAAGAGCGTTCTTTCCAGATTGCCACTCAGAGGCAGTAAGAGCTGGCTCACCAGCTCGAGCGTCAGGGTAGACGTCCGACTGGAAACTCTCGCCTCTTCGTGGGACGATGAAAGAAATTGGCTCGACAGTGTTGTCGCCAATAGTCTTGTAAATTCTGAACAGCTCATGCTTTTGCAAGTTCAGCGCCCGTCGAGGAATAATGGCCAGACCTCGCTGAGGTTCGTTAGACTGGTACTCGGAGAGAGGGAACAGCTCGTCGTTTTCGTACTCGTAGTAGGAGATGTTACCGTCACCCTTGCCACCGAAGTAGACAATGTTGACACCCTCATCGTAGAAAGGCATGCAAATACCGGAGGACTCGCCCATGTAGCTGAAGCCGCCAATGGGGCCCTTGGCAATGTCGGTTGTATCCCACAGAGCAAACTGCCGGTCGCTTCTATCAAAACCAGTGGTGACGACTCGGTCGAATCCGCCAAGCCAAACAATTCGTTGAGACTTGGCACCGTTGTGGCCCTTGCCCTCAGAAACGATCTTCTCAGCCCGAATATCCCAGATTCGGATTCGCTTATCTCTAGAAGTGGTAGCAAGCAGCGAGCCGGTCTCGTTGAAGGACATGCTGGTGATCAAATCCTCGTGCTCAAGCGTGTACAAGACTTCTCCGGTCTCAATATTCCAGAACTTGACGGTGAAATCGCCAGAGGATGAGGCAAGGACGTTCTCAGCGGTTGGGTGGAAAAGGACATGGCCAACCTTTTTATTGTGGCCCTTGAGCTGCTTGAATGGTCGAAGGTCAACGATTTCCTCGGGGTCCTCGTATCGAGTAGTGAAGGAATCTGGAACCCGCCAGATACCGACAGTACCGTCGTCGGAGGCGGAAGCGACCATGGACTCGTCAAATGGGTTCCAGTCAGTGTCGAGGACAGCACCAGTGTGCCCTCGGCAGAGAGGAATGACCTCTGGGAGTTTTCCAACTTCGGTCAGCGGCACAACGGCAAATGCACCGCCACCAGAGGCATCCCAGTTGACGGAGATGAACTTTGAGTTGGCCTTGATTAGATTAGAGTCCCAAGCGTTCTTGGTCAATCGAATGTTGTCATAGTACAAGTCTCGCTTGACGGGCTGGCCGTAAACGTGACGATATTTCGACGCTCGAACAAATCTGCCACTACGTTAGTACTCCTCTATTGCGGTGTCGAGGGGTGAAACACGCCAGCATGTGTCGGTCCGGTTGAGCACAAGTTTAGACGGACCAGTTAAAACCAGCGACAACAATTGCTCAATCTCGATCCTTGTTGACAAGCATGATCTTGAGCGCCGAGCGTCGGCCAAATTTCACATTATCGCTGGTCACAGACCATGTCACGGACCCATGTCTGTGACCACGTCACGACGACGGGTCATTTCTGCCCCCGCAAAGTTGGCACCAGGGACCAGGCACAAGCATTCAAAAAAGCAAAACCGGAACACCTGTCCTTAAGCGTCTTGAACCTGATTGATACTCATGCCAATCTCGCCAATACAGCGCTAACCAGGGCTATATTTGTACCAATTGAGCATCATCTCAACCTTGCTTACACAATCCGCGACAACCCGCAAACAATAGTCACACGCCCATTGAGCCCATCCTAATGATTTCCCCAGACTCACCTCATGTTACAGGTGGTCGAGTCGGCGCGCAATAGCCAGTTTTGTTGGCGAAACCCGTTGCCGGGGCAACGACCCTAACCTTATCTATCTGTACACGGGTATCACGAGGTAGACACTTGTCTGCAAGTTACAATGACTGTGATCACAACGATTTCGCCAATAACGTCTAAGCCGATTATTACTCGGGAGGGTGTGACCGTGGAGAAGCTTGACAGTGAAATTCTTCCAACCGCTGTCCAGGCACAGAAAGAATGGTCCAAAAAGAGCTTATCTGATCGGAAAGCCGTCGTGCAGCGGTTCATTGATCTCCTGAAGAAGGAAGCTACGGAGCTGGGTAAGGAGATTACTGAGCAGATGGGTAGGCCAATTGCCTATACGCCTGGTGAAGTGAACACTGCTGCTTTGCGAGCCAGCGTCTTGATGGGCTACTCCGACGATGTTCTCAAGCCCGTGCCAGTTGATACCGAGACTAAGGGATTCAAGAAGTATCTGACCCACGAACCATTGGGTGTGATTCTGCTTATCTTCCCATGGAACTATCCTTATCTTTGTCTGATGAACTCACTGATTCCCACCTTGTTGGCCGGTAACGCTGCCCTTATCAAGCCATCCCCACAGGTTCCCAAGGTCGGCGACGATGTTGCTCGACTATTCAAGGAGGCTGGTCTTCCTGACGGTGTTCTGCAAGTGGTTCACTGCGGCGATGTCAGTGTTCTTGAGACTTTGGTGACTCGAAAGCAAATTAGCGGCGTCGCCTTCACCGGTTCTGTCGCTGGTGGTCTCTCTGTCCAGAAGGCTGCTGCCGGTCGAACTATTCCAGTGGCTCTGGAACTGGGTGGTAATGATGCTGCCTACGTGCGAGGTGATGTCGCCAGCGTTAAGGCCACCGCCGAGGATATCGTTGACGGCGCTCTGTTCAACTCCGGCCAGAGCTGCTGTGCCATTGAGCGAGTCTATGTCCACGAGAAGGTTTACGACGAGTTCGTCAAAGAGGCCGTTGCTTGCGTGAAGGGGTACAAGGTTGGTGACCCTTTTGATCCAAAGACTCAGCTAGGTCCCGTCATTTCCCAACATGCTGCCCGAAATATCAAGGCTCAGATCAAGGATGCAGTTGACCGCGGAGCCAAGAAGTTGATCCCAGAGGATGTTTTCGCTGCTGCTGAGAACTTGAACCCAACGTTTGTCGGCCCACAGGTGCTGGTTGACCTCGACGAAACTTCCCTGGTGGTTGTTGAGGAGACCTTCGGCCCAGTGATTCCAATCATTAAGGTTAAGAGCGACGAGGAGGCAATTGCCAAGATCAACGATTCTGAGTACGGTCTCACTGCGTCGGTGTGGACGTCAGACTTGGCAACTGGCGAGGCTCTTGGAAACGAGATCGAGGCTGGAACCGTGTTTGTCAACCGAAGCGACTACCCGGATCCACACCTCGCTTGGACCGGGTACAAGAACTCGGGCCGGGGTGTTTCCTTGAGTAAGTTTGGTTTCGCTGCGTTCACCAAGCTAAAGTCTCACCATATCAAGGATTTGGCTTAAAGTGGAAGAAAGTCCAAGCGAGGCGAGCACTTTTAGCTTAAAAACTTTTGTCGCATTTCTACTCTGCTCATATAGTCCACTAATGATTACATTATAATGAAAACCAGCAAAAGTAACACATGTGAATGGGGTATAAACCGCACAACCTTATTGGGTCACGTGACCGTCGGAAATTAATTCTTCGCCGGAATCATGGGAAGGTGTTGATCCGACGGATAGGTTTTGATCCGAAGGGAGTGCATATAGAGCTCAATGATGCCATCCGCCAGTATGAGGTGGAATAGGGTGAAATTGCGTGCTGAGAGTCGTTTAGGAGGCTGGAAATAGCATTGACATTCAATTCTGTATTTTAGCAGTGATTTACATTATTTTGCGTGATACATTTTCTGGAGACCGTCTGTTATAACTGAGCTCGGTAAGCAGCGAGCAAACTGATTACCAACATACCAATTGTAGATTTTAATTTCAGGCACTTGTGCTTCTCCAATGTTCTCCAAGTTTCCATAATGGCCATCATTCTGATTACAAACACCCGGGCGGCTTGCGCCGATATCGCAATCACCTCATTCTCATCCAATCATTTTACTTCCATGCATGTATGCGCGTTCCATCACCGGTCAGCCTTGCGTCAGCCAAGCATCTTGGGGTACGCCGCCACCAGGAACTAAACGGGCTAGAGATGGTGAGGCCAAAGACAGTTAAACCAGCAATTGACTAGCCTAGTACCGAAAATATATCAAATTTCTACATTAGCGACTGGGAAATATCCGCCCATAATGTGACTCTATAAGGTTGGCGACCCCTGCCCAGGTCACGTGCGATGGCTTCATCGCACAGCACCGACACGCTATAGAGACATATATAAGGACACGAGCAACCCTGTTTCCACAACTAACCAATTACACAAAACATGTCTGCTCCACCATCTGGCACTCTGCGACTGGGCTCTAAGGCTCCAAACTTCCAGGCCGACACCTCCAACGGCCCAATTGACTTCCACGAGTACCTGGGCACCTCCTGGGGTATTCTGTTTTCTCACCCAGACGACTTTACTCCAGTCTGCACCACTGAGTTGGGCGCTTTTGCTAAGCTGGAGGGCGAGTTTGCCAAGCGAGACACTAAGCTGGTTGGTCTGTCTGCCAACAACACTGAGTCTCACCACGCCTGGATCAAGGACATCAACGAGGTCAACAACTCTGACCTCAAGTTCCCAATTGTCGCTGACCCAGAGCGAAAGGTTGCTCACCAGTACGACATGGTTGACTACCAGGACACCACCAACGTTGACGCTAAGGGTGTTGCCTTCACCATCCGATCTGTCTTCATTATTGACCCAGCTAAGACCATCCGACTGATTCTGTCTTACCCAGCCTCCACTGGTCGAAACACCGCCGAAGTCCTGCGAGTCCTGGACTCTCTGCAGACCGGTGACAAGCACAAGGTTACCACCCCAATCAACTGGGTCCCAGGTGAGGATGTTATTGTCCACCCAACTATCTCTGACGAGGACGCCAAGGTTAAGTTCCCCAAGTTCCGAGCCATCAAGCCATACCTGCGACTGACTCCTCTGGAGTAAGCATTGAGCGCAGCGAAACAGCCTCTGGTTTATAAATAGTTATGACTAATGAATTCACATGAAAAGCTGTATTTGACGCACTGCCCCCAGATTATGTACGATAAGACAACCCTAGCCCTGGTCACGTGAGGATGAAAATCGCAGTCCACCAAATTGCGTGACGCTAAACTAGTTAGCAACTGAGTGAGTCGAATATGATTAGAAGCAATTAGGCCTGTTCTAAATGTGACAGAGTTGATGTTTTGACAACGAGTTTGCGCTTCTTTCTGAGTTCAGAACGTCTAGGTGGAACTCAATAGTGGACTACATAATTAGCGTGCAATACAGAAACTGTAGCTGTAGTTTTGTGAATTCACAGCGTTAAACAAGTGTTGAATAGAGGATACCCCGGCTGGAGAACTCAGATGTAGTAGACACTTTTGCCCAGCACATAGGTTCTTATAAAAGAGCACCGCGCGTCTGGCGGTTGAAGTTGGGGTGAAATCGCGTGCAAGACGCGACTACCGGTAATAATTGGTGAGACCATAGCGCGCTCCCTGACATCACGCTGAGCGCGCGTTTTCAAATCACTACAAGGCATAGCATATGGACCCGGTCCTAGAAGAGGCCATCCGCGCTGCTGCGGAGTGCGATGCACACCTAAGTCAAGCTACTTTGGTTGATGCCCTTTCCAAGGCGGCCCGATATCTATATGAGCATCAGGACGAGCACTGGTTTTGCGGGCTGAATGAGGACCTTCTCAAAATTTCACGGGTCGGTCTTACGGCCCTGAGTTTCCCTGACTCTACTCCTTTTTACACGGCACTTAGCAATATGATTAGCACCTGTTGCAATTGCGCCCGAATGTACCACATCAAGCTGGCAGAGGTCAGGCGAATTCTAGGCGACGTTTTTGATCCAGGCAATATCGACCTTTTCAAAGAGCAAGTGGAAAGCAAAGACTGGCAGCGATTCCAATCTCTTCTGTCAGAGTACTCGCCCTCACAGGATCTGGCGCCCTTCGTCATTCCGCTTTTTGAAGTCTTGTGTTCGACTATTCTTCTCAAGCACCCTGATTTGCCCTTCAAGCGGCCTTTCCTGGACCTTATCAAAAGTGGGAACGAGCAGATGAGTCTTCCAGATGCCGTGCCCGGTCTGCTAATTCTACTATTCGGCGAAGATAAAGAGCTGCACCGCTGGGCGAGGCAAGCATACAGTCAGCTGAACGACGTGGATTTTGACATTGCGACCCTGGACGCCTACACTACTATTGTCAGGAATGCTACAAGAGACTCGATGGGAAGCAGAAATGGACTCAACATGAGACGGTTTTGGCTCAACATGGACCTGTTTCTGAAGCCGCTCAGTCCTGAGGTGATTCGCAAACTTTGCGCCCAAGAAGTGAACATTGTGACAGTGGTGTGCCGTGAGATTCTCCTGCTGCCTCAAACTCGACGGCATCACTACGTGCTGCGGGTGTTTGGAACGCTTCTGACCAAGCTGAAAAGTGAGTTCTGGACTGAGCCAATGTTCAACGTCATCAAGTCTATTATGGATGATCCCGAACTAGAGCACAGCATCGCGTCTTCTCAGAGCGATGATGAAGAATATGACGAGGACTTTCAGACCAGACCGGAGGATATGATTGCCTGGATAGACCCATTTATGGCAAGCATGCCTGACACCAACAAGTCTGACCGCCAGAAAGCAGGAGAAACTATTGCCAGGGGGCTGCTCAAGCTACGCTCTGCTTCCTTCAACTTGCCAGAATCAATCAAAAACCAGCTCACCCTCAAGGCTCTCTGCACGCTTTCAACATGCTTTCAATTTACACTCTCCGATTCACTTCCTTTGCTCGCAGCAGTGGACCGGGAGATGAGGAGAGAGGTCAAAAACATCATTTACACGCACTCGCCACATATTCTCGGCGAGCTGAAGAGTCCTCAGCCAGAGATTGCAGAAAAGGCGCTAGAGGTGGTGAGGCTCAGCATAGAGTATGATCTGGTCAACGGTATGCCGGACACCACAGTTCTCACCGATGTGTCCGTCGATATGTCTCAGTCCTACGCCGTCAGTCTGTGGGAATCACTAAACAAGCGCCAGCGAATGTGGGATGTGCGGATCGCCAACACTGTGTTGAAAAGCATGAGATACGCGGGTCTGATAGCTCACCCCGGTGTCAAGAAGATTCCAGACTATATACCCAAGAAGGGCTTCTCGCAGATGGTTCTCAAATGCTCAGCAGACTCGTTGACAATTATCAGTGAAATGAGGACAGACATGGTGAAGCAAGTTGTCCAAAACTGCGAATCTTTGGTTACAGTATTCATTTGTTTATTCTCGATGGATCCAGATCAGAACAGGGCAGCCGTCGACATTTTGTGCACAGCATTTGACGCCATGGACAGAATGGCTGCATTGAGAAGCCTGCTTCAGAGTGATATCAAACTAGCATTAAGAGCATTCTGCGACGCTGTACAGTCGGTGCGAGACATTCAGCTGCTATCGGCGTGCTCCAAACTAATCAAGGTGGGACAGGATATCTGGGAATGCATGTACGATTCAAGAGAGGGTATTATGAGTGACGGTGTGATGGGTACACTGTCGCCTGGCAAAGACAATGAGTTGCTGGAATGTTGGGTGATTAATTGGAAGTTTTTGAGGTGGTGCTTTCTGCAGGCAATGGACTGGAGTAAGGTGTTTAAGGCGGATTTTATGCTAGAATTGTTGCGGGATGAACTCGACTACAGTAAGCAGCTACTTGACAATTTTCGAATGATCGAGGCCGGCCTGCCGGCTGGTTTGGACGCGGAGACTAGCAACGGCAAACTTCTGATGGAGCCCGCAACAAACTCAGTGACGAGCATGTGTCAACTGCTCCGTCTCAGAGATGAGGCTCTCGTGCTAATGTGCCATAAAAATATCCTGTCTATTACCAACCTCATGGTCTCTTTTCATATCCCGTTCCCAGACAGAATGATCAACCTGTTCACCAAGTTAGCCAGCAACCAAACGAAAAACATCATGGACATAGAAAAGCACGCTGAGTTGCTGACTGCCACAAAGTATTTCACACCAGATGAGGTTAACGACATATTGGAGTCTCGAGATGGCGATCTCGAGGTCACTAGAACGCAGTCAGTCACTCCCACCCCTGCTGCCGCATCGTCATCCCCAGGTACTACTACTCCAGTTTCTAGCACTAGCGTTTCCGTGGAGCCCAAGAAACCGGCTCCTGGTACTCAGCGCACTTTGGCTGGATTTGTGCGGTATTCGGCTACACCAGTGATACCCAAGCCACCGCCCTCAACAAAGGAGCCGGTTTCTGCGAACAGAACAAGTCTCATGCAATCAGTGCGTGCTGACGTGCTTGCCTCGCGTAACCATTCCAATGTTACAGGTGCTCAGAAACCAGTACCCAAAGAAATCCATCCTGCTCGACCTGCCGGCTTCAACATGTCCGCGCGGGCCAGACGGCTCCAGGCGAACGGCAAGCCGTCTACTGGTCAGGCCCACAGGAACTCATCCGATGAGTCTAGTGATGATGACTCGGACGAGGACGGCTTGTTTACTGAGAAAAAGAAGTCGGCCCTGTCCAGTGGCGCCGGCATTGCAGCTCAGTCTGGCGGTGTGCTCAGAGTGGGCACTCGTCCGATTCAAAAGATTAGCGACAAAGAGCGGGAGGAGCGTAACATGCGTGCTCGGCTTCAGATTGATCTGAACCCGCTGCATCGTAAGGTGTTGTCTTGGGACTATCATTCGGCAGAAGATTATCCAGATCAAAACCGAAATTTCTCGGCGGTTCCGGACACGTTCACATCTGCTGAGCAGTATCAGAAGGTGTTTGAGCCACTTCTGCTACTCGAATGCTGGCAAGGAATTCAACGGTCCAAACTGGAAAACAACAACGCACCATTCAAGATTGTCATCGGACACCGTGTTTCATGTGACGAGTTTATTGATGTTCACGCCGCTGTTGACAAGAACCAGTGGTCGAAGCTCAAGCTAGGAGATTCTGATGTGGTGGTTCTGACCTACTACTCGTCTGATGAACCAAACGCAGCTCTACCTAACAAGGGCAAGCCGTACTGCCTGGCTAAAATCCGAGAAACCAAATATGGTGCATCTAATGACGTCGAGTTGATGTTGAGAACGTACAACCCGGGAAAGATATTGCCCTTCCTGGCGCCCAAATACATCCTTCATGGGCTTAAGGTCACAAGGTAAGTCTTTTGACCTGTTACTGACCGCTAACTTAGTTTGACTACTATTGAGCGAGAATTCTGCTCGTTGAAGGGTCTGCCCTATTACGACCTGGCAGATGCAATTATTAAGGGCCAGCCAGCGCAGCTGGCTGCTGTTTCGGAATCTATGAGCGAGATTGAACGCAACTACGGCGTCAATCCCTCTCAGGCAAAGGCTATTTTGAGCGCCAACAGAACTTCCGGGTTCGCTCTCATTCAGGGGTGAGTACAATCACAAGTCGCGACACTTAGAAATACTAACAAGACCACCCGGTACCGGTAAAACCAAAACTATTTTGGGTATTATTGGCAAGGCCCTTAAGGGACAGGCTCCTAGCAGGGATGGCATCACCAAACGAATTCTAGTTTGTGCGCCTTCCAACGCCGCTGTGGACGAACTCGTGCTGCGACTCAAGGGCGGTATTGTAGTCAACGGATTCGGCGCCCCCATGTTTAAACCCAAGGTGGTTCGATTGGGCCGAAGCGAGGCCATCAATAATGCCGTTAAGGAGCTTACTCTGGAGGACCAGATTGACAAGGCGCTAGAAGAAAGCAACAAATTAGCCATTGAAAAGCCGGATAACAGCCTGCGTGAGCAACAAACGGACCTTGTCTCCAAGAGAAACAAACTGCGGGACGAGCTGAACAACGCCAAGGATCTGAGTTCTGATGAGTTCGACAAGCGGGACCTCGAAATCAAGCAGCTAAACAAAAAGATTAAGCAGATGGGTACGCAGCTTGACATGCAGCGAGAAAACATGCGAACGGCTGTGCGAAACCGAGATATCGAACGAAGAAACGTCCAGCGAAAGATTCTGACCGAGAGCCAGGTTATTTGCTCCACATTGTCAGGAAGTGCGCACTCTGTGCTTGCCGGTCTTCAGATGCGGTTCGATACGGTCATAATCGACGAGGCAGCCCAGTGTATTGAGCTTTCCGCGTTGATTCCACTCAAGTATGGCTGCAAGACATGCATCATGGTTGGTGACCCGAAACAGTTGCCGCCAACGGTTCTGTCTCAGACAGCAGCGGGACTCAAGTACGAGCAGAGTTTATTTGTGCGAATGTTCAACCGGTTCCAAGACGACGTGCACATGTTGAATACTCAGTTCCGTATGAACCCAGCCATCTCCAAGTTTCCCAGCGCGGAATTCTACAAAGGCAAACTGCTGGACGGTGCTGGCATGGGTCCAGAAACGGCGCGATCTTGGCACCGGGATCCAAATTTCGGGCCATACCGGTTCTTCAATGTTCAAGGTAAACATGACCGGTCGGTGACCAATTCTCTTTACAATGACACGGAAGTCGACGTTGCATTTGCGCTCTACGACGCAGTGGCTAGTGCTATGCATGCCCGAAATGAAAACCTGACTGGCAGAGTCGGTATCATTTCTCCATACAAGCAGCAAGTGGTTCGCCTCAGAAACAGATTCATCAGAGAGTTCGGAGAGAAGACCGCCCTGGAATTGATTGATTTTAACACTGTCGATGGTTTCCAGGGTCAGGAAAAAGATATCATCATTCTTTCCTGTGTGCGTGCCCAGGCAGAAGAAGGCGGCGGCGGCGGCGTTGGTTTCCTTGCCGATGTCCGACGAATGAACGTCGCGCTCACTCGAGCGAAAAGTTCCCTATGGATCCTCGGCAATGAGAAGAGCTTGAAGAACAACGCCGTCTGGAGAAGACTCATCGCTGACGCCAAATCTCGTGGTATGTTTACTGGGGCCAAGGTTGTCAAGAATAGGCTTGTTGTTGAGCCACTCGGACCCCAAGTGCTTACTGAGTCTGAGCGCATCCAACCTGTTGAGCCCATTCAGACTGCTCCAGCACCGCCCCCTATTCAGTACCAGCCGGGCCAGCCAATTGTGAAGGCTTTCGTTTCACCCCCCGTCAAGCCTGTTCAGTCTGTTCTGCCTGTTCAGACTCCTGTCCAATCTGTCCCAGTTGCGGCTCAGACTGCTCCGGTGACGGTGACGGCACCTGTCGCTCGTCCGAGCCTTCCTTCTCAGAAGCCCGTGAGACCCAAGCAGCCAGGCCAGCCTATCCAGCCCACCGTCCAGACACTGCCGACTGTGCAACCTGTCGAGCGGCCTGTCTATGAGTCGGATGACGATGACATTCAGGAGCTGAGAGTAGAGACTAAGCCAGCTCCAGTCAAATCGCGTCCCAAGGGTAAAGTAGAGCGAAAGCTGGCTGGCATTGAGCCCAGCAAGGACCCACGGCCGTACCGGCCCGGAGTCTCGCCGCCGCCGCCCGCAGCTGTTCCGACTGCAACTATTAAGTCTGTTGAGCGCGGTGATAAACCTGCTGAGCCCAGGCGGGATGGGTCGCGACGTGACGATCGTGAAGACAGATCTTACTCTCGTGAACGCCCTCCGAACCGCGACTACCGAGACTCGAGAGACCACAGACCGCCTAATAAGCAGGACCGACCCTATGAGAACCGTCGAATCGACCACTACCAGCCACAACGAGACTACGACAACACCAGCAGCTACAACAGCTACAATAGCCACAGTGGTAGCAGCCACAACGGCAGCGGTTACAGTGGAAGTGGTAGTTATTACAACGGCGCCAGCTACCGAGAGCGCCCCCTACCTCAACGTTCTGGTTCGTTTGAGAGCCGACCAGACAGCAGACGCTTCAAGGATAATCCACACTCATACAGGCCAGACGGCAGAGGCGAGTACAAGCCCGATAGTAGGGGCGAGTACAATCGAGCTGCTGATAGAGACTTGACAGACGACAGGCCTGTCAAAAAGAAGAAGCCGAATGTGTTTATTCCGAAAAAGTAATATGTACATAATCATAATTCATTGCATTTTATGTCCTATTGTCTGAAGCCACTGCGTATCCTCGAGCTATACCCATGCGACCTTCCTCTACCAGAGCACCTTCATCATCGAGGCCCTCCTCTTCCTGCCTAGAAAAGTCAGAGCCCAGGCCGGTCCAGGAAAGGTTTTCGTGTAGATGTAGTGCCGCGGTGGACACAGTATCACGGATCACCAACTGTGAGCTCATGCGTCCGATCAGGGCCTTTTCATCTGAATTTGCTGTTGCCTCAATCTCAACATGCTTCAGAGAACGCAAAGGTCGAGAAGTTGATACATACTTTCCCTTGACGACATCAAAGACAGGCTCATCTGACTCATCATTAGCTTCGTCGTCGTCGTCTTCTGTTGCCAGCTTGAGAACAGCCTCGAATTCAATGAGCCACTCACCGGTCCAGGTGACTTCTCGCTGTAGCGCGAGATTCAGCTCGTATGGTGTGATGGCAGGTTTGTAGAATTCATTATGCTCGTCCAAGATCAGACCACCCAATGGACAGCCCAGTACGACCCAAACGTCAATAACGTCGAAGTTGGCCAGTTTCGGTACATTAGGTTTTCCGACCACAAACGTGTAATACTTCTTTCCGGCGCCAGAAATCCACTGCTGCACCTTCTTCAGCACCTTGTCGACGTTCGCGATAGACAGGGTGTTGACCAGAATGCCGATAGTGGCGGCTGTCCGCGCCATGTTCATGAACTTGTAGCGCTTCATGAGGGCAGTTCGCGGCGTGGACACTGACATGTCAGGCAACTCCAGCAGGGTTATTGAAGCCACCAGGGTCGACAGATGCAATATTAGTGACGGAGACGGTGTGTCTGTGATGTAAAAAATGCTGTACTCGGAAGGGTTTTCGACCTTGTCGTGGGCTCTGTTTGGCAGTTGAAGTAGAGTTTGTTCGCACTCGCCCGCATGAACTGCAGAAGACGGAAACACCACAGCATCTGATGGCTGTGTAATGTAGGACCTCAGGACATTGTGAGTAGACTTTACTCGTTCGTAAAGTTTGTTCATGGCGATGGTGTACTGAGGGTCGCACATTAGCAACACCTTCTCGCCAGCCTCTTTCCGAAAGATTTCTTCTAGTCTATCCAGGTCGACTTTGAGGTCTCCAAAACCGTAGATCACGGGGATAGACCTCGACGAGTTCATACAAGCGTTGCCGTAATGAACAATCACGTCAGCGTTGAGGTGCTTGGCCGCGACCTCGTCCACGCAGCAGGGTGAATAACTCGAATCAGCTAGGATGAATACTCTCTGACCTGTAGCTTTAAACAGCAGGGCCTCAACATCAGTGGAATCAGGAAGCAGGTGGTCGGGAAACTGTAGGGCTACAGCCTTATAGTCTTTCGCGATGATCTCTCGGGCCACATCGTCAACGCAGTATCTCAGACTAAGTTCCTCTGTGCTTAGTGGAATCTTTTGAACTCTCGAAACCCGCGAAAATTCCTTCGCATCAGTGCTGTCCAGCACCGGCGCATGGTCTGTCATTGAAAGATTTGTGTCGTGAAAGCCGCAGACTGCGGCGCGAGTTTCTGACGCATTGCCCAACACTAACATGCCATTAGTAATCGTTTCATGATTTTATTACGTTAGTATACCCATTAATATATAAATGCTAGACAGTGGTACTGGCGGCGTACTTCTCAAACCGGTGCGTCTCGTGAATGCCACACTCAGTCTTGATCTTGCCCTTCCATCGGCCAGCCCGCTCGTCTTCACCCTCAGCCACTGGCTCAGTGGAGTGCCAGTCACCTACTGATCGGTATCCCCGGTCAAGCAGGGCATTGTACGGAACCTCATTAAATGCAACGTAGCTCTTGACATCCTGGAATGCCCAGTTGGCGAGCGGGTTTATCTTTATTAGGCCATTCTGAACCTCAACGATTGGCAAAGCAGCTCGGGCTCCGCCTTGGCTCTTTCTTCGGCCAGTGATAACAGCAGAGACACCCAGATCTTTGTATGCCCTGGCAGCGGGTTCGACCTTGACCAGGTAGTCGTACAGGTCTTCGTCTCGCTCCCACAACTTCTCTCCATGCAGTTTGGCAAAGTCCTCAGCAGTCTGGCAATCCTTTGGCTTGTAAACGTGTAGTTTCACCTTGGGGTACTTGGCCTTGACTTTCTCGACCAGGTCTAACGTCTCCTGGAAATGGTGCAGTGTGTCAATAAAAATTAGGTCGATAGGGTGGTCCTTGTACATGGACGAAATGATGTCAATGGTGACCAAACCGGTAAGACCGAATGCAGTGGTCTGAAAGAGGCCAGGGAAAGTCATGACGGCCCATTTTAGAATTTCCTGGGCATCCAGCTTTTCTAAGCTCTTGTTGATGTGGACCAGCTGGGCCTGGCTTATGGCGAGTTCTTGGGTCATTTTGAATTCAAACGGTTCTCAGAGGCAAGCTCGCAAATGAATTAGTCAAAGCAATTGCAGCATGCCGCCCTTTTATACGCCTGCCCTGTTTGTCAGAAATTTCATGTTTTACGACCCATATTGCAAAATATCACGTGAGTTGTCACGTGACCGCAACACAAATAGTCAAGGAAAATAGTTATTTTTTGCGGCATATATTTGTAAGCCCCAACGTGTAAGCATTACATGTACTTTGATTATGTCCATTGGCTGCGAGATAGCGATAAGAGTTGATTACTTAGATTCTGTTATTTGTGTGCGAGAGGCGATCAATGCTGGATTTCGTCCTTCATACTTGGAATAATTTTCACGTGGATGGCCCAGACTGCCTATAACTGATCCAGAACCATTACGTTTCGGCTGTATTCAACCGATGTCGGCGGTGTCCCGGTCATCGGCGATGCACAGCTAAGTTAATTGTGATGTCATGGAGGCGGTAGGTGACCAATAGGGTTTGCTCGGAGTCTGAGAATCCTGGGCGTTTGAGGATACGCTGTACTCGGTTGTGTAACTTACATTAATGAAGGACTTGGCGATGATCAGACGAGTGGCTTGGAGACTGTTTGAACGGCAGGAATCAATAGCAACCAGTAACCTGGTTAGGGCTAATTTGGCCAATGAGTTTACTGGAACTATTCTATTGAGGTCAGATTTGCCAGTCAAATTCAATGAGATCGTCTCATCTGTTAAATGGCGGCGGTATTAGGGTTCTAGGGCTACTGATCAGCTAGGGGTTTGAGACCGCTGCAATGAAGCCTGAGTTCACACAAATTGAGGCGTTTCAGCAAGACCTGCTGCTCTTACTATTAAGTTACGTTTGCCTGAGTGTTTCTATGCACTGGATGCATTCAACACGTGTGCGCGCATTGGTTTCTGGGGCCATCGCTGATCTCGTTCTCTTCTACCAGCCAAAGCAATAGTGTGCTGTTGGGACACTCAGCTTCTTAATGTGCTGCTGGGCCACCGTACCACTATGTGTGCCTCGTAGGTTGTGGGTCATGTTAAGCATACCATCTGTATGGCCAACAGTTGGCATACGTTTGTCAGTAATTCACAAAGTCTGAATCCCAGTACAACTGCCTGGCACTACTAGCGGTTGAATGTTGAATGACGAAAACGGCAATACAAAACACCGAGGTCACGAGAAGTCAACATATCGCTGAGCGCGCGGCGTGCGCGTCGCCATGGCAACCAATGACAGGCCTAGCAACTCCACTCAGTATAAAGATCTGTGCTTACCCCATGCGCATCAACACAATGGCCTCTGTGGCGAGGCAATTGCGGACCGTCAAGTCTGCTCCAAGTTTGCGACGGGCCATTCAGACGACGAAAGCCTCTACTCGGCCCAGTGAGCTGTTAACTTCTCCATCAAAATATTCCAATTTGAGCGTCAACTCCTTGAAATCGGAATGTCGAACGCGGGGCCTTAAAGTTTCGGGCAAAAAGTCGGAATTGGTTGATAGATTATCGGCTTTTGATGTTCAAACGGTTAGAATGTCCACTAGGGCTAGCGTGAAGCCAGTGAGTCCATCTTCTATCGCCAAGATCTCGACTGTGGAGGCTGTCAGAATCCCCTTCGCCGGTACTCTTGAGGCGCCACAAATCAAGTTCAAGATTCCAATTCCACCAGACGCGTTTTCCAGATCTTTTGCAACAGTTGAGTCATCCTATACCAACTCTGAGAAGCCTGAGGGCATCGCTGAACAGGACATTCATGTGCTGGGCGAAGAGGATGGGAAAGATGTTGATGCTGTCTTTAGCAAGCAGACAGGGTACCAAGAGGTCAACCTGACGTCTAGAGATAAGAGCGTCTTGTCGGGTCTGGCGGCTGCTGTTGCGGGCTGGTGGATCCTTGGAAAGCTGACCGAGGAGGAGAAGTGAGAGTACTCCCTCCTCCCTCCGTGTTAGCTGCACCCACTACAGCGTATAGCTGGTTATGAAAAGGACATGTAATGACATATTAAATTATTAGTTTGAAGTTGGCCTTTCACAGTTAAGTCTGCAAGGTGAGTTATATGAAAGTCAAGTGGATATCAATGTTGAACTTCCTATATCAGCGGTCTAGAGAATCCAGCGCACCATTCTACTCTCCATGGCAGTAAGGACATGATTCTCCTCTGCTACATGATTTATCACCAACAGACGGGGTGCCCACGTTCTGCTTACTCTGGCTTCGATTCTGCCGCTAATTGTTACCATGCAACAGCGGCGAAACGCTCAGAGCGCAAAGAAGACGCTTTCCAGCAGGATCACTGTCGCGGTTTGACTTCATTGCTTCTCAGGCGTTATAACTCATTCTTTTCGCACTAGTCCGAGCAATACGTGAATCCAACACTTGGAAATATTGTGCTCCGCGCTTGGGAGCCCTTGCCTAGCACAACATCATTACGCCACGTCGTACTGATATGACCCACACACTACGGAGATGAAATGGCTACTGATTAGGAAGATAAGCTCTAATTCACAGTAAGACTTAGGGTACACGTGCTGCCGACAAGTGGTTGATTCTGTCACTGTTTTGACAATAGAGGTCCACTTATACACTGTCCTTGACGAAGGTCTCTGTTTGTGACAAGGTCACTATGAGCTTAGAGGGTTCATTAGATAGCCCAAAAGATTTAATATAGATATATGACGGGCGCATGGCCTTGACAAAGCGAATACGCATTACTTGGCCGCTTTCTCAAGAGTCTTTCTTCGCCCTCTTTTTGGAAGTGTCTAGCCGCTCGCCCTCCCGTTTGACTGTCTGGCGCTTGTCAGTTCGATCTTGAGCAAGCTGTCGAAAGAGGATAAGGAAGTTTCTCAACTCCACCCTCTCCAAGTATGAAGCGAAACGGTAACCGACCCCGTGTTTAGTTGCCCACTTTTCCACAATCATGCGCTGGCCGCCTGGACCACCATACTTTGAATTCTCGAAATACTGTGAAGACGCCGTAGCGCGGTAGACGGTGAGCAGTGCGCCAGCAACACGTACTCCGTGGATGACTACCTCGCCATCCAAATCGTCTCTTGTGCGGTGAAGATGGTGACCAGCCAACAACAGATTAAGCATCATCTGGCCCTCCATATGGCTTTCTGAGCGGACAAACTGTTTCTCAGAATAGCAGCCAAAGATCACGGGCACAGAACCGTTCTTGAAACCGGCAGCGTATGAGACCTCGCACGTTCTCTCCACTCCTTCAACTGTTTCTGTTATCTTGTAGGATTCTTCAAAATCATTAAGTTGGTCATATTTGAGTGCATGGAGTAGTGTAGCATAGAACTTGAAAAAAGAATCGTATGCTGTCTGATAGTCAACAGGATGAAATGACTTGGAATGCGAGTGAGCCCTTCGGAGGTGACGTAATGGCTCGGAGAAAGAGCCAAAGTTGGCGAAATCGTAGTTGTCTTCCACTTGATAGTCCAATCTTTGAACATGACTGTCCAATCGCTGTTCTTCCAATAGTGCTGAATCGCCAACGTCTTCCAGATGCTCTAGATCTGGGACTTCATTTCGTTTCAGATCAATATCAATGTCGAGCCGAACCAAGTCGGCCCGATCCAATTCTGGTATAGGCTGCTCCTCGGTTTGAACTTCTTGGTTCGCTGGGCAGCCGCAACCATATCTCTCTTGAAGTGCCGCGTCCCGCCAGCCGCTCAGAAACTTTAAGATCATAATTCTGTTGTAGGCGATGGCAAAATCGTATCCACCTGAGTCTGCGTACCACTTTTCGACAATCATGCGCTGATCTCCTGGAGCACCCTTGTCTATGATATTAGCAAAGTACTCCTTGGAGGCTGTAGCCTGGTAGAACACCATTTTAGAGCCGTAAGCATATACGCCTCGCACAACAATGGGACCAGTCAGATCTTTTCTATCGCCATATATCAGGTGACCAGCCAAGTAAAGTTGAAAGGCCATTCGGTTATCCTTGCAGTCATTCGAAACTTTATCCGACTGCGCGGTGAATAGCATGTAATTGACGTCGATTATCAGAGGCACTTTGCCTGTCTTGAAGCCGACAGCATACTCGACTTCCAAGTCGTGGTTGTACCCGTCAATTGTAAGCATCGTATGGAATTCCTTATGGAAGTCCTCGCCACCATAACCTAAAACTCTAAGCAGATAATCACGCCATTCGGAGCTCGCCAAATCGCACTTGAAAACTTCTTCGCAGGTTGGCTTCGATATAGCAAGGGCCTGTTGAAGCTTAGACAGCACCTCAGAAAAGCAGCCGTATCCGGAAAAATCACTAAGCTCCTCAAGTGTCAATCTCTTGTCAAGCTTCCGTGGCGCAGCCAGTTTGGCACAGCCAAAGTTTTTAATACCCTCTTGGGGAATGTTTACTGCCTTGGCCCGCACCTGTTTTATCTTTAGACGCTTGAGTCCTTTCCAGCCACCGGGTGGGAAATTAGTGGAAATCAACATGACCGCGCTGAGCTTGAATGTTGTTTGGGAATGAGGACAACGAACTACGTGTATATACTGAGTTGGGCAGTTCTGAAATTTGGGAAATGAGGTTGCGCCACACGCTAAGGGTTAGGGGTGAGTATTCGATGGGCGTACCATTTGTTTCCCTCTATCGCCAACTGCAGGACTTTGGCGACCGCGATATTGAAACTCCCTTGTCGATCCGTGCAGTTGGAGATGTGCTGACTTTCTTCCAGGTGGCTGTCAATCGTATCGTATTGAAGGAGCAGGACAATCCGTGACCTTGTGGAGTTTGTGAGGAAAAGTCCAAAGCGACAACAGATAGTTACTGTTGAAAGCCAATTAAACGCTGCGTCGAGCAAAAAAAGAGCATTCGTTACCCTATTAGTGTCTCATGTATCAATCCATCTGTAATGTTAACTTCGTCTACAGCGAAGAAGAACTGTGTTCAGCGCAGCAAATAGTGGCTTCAACCAGTCAGCGGTCTGCTCCTCGTGGTTGAGTTGACCGGGGAGGGCAGAATCAGGTATTCTTCACCTTACTGGTCGCGATCACACAGCGCAACGATGGCATACGCATGATGCTGCATGCGATGAGATGAGCTTTGGGTCAACTTGTCTTGTGTTGTGTGTCACTGTCTCAAGAGTGAATCGCTATGAAACCGTCTTAGTTCTGCCTCAAGGATATAAACTTCAGTACCTCATGCGTCTATCCAAGGCCAATCATGCTCGTACTCACCTTCGTTGCTGTATCTCACGTATGTTTCCATGGCGCATGCTTTACCCAACCGCTCATCTCGGGAAATACTCTCTCACTCGGTCAACACACTCCACGGTCCAACCCCACACTTTCCAGCGATCCGGCCAAGCTAACGTCATCATTCTTTCCTTCCTAGCGTTTGTGATTTTCGTGATCTTCTGCCAATCGATACTCAGTACTCCGATGCCAAGTCAGGTGACTTGGTCCCAGAATATCAAACGGGAGTGAGTGAATGGCTTGGTTGGTGCTTACAGTATGTATGGAAGCGTTGAAGCTCCAGCCATAGCGCTGAATGTACATCAAAGAAGGCAACACCTTTTAGCACCTCCATGCACTATAAACCTTATCTCCGCCCATCTGTTTACCTTTGTTCCCTTAAAGCCCATCGCCTTTGTCTTTTGCCCAGTTCGGCCGCGCTCCGCCGATTACTGGAAAGTTTCTCAGACATTGGGTACTTAGCGGAATCCATCGGGAATTCAGGGTAGGTCACGGCTTTGGCGTTGGGTAATCTTATCGCGAACCACAACATACACTGTAGTACAACGACAACATCGAACAGGGCATAAGCAGGGACACTGGTGGTCTATTGGTAGGGCTATAGCGAGGTCACCCCAACGGACAGACACGAATAGGACAGAAACGGGCATAAACAGCACAAACGGGCAGACAGCGGACGAGAATGATCTGGATAGGGATACTGTTCGCGCCCCTAGTGTTCGCCAACACTATCATTGACATTCTTTCAGCGTCGGCAGAATACTCTACGCTACTATATCACATTCGACGGCATGGCCTGGTTCCAGTCATCAACGAGTCGCGGAACGCCACGCTAATAGCGCCCGTCAACTCGGCGTTTATATACATGATGCCAGAACAGATCACACGGGACTTGTTGCTGTATCATCTACTAGACGCCACCTTGACCAGCGACGACCTACGCGAGGGGCATGTGGAGGTTGTCAAGACATTTTTAAAGAATGGGGACCTGCATGTGCCCGCTTTGGTAAAACTAAGTGGAGATGACATGTACGCCAACAATGTAAAGGTCGTTGAGAAGGACATTCTCGCCAGCAGAACGCGAGGCGTTGTACAGACGGTTGGCCAGCTCATGACAGTGCCAAAGTCTACGTGCGAGACGCTCGATGCGCTCAAGGACACAAAGATCTTTTCGCAGGTCTTGAATGTCTACTGCAAGGACAAGTCCATTTTCAAGCAGTTTAACACGCTGTTTGTGCCCACAGACGACGCCTTCAAGTCATTCTCCGAGGTCGAACTGAACTATTTCAAAGAGAAAGAATCTTTTGACGACAGGAAGGCATTGGTCGACCGGCATCTCGTGGCCAAGCATATCATCACCTCTACTGAGAGCCTGAACGTTACTGCACTAGACGGAGTTACATTGGACGTGTCTGATGGATCTGTCAACTCCACAGAGCCGGTAGCCAAAAACATCCTCACAACCGATGGAATAATTCACACCTACGCATCGCTTCTCTCCAACGACAAGATTGTCCATTATAACCCAGAAAAGTACCTGTACGCCTTGCACGCGAAGCCCTTCATCGACGAAGTCAAGTACAGACAACTGGAGTACCTAATTGACGGGAGTACAATTACTCCTCAGATGATTTTCGTTTCAGAGACTCAAGTTGAGAACAATTCTCCAGAGGTAGAGCTCACCTCCCAGTCCTCGCTGCTGTACCACTTTGTCGAGGGCCAGCATGATCTAAACGAGGATCAGCTCCTGACGAGTAAGATGTCTACCCGGTCAATGGGCAGGCAAAACCAGCGGATCAAGGTACTCAGCTCCGACATTGGCGTCTTTCTCAACGGTCATATGGTTACTGATGGTCCATTCACCATAGAGAACACCACGATTTATCTCATCGACGGCACCTTGGACATTCCACCATCCTTTCCACTCGCGGTGGGTCCGTTTTCATCGTCAAAGTCTCTCAAATTTTTGAACGATCTTGGATTGTTGTATCGGTCGGTGAAGGGTTCGTGGACAGCACTTTTGCCTACGCGAGATGCATGGAGGGTCCAGTCCCTCGTCACTGGGTACCTATCTTCCAACCAGACTGCGCTGCGTGAGGTGTTCAACTCCATGCTATTCCATTCGGCTTTCTATTCGGACAGCGATGAGCGTGAAGTGGAGCTATTTTCCGGAAATCAGGAGACGGTAAGCATTGATGAGTCTACTATTTCTGTCGGAGACAAACAGTTCACTGTCAGTGCCGGCGACATTCTTTTCAATGCTGGAGTTGCACATGCTGTTAACGAAGTGCGTATCCCAGCTCACGTCTCCATCTCTGCGGAGGATCTCATTGTCAGTGGAGGTCGGGAAGACTTTTTGGGCTTTTTGAAAGCCAAGAAGCTGGAGCCAATCCTGCACACGCCGGGATACACAATTCTAGTACCCAACCTGGATGTTCTCAATCGCGATAACATTACCGTGGATTCTGCTGACTTGGAGTACTTGCTACAGATGCACATTCTTCCCCAGAATCCTGTTGACCAGCTCATGGAAGGCAAGGCGGTGTCGACACTATCTGGAGTCGAATTGGTCGCAAACAAAGTTTCTGACGACGTGTATACCTTGCGGGTGGTGAACGGAGCGGAGCGAGAAATTCATCTGGTTTCGCGAGGTGATACTACAAGCATCAATGGTACTTACTCTACCGTCATCTTTTTGGACAAATATCTGTCGCCCAAGTGGGTTGACGGTCTATTTCCCCCATTCCGACCACCATTCCGTCTCAAGACTCATATTGCCATTCTCATTGGTATGGCTGTCGGCATGATTACCATTTTTGTCTTGATTGCCTCAGCCTTCATCCTCATTGTTGGCAAGAACAAGAACGAAGAAACCTCGCCGTTGCTGAGATCGCCTTCAGAGCCAGAGGAGGAGAGCGAAGGGGGCTCGGGCTACGGTTCTGGCTCTCCATCAACGCCAATCCGGGCGAGCGTTCACAGCAGCAGGGTCTTTGGACAGCATCTCAACTTGCCTGGTAATGAAGCTCAGCATGACGACTAGCACGCCTCATGTCTATTCCACTTTACGACTATAATTTGCATATTTAATCAATGTTACGACTAAGAGTTCCTGGGTCTCTTCCTTCTATTCTCCTTCAGCCTCTGCCTGAGTTGGTCGATGTCTTTCATTGAAAAATCGTTCTGCCGCGAGGAATACAGCTTTTCCCACAGATTGTCATACGAAGAGGACATGCTCTCTGCAAAGAAGTTGACCATTTTGTTGAACAGGCTTCTCCCAGTGAGCGTATAGTGTTCCACCAGTTTGAAACTACCTTTAGGCTTTCTTGCATTGACGTACCACCACCAGTTGTCGTCTGACGTAATGGCAATGAAGACCGGCAGCTTCGATGTCGCCTGTACTTTTTCCGCCAATGCCTCAACAAATTGATTCATATCGGCCAGCGTCTTGTTTGGCTTGCCGTAGCAGATGATGACCACATTGTCGCTGAGCTTGTTTCGGTGGAATTCCACCCGCCAAACATCGCCTCCATGCTCTTCGCTGGTAGTCAGAAACTCGACATCAAGAATCTTGGACACTGCGTAGACGAGCGTACACACAAAAGATAACTGCTTCCTGTCGTCAGTCCACTCCGTCTGAGTGCCCTTGTCTGGCATGTTTAGAGTGAAGTTGATGACCTGTCACATTCGATCGGGCAGGTCAAACAGCACGGCTTAGAGCCGCCATACGGAGTACCTGACGCTGCTCTTGTGGAAAGCCTAGAGTGATGACGTTCTTCGTAGTGGTGAAACCAACCTGAACTGCTTACTACATCTCAGAAAACTCGTGTATGCTCGATTTGTTCTGTAACATCCACGGGCCCAGCGTACATTAACGACACTCTCACAAAGGGTTATATAGTGTGATTGATAGCTCTAAGCTTGGTGTACCAGAATTACAGCTCTCATTATATACGGTCACCTACCCAGTAACGATATAACTTACTTCAATGTCTGCGCCGCGTTAGAGATCGAACTTTGAACCCGCGAAACTCGATCAATTTAGGCGATGATACCCACAGAGTGAGGAAATGACACACTCAAATTCACATCTACCTAATAAAATCAATTTCAAGCAAATCTGATGCGTTTTTGACTAACCCTAACCCTGTTTCTGTGGACATGTTTATCCTAAGCTACAGACTAAAAAAAGGGGCGTCTGGTGTAGTTGGTTATCACATTCGCTTAGCATGCGAAAGGTCCCCGGTTCAATTCCGGTGTCGTCCATTTTTTTGCTCTTCCATCACTGCGTGAAATTTAGATACGCGATACGCGTGAAACTTTTGACCAACGGATCAACACCATGGAGTTCACCAGTGGAAGCAATAACTTTTTTGCCGATCCGTACAATGACGACATTGCCATGAATGACATTAATGGCTTTGAGCCAGGTCCTGTTGACACTGTGGTTCACATGGAGGGAGCGCCCATTACCCGTGGAAATGTCAAGGAATGGGCGTCACAGGGGAGGGTTCTCAAGTTCACGTTAAGCACAGTAGCCAATGAGGGCGTTGCTTGGATAGATGGCACTGGCAAAGCAAAGGTGGAGGAAGAGATGAAATTATATCCAGTCAAGATCCCCAAGACGGAGTGGTCAGATGTGTACAAAGGTTTTGTGCAAGAGGCGGCCATGATCCAATCGCCTTTCATCAAGCTCGACACTGATAGGATTTTGGGTAACGTCAATCAAGAGTTCGGGCAGTTTACTGAGTTATTGGAGCAAACGATAGAGACAGAGTTTCCAGAGCAAGAAGCGCTAACAGACGCCTACAAGGTAGCCCTGTTCGCCAAGACAATCAAGTTCTCATCGACAACGGACCTGGCTACAAATTATTCCAAGTGGCTTAACCAGATTGACAATAGCTGGGACGACGATGTGGTTAACGAGATGATGGCTAGCCGCCCAGTGATTCAGCATCCACTGTTTTGGGAGCGAATGATACATATTGTTATTCGAGGAATGATGGACGTGTCTGCGGCGACACTTCAACTGGCCAACGGCAAGCATCTCGACAGCGACGTTCAGGAGTGTCTAGATTACGCTGCCAAGTTGCTACGGTCGTACCCACGAAAGGATATGACGGACTACAAGTTCCGTCAATGGAAACAACAGGTCGCCAGTGCAGTGGTCAAGACAAATGATATTAGAGATACGGACATGAGGCTGAGACTACGACAGTTGTTCAACATTATGAACGGAAACCGAGACGCTATTTATGATGCTTCTGAGATGTGGTACGAAGCGCTGGGTGCCTTCCTTCTATACCACGACCCCTCACCAAACAGAATCATGGACTACTTCCCAGAAGTAGTTAAACAGAAACCAGTCGACCTCACGACCGACTGGGAAGTCGCCTGCCACGGTCTACTTTCAGGTGACATTTTAACGAGCGTTCAGCGTACCGAGAGCATAGATTTTTGCTGTGCGACTACTCTAGCTCTCTTTTTCCGAGAAAAGGGCCTGTTCAACCAGTACACAGAGATTGATCAACAACTCAAGTTCATGGACATCATTGAGTGGCTACAGCTGACGCTCGCTGAGAAGTGTCTCGTTTCCGGAATAATGGAGCTGGGAATTGACATGCTTGTGGCAATGGACACGGAAAAGTCGCGTGAGATTGTTGCGGAGACGTTGCCGCGTGTCCTGGACGACATGTCGCAGCTTGAGTGGGTGTTGAAGATCGCACAGTCGCTTGAACTGCACGACACTCTCAAGCTCATCTACGACGCTGCAGCCATGCATTTCATCACCAAGCGAAAGTACATTGACGGTTTTGTGGCGTTCCAGCATGCAGGTAACGTCGACAGCATACGATTCTTTTCTTGGAAACTGTTTGAGGAGATGCTGGTCTCCCAGCAGATTCCAGAGGACCCCGAAACCGAAGAGATTCTTTGTAACGACAGCACAGACGTGGAAATCTCACCGCTACTACGACAATGCCTCTCGCCATGCGCAGTTTTGGCGCGGTTCCTGCAGTACTCTCAGAAAAAGTTCCTTACGGAGGCAGCAAAATGCATCGTGGCTCTGCTGTCTTTCAACTACTTGCCGCGAAAGCATTTGGCGATTCTAATTGCCATGATTATTCCCCTGCTGTCGCCATCCAAGCCCCAGGTGCTCAACGCTCGTGATATCGTCGAAGTGATGAATGCTATTGAGGCCTGGAACAAGGAGGACAAACAGTTTCACGCTGGTTTGGTTCTCTTAGAGCACTCTTTGGCTGTTACCCCCAGAAATGCTCATGAGCTAGATTGGCGGGGTAGCTTTGAGGCTGGTGTCACGGGTGAAAAGATCATGCAGACAGCTCGTGTCCTGCTTGCAAAAGAGATGGCCAGAGCTTATCTTGAGGGTGTTTAGCGATGGTATTTCGGCTTAAACTTTGAGCCGGTGCTCCGGCTTACATCTTATTCCGTCCATAAATATAAGCTGTGCAAACTCATTCAAAAAGCTGATTTTCGTCGCAACATCCGGGTAGAGCACGTGGTAGCAATGTAGAGAGCGTCATGGTCTACCTTAGTCCTTTCAAATATATCAACTTTAAGGGTGCAAAAAGGAGTCTACAGCACCTCCTGTTCCCACATGGTCTCCCGCTGTAGTACTGAGTAAGGCTCTCTCAAGCTTGACTATGGTTGATCGGACGGGGAACCGTATTTTCTTGAAGATCTGGCCGTAGACGGGACAGTCCCGGTCTTGAGCTTTTTTAACAAGCTACTCGGAAGTGAGTTTAGTTGATAGGATTATTTGGGGCCAGCCTCGCGTGAATTTTATCCTGTTCAATCATGATATTGGAGTCCTGGCGCCGGAAAACATTGCATCACAGTGCCACACTTCTCCAATGTCGAACGAATTGGCTTATGACTACTACTCTATTGGTTAGCTGATCAAGAAGTTCAACCACTTGTCTGAAGACCTTTGTGTGAAAATTCCAAAATCAGGCTCCATGAACCCATTATTTTCACCAACTGTTAGTTAAATAGATAATGCTATCTATGCGTTAGTCCTCATTGTATCCTTTCTATTCGATAGTTACTGAGAGTCCTGCTCAGACTTGTAAACTCCTAGAATGACCTCCTTCTCGACCTGCAAATAAACAATACTTGGTTAGCCTCATTCTCGCCATTTAATTGTACCTACTGGTTGTTAAACTCCACTTTGGCGGCGTCATCCGACTCATTCTTGCAGTAGAGACTGAAGAAAGGGGCATCTTCATTCTTGGCCACTCCACGGGCGCCTAAACTAAGTCCTGTGGCCTTATCGAGTACAATGATTCCTTTGACGCCATCCTGTCGGGATCTTATTAGCATGAGCCACTTATGACAAGCCAGTCAAGCCATTGATATCAGTATACTCAAAGTCTGTAATTGCTGCAGAGTGATTCAACGATATCGCCATCTGAAGCTGTGCTGTTATGAGGCGGTCCTCACAATGTGGGCTGATTGGGCTGGAATAAAACAGACAGATGCCGTCGTATGTCTTTAAGCCAATTCCACAGTCTGCTAGCCCTTCACGGACCCGCTGATCCCCCTACTCACACAGAATCAAGCCAAGCGTTGATGGTTGACATGTTGGCGCAGTGATAACGTCCCAAGGTCCCAGTGCATCGCTGTGCATCCCCATCTCATAAAGGCCATGGTGAGTAGACCTAATCAAGGGTGGCAACAGCTTGAACAGGCATAGGAAGGAATGGAGAAGAAAGCAATTTGTAAAAGGAAGAATTTGGGGATATCGGAAGATATTTATAGGTCAGAGGAACCACGACATGCCAGCGCCTGGACCAGGCTCGATCAGTGGTGGCACACATCAAGACTAACTAATCCTTATGTATGCAACACAATGGTTCCTGTTGCGAGATTGCTTTGATCCAGCCAAGTCTGTGACATGAACTAACAAGATCCTGATATTGGTATCCTTCATCATAACGGGACTGATTGTCCTATGGGGCATACGTGGTTATACTCGGATAAGGGATACGCCCATGTTCATCATGATTCCCTTGTTCCTGGCCGTCTTCATTCCATGCTCGATTGTCGTATTGGTTCCGATAGATTTAATGTCATCCAGCGAGAAGAAGCATCATCTATTTTATCTCAGCGAAAGGGTTCGACTGGTTATTTGGAGAGTAATCTACTGGTTGGCCTTCACGCTCACATGGGCTATTATTCCGGTGCTTCAGAGCTACGTGGAGTCTGGATACCACGAGCCACAGAAAAAGATGGTTGATGCACTACACAATAATGTGCGGTACCAGCTGATTCTCCTTGGCTCGGGCCTGATTGGGTTGTTTTACGTCATTTTGACGTCAGGCTGGTCTCTCACTTCGATCAAGGCTCTCGTGATTGCGTTGTCGCATTCATATGCCTTGGTCCTGGCGATCTGGCTGCTGGGACACGGTCTGGTCAACGTCCCTCGATCATTGTGGAACGAGGCCCCTCCTCGAGATAGACTGAACCATCTATACAAGCGAGCGCCAAAGCTAAGTGAAGCATTTTCAGAAGCCAAGACAAACTACACCGACGTTTCCGAAGAAGTTATTGCGCTCAAGCGAGTGAAGGACGCTACTGAGTATGTGGAGTGGATCGACGAGCTCATAGATGAAGTGGAGCCCATCCAAACCAGGCGTGTTGTCGACAAAAACACAATCAACGAGGAGTATCTATCTAACCTGTCTAGAAGACTGAGGAAGGCAAAGACTAGGTACATCCGAAGCGACGCCGACTGGCAGAAACTGGCCAAGGACTGCTCGATTGCCGAAGATATCGAAAACGCACAGGGCTCCTTGGTTTTTCGATTTTGGAAAACTCGACTGCCTCCAAAGATGGCTTACTTGTACTACAAGACTCTGAACGTTTACCTGTCGCGAGCCTTTGCCGTCTTTTTGGCATTTGTCTCCGTATCTCTAGCCTGGTCAGAGATGACACATGGAACGAGATTGTCTCTGGTTGGTTTGCTCATTTCATCAACTTATGGCATTGTGCAGCAACTGCTTTCCTCGGTCATCCTTGGTTTTATGTGCGTGGCCGCGTTCGCCAGTCTCGCCAAGATTAGGGTGTTCAACATCTACGCTCTTGTTCATCGATCTTCCGATATGAGCTCGCTATTGTTTTACTCAATGTACGCCTGTCGACTGACTGTTCCATTGAGTTATAACTATCTTACCATGATATCATCACGGGAGTCTGTGTTTGAGGAGTTTTTGGGCAAGTCAATCAACTTGACACCGCTCGGCAAATACTTCAACGACTTGTTGCCAAGATTGGTGATTATCCCTATCGCGTTTACTCTGTTCGGAGTCTATGACATTATCAAGGACTTTTTTGGCTACGGGCTTTCGTTTGAGGAAGAGGACGAGGACATGGGCTCCATAATTGAAGGACGGGAGCTTGTCAGAAGAGCTTTGACTGATCCTAGGTCCCGACTGGCGCTCAACCATCCAAATCTTCAACAGCTGAGTAGACCAACGTCACCGATTGACAACTCAATTCTTGACAGATATTCTCGTCGAGAGCCTACACCTGAACCGGAGTCTCAGGTTTCTAATGCATTGAACAATGTCAAGTCATTTTTTGGATCTCTCGGTGATAGGGTACAGCAGTTCAGAAACGGCGATTCTGCCCTCCCGCTATGGAATAGGGCTGACGACATGACCCTGTGATACCCCATGCTTTACGTCTCATTAATATGCATTACATTTCATTAGTCTCGTTACGATCATACAGGTTCTGTTAGTAATTCCCAGTTGTCCAGTTCATTTCTTCTTGTCGTTCAGGTTTCTCTTTGGAGTAAGATTCAGAGGTTTCATTGGAAAGCCACCGCCAGGGGTAAGCTTTTGAAACAATCTTGATGCGGCGGGTGTTAGAGATTTTGTGCGCCGTGACGAGGACGTGCCTGTCAAAGGCGTCTTGGTGATTCTTCCAGTCTTTGTGTCGATTGAATGGCTGACTAGACCCGTTGTTGCCTTTTCTCGTTCCAACTTTCTAGCCTCATTCTTCTCTTGTAAAACTCGCTCTAGTGTTCTGTCGGACGATGACTCTGGGATGTGAAATGAAGTGCTTACAAAGCCATATCCGTTCACTTCTGGGGCTTGGTCCAAAATTGGGTCGTCAGCTGACTTTTTTTTCTTGTACTCATGAGGCATTTTCGTATTCTCCGGCACAACTATCCTCTTCCGTTGCTCATCGATATGTTTCTGAGTTATCGTCATGGTCTCCGCTGGGAACATTAGCTGGTTTTTCGGTTTATAATCCCAGGACTTGAGAGCTGTTTCCCTCTGATCTAGCAAACCCATCTGCTTCCGATTTGCTTCGTTCTCAGAGTACGCAGAGTCGGCCAATAGCATCTGCTGACGTTGTTCCAGAGCTTTGACCTTCTCTCCACCAGGACCACTGATCTGATTCGACTCCCATATCCATTTGTTCTTCTCGCGGCTCTTGTTGATTTGAGTTTCCAAAATCGAATGTAGGGCCTCGTTGTCTTCTGATGTGTATTTAGCTTGAAACTGCGATAAGGTCAGCTTATCGGCGTCTTTCTCCACCTGTGTCTTGGGACCCGGACTAGGTTCGTGATCAAAGAACTTTTGCGTAATGACTCGTTGCAGAGAGTCTATGTAATCGTCTTCCTCAAGGACATTCTGTGGTCGTGGTATGCTGTACTCGATAGGCTTCTCTGTGACGACATTCTTAGGAGGAACGTACAAGGCCATCTGGCCACCCTCAGATGCCCCAATACGCGGCGTCTGAGAAGGTCTCGAGGCAACCCCATCCGATCTCACTAGTCTGAGCTCAGCCATAATTCCCCAATAATAAATTCTTATCGCCAAAGTTGTAGTTATCGGGTGATTTGCCATGTACGGTCACGTGACTATTTCTTTCAAAAAAATTTTGTTGGTTAAAATAAGTTATATTATACACCTATCTAGAGTCTAGCTCTGTGTTTTTTTGACTGTTTTGGTTTGATCAGACACCAATTAAGGGTGTGATACAGGTGAGTCTCAGTTCAGATATCCCCATCTAAAGCATGGAAACTCACCACTAACCTAACTTGAGACCCTTCGCATAGGGTCGCGTAGGCTAGGCTTAGATGAGCAGTCGCTCGATCTGGTCCTTGATCTGGTTGATCTGATCCTTCAGCTGGGAAGCATCGTTGGTGGTGACAGAGGCGGCAATAACTGGTCGGGAAACACCGCAGGCTCGGCCAAGAGCGATCTTGGATGGGACAAAGACGTATGGGACGTTCTTGTCCTCACACAGCAGAGGCAGGTGCAGGACAATCTCGATAGGAGCAGCGTCAGCAGCCATAACGATGAACTCAGAAATACCACGGTTCAAGGTCTTGGTAGCCTCGTTAGCACCCTTCTTGAGCTGTCGCAGGTGAGTGGCCTGCTGGATAATGTCCAGAATGGTCTGGGTGATGGCAGAATCAGCCAGGGGGAAAGCTCGTGGGTCAGTCTCGGCCATTGTGTTGTGTAAAGAAATCAAAGGTTCCTTGCTTATGCTCGCCTTTGGTTAAAAGTATTTTCCAATTTTTTTTTCATATCCTTGGGAGGAATGGTAGGTGACCGGAGGTCACGTGGATATCACGTGTGTAGGCGGAGTCGGAAATTGAAAAGTACGTGTAGGCGCGTAGAACAGGTGGCGAGAGTATGTATAGAGTATAGGAGCTTGGAGACTGGCTAGCTCAATTGCACTGTACGAGAGATAATCGATGTAAATTGGTTGTTCTCCATACTGCCTCTAATCAGTTCAGTGGTAAGTGCTTGTTTGTACTTGCACTCAGAGAAAAGCATCAACGCGCATCTCCCTGACAACAAGATCGAGGAGAAAGGAGGGTAAGCGCGCGCTTTATAACCCAGCAATCGCTTCCACCATCGACACACTGTTTACTGTGTAACATCGAGACTACAAGCACCAAACATGTCTTCTGATCTTTGGTGAGTGAACTTTGGGCGTCCGCGTGTTCCGCGACAAGTGTGGTACGCCCAAACATGGCTCTGTCACGTGCCCGTGTTGTTCGATACTAACGTTAGCCCAGTTTATGCTGTAAGGACCTGAGTCGCAAAACACTCTAACCTAGCCATTCTTTGGAGCCCTTGGCTGTACTTCGGCCATTGTGTTTACCTGTGAGTATGAGTTTGACAATTGGAGGATAATGTTGCGTTTCTTCAAGCGACGAGGAACGAGGATGTGAAGACAAATGAATCTCAAACTAACCCAGGCTTTGGTGCCTCCTACGGTACTGCCAAGTCCGGTGTCGGTATCTGCGCCACTTCTGTCCTGCGACCGGACCTGCTGGTGAAGAACATTGTCCCAGTCATTATGGCCGGTATCATCGCCATTTACGGTCTGGTCGTGTCCGTGCTGGTCTCTGACTCTCTGAAGCAGAACCAGGCTCTTTACACTGGTTTCATTCAGCTCGGTGCTGGTTTGTCTGTTGGTCTGGCTGGTCTGGCCGCTGGTTTCGCTATTGGCATTGTTGGTGACGCTGGTGTCCGAGGTACTGCTCAGCAGCCACGACTTTTTGTTGGAATGATTCTGATTCTCATTTTCGCCGAAGTCTTGGGTCTGTACGGTCTGATTGTGGCTCTGCTGTTGAACTCTCGAGCCACTGCTAACGTTACTTGTTAAGCAAACCGTCATCGCAAGACAGGCCCAGCGCCCTGTGCAATAATCGAGTAAATACAATATACTGATACACTTGCGTGTCGCGGCACGTTTTAAGAATTCTGTTTGAGTGTCTGCGTTGACGATTGCTGAAGGCACATGCAGGGACCCTTCCGGGATATAATAACGTAGGACTTCCAGAGTGTGATTAGGCGCCTCAAGAATATGGCAAGCTCATGACAATGACAAGAACTCGGCAGAGCCCTAAACAAATAGCTGATATCAGCCCTCTACCCATATAATCCACGCTAATCTTATCCCCTTGAAACACGCGAGCAGAGAACTTCTAGTGGGCTACACGTGATATTAATACTCCTTGACTGACGAGGAACCGCGTTGGGGATCCAACCAGATCTCGAGCGCATCGCTTCCACACTAACGACTCATCACTGTCGCCTGTCCACGCCGTCTGTTATGAATCATGAGGAATGGCTTGCCCCGGGTATTTAGACGATGGATTTCGAATTCCATCACTATAACGAGTCCTACTGGATCTCGAGGCAGGGTGCAGCTGGCCTCGGCGCCCACGCACTACGGGCACTATACATCGCGGGTTAACCGTCCGCGGAACGAAGACAGGTACTACGCCGGCGTGCTAGACCTTCCGGTAGGGTCTAGTTTGACGCCTAACTCGCGACGGAGCCACGAGAAACGCAGCGTGTTCAACTTTGCTGTCTTTGACGGTCACGGCGGTACCTATTGTTCTGATTTCCTTGAACAGAACTTAGCGCACTACGTCGAGGATATTGACAAGCTGGGAGAAGAAGCCAAGGCGATCCCAAAACTGTACAAGGAAAATATTGGCGGATACTGGCGAGTGTGGGGTAGAGCAGCTATAGAGAGCTACGTCAGTCGTCTGACCCCATTCGATGATTTACAACTACGATTGCCTCTGGCTTTTCTCAAGGCAGACTACGATTTCACCAAAATGCAGCCCGAATCGGGATCAACCTGTACCTCCTTGTACCTCTATTCCAACTCGGACAAGAACTTCTGGGAGCAGGGCCAGACCACAACGTTAGTGGTTGCCCACGTTGGCGACACTCGGTGCCTGATTTGCGACCAGTACGGCAATGCTCATCCGCTGACCACTAATCATCATCCCTCGTCGACCGTCGAGGCTGAGCGACTGCGAAGGTATACAGCCGACTTTGTGACGGACTCGTTCGGCGAAGAGCGGTTCGGCATGTTTGCCAATACCCGTGCCTTTGGAGACATGATTGACAAGTCTAAAGGAATTTCGGCCGAGCCAGAGATAGTGGAGTGTCGCGTGGGGGATACCGTCGGTAAGAGTTTCGGTAACAAGCGCATTCTGACGTTTGGCGGTAACGAGTGCTTCTTGGTGTTGATTTCCGATGGTGTTACCAGCATGATGGGCGACCAGGAGATTGTGGATCTGATTATAAACCAGGCCAATAAGGCAGGTTCGGGAAGAGGCACGCCGCAGGAGGCTGCGACCGAGGTGGTACAATTTACGGAGGCCCTGGGAGGTGATGATAACGCTACCTGTTTGGTGATTAGGCTATCGGGCTGGGGTCACTGGCAGTGGTTTGACAGAACGGGTCTGATACGAGAGGAGAAGCTGAGAGATGCCTTGGATTCAAGGAGGTCGAGGAGGTGAGCGGTACTCGAGGGAAGCGAGAGTAGCGCCAGTTCGCTCAAGACCCAGTTCACTCACCACGAATATGTTAACTAGAACTAATTCTGACACAGCCTTGAACACGCGAAAACACTAGATGGCGCATTGTATAGTAACAGAAACAGGATCATGAATGTATTTACAGTAGATAGGTGTCGTTAGGGTGTATAAATGTTGCGTATGATAAGTGAAGGTCTCGCTTGGCCGTTGGTGACTGCGTCCTCGGTTATTTGCCCTTCTTGAACCTGTGTCTGGCTCTCGTAGGGGCAAATTCGCCCAGCTTGGATCCAACCATATCCTCGACAATCTCAAATGCAACGTACTCCTTTCCATTGTGAACCTGGAATTTCAGACCGACAAAGTTTGGCAGAATGGTACAGGACCGCGCGTTCGTTCTGATGGGGATGTTCTGTTCGGCGGCCTTTTTCAGTGGCAGAGGCACCACGAAAGGGACTTGTTAGTAAACATCACAGAGATTTAGACCTACCCTTCCAAGCCGACCGCTTGAGGAGCTGTAGAGCTGGCTGCATGGTGTGTCGACGAGAGTGAAGATGGAAAAATGTCCCAGCGCGTATCGCTGCGGCTTGATTTTTTTGAACTGACACTATGTTTGTCGGAGTAAAGAGATTTGTTCCCGAGGATCTCAAGAGGAAGAGGGAGGAGCAAGACGAGGAGGAAGATATTGTGGATGTGGAGCCAGTCCGGGAGGAGTCGGACCGGGAATCGGAGTCGGAACCGGTGGATACCAGGGTAGAGCAATACCGTGATTCAGATCAAGAGGATCAACAAGATGACGAAAACGACCAGGAAGGCATTGAAATAGACCCAAAATACGAGGCCGTGTTCAGCAGGTTCAAGTCAATGCTCAATCGAATTCCGCTGAGCGAGGCAGCTGCGAAGCGACAGCAGCAGGCGAGCGAGCCGGAGGCAATGGACCTAGTGCCTCTTCCACAACCAGAGAACGTCGAAGTGAAGAAGGTCAAGAAAGTGGTGGAGTGGATCACAGGGCCTGAGTATGTTGGCGACGAGACTCTGGACTTCTCCAAGATGGACCTCAGCGAACGTATGCTGAAGAACCTGAAATCTCTCGGTTATGAGAAGGCATTCTCTATCCAGACCGCAGTGATTCCAGAGGTCCTCAAGGAATCCAAGAAGAAGATTCTGCTGCCTGACCCGTCACAGGACATTCTTGTCAATGCACACACAGGTAGTGGAAAGACGCTGGCATATGGTATCCCTCTAGTTGAGTCGCTTTCACACAGAGTAGTTCCTCGAGTACGTGGTTTAGTGCTCGTACCCACGAAGCCGTTGATCCAGCAGGTGCGAAACGTTCTGGAGGCTCTGGCCAAAGGCACCTCACTGCGAATCACAGCACTGCGAACAGATAGACCCTTCAAGCAGGAACAAAAACTGCTGGCCTCTTCTGTCCCAGACATTCTCATCACAACACCTGGAAGACTGGTCGACCACATTCGAGCACACAGTGTCACTCTTGACAGTTTACGGTACCTGGTCATTGATGAAGCTGATCGTCTTCTGAATCAGTCGTTTCAAGGCTGGGTTGATGTGGTGCTAGGAGCTCTCAAGCCACCAGCTCCTACTGCAGAGGTTTGGTCCAAACCTGTACAGAAGCTGGTCTTTTCGGCTACCCTGACTCGAGACCCCGGAAAACTTGCATCATTGAAAATCCACGACCCCAAGATCTTTGTCTTGTCAGATGAGACTGAGAAAGAGTTCACCGTGCCTCAAACTCTGGATGAGCTGCTCGTGCCAGTCAAGTCAGAATCTGCCAAACCACTTCGTCTCGTGCAGATGCTCGTCGATGGGCTACAAAGAGATACGATTGTGTTTGCCAAGTCCAACGAGGCCGCTTCTCGACTGGCCAGGCTGATCTCGCTCATTGACGAGGAACTTTTTCACAAAAATTTGGTCGTGGAGAGGTGTACTGGTGAAATGTCGCTTGCACAACGAAAAAAGACACTGCGGACGTTTTCCGAAGGCGAAATCGGTATTCTCGTGTGTACGGACCTGATTGCTCGAGGTATCGACATCTCAACAATCAAGCACGTTGTCAACTATGATCTGCCTTCGAATAGACGAGACTACGTCCACCGAGTCGGTCGAACTGCTCGAGCCGGCGCTTCAGGTACCGCATGGAACTTGGCCTGCTCCAAGTCAGAACACAAGCATTTCTGGTCTATTCATGGTAGCATTTCTCGACCGAGCGGGAAGAAGGCTACGGTGCACCATATTGAGCCGAACGATGACGAGGCGAAGAGACTGGACGAGGAGTTGGATGAGGGATACCAGCGAGCATTGAAGAGGCTGGAGCAGGAGGTTTTCGAAAAATAGTCCAAAACGATAATTCTAGATAGTAATGCATTCTATGACGCTAAAAATACAAAAGCAGGTCTATTCACAAATAGCGGCTGTCGTTATAGCTTTGACTTTGTGGCAAATCCAAAGACAACGTCCTTGGCCTGGTTGTCTCTCAGAATTCGCCTCAGAATCTTGCCAGAGGGACTCTTTGGTATACTGTCCAACACCACAATTCCTCCCCATAATCTTTTGTGCACCGAGACCTCATTATCGAACCACTTCTTGATGGCCAAAGGATCGATCTTTGTCTTGAGCACAACATAAGCTCGTGGGTACTCGGTTGCTTCATCCTTGATGAACACCCCCGAGACGGCAGCGTCGGCCACCTGAGGATGGGTCAGTAACTTGCCTTCCAGCTCAGCCGGTGCCACCTGGTGGCCCTTGGATTTGATGAGCTCTTTCGCTCGGTCCACAATGAACAGCTGGTTGTGTTTCTTGGGGTTGATGATGGCGATGTCACCAGTCTTGAACCAGTTGTCCGGGGTTAGTGCTTCTTTTGTGGCCTTTTCATTATTTAGGTACCCAATCATGATACATGGTCCTCGGATCCACAGCTCACCAGGTTCGTATGGGGCTGCATCTTTGCCTTCGGCGTTGATGATTCTGGCTTCGTGAGAACTAGCGATCCAGCCAATGGAGCCGAGGTCATGTTTCTCCTGGTCGAGAGTACCCCAGGTGGCCACTGCAGTACTCTCGGTAAGGCCATAAGCCTGGCAGACACGCACTTGTGGCAGTCTCTCCTTGACCTGGCTGGCGAGATCCAGACTCAATGGAGCGGCACCGCACAGCATCTGTGTGAAGGAGCCCAGGCCATCCTTGTACTTGTCCACGAGTGGACTCTTTGCGAAGAGCACAATCATTGGCGGCACGGCGTACACCTGCTGGATCTGGTGCTTGACAATGTTTTGCAGGAGGAGCTCAAAGTTGAATGCCTCAAACACCACCGAGGCGTGCGAGTAGGCAAAGCCGAGGTACAGAAACATGACGAGGCCATAAATGTGCGACATTGGCAAGAGAGCCGCCACCTTGAGGTTGGGCTTGAGGAAAGTGCCCTTGGAGTGAGCCTGGATCTCTGCCTGCGAGGTCAGGTTGAAGTGGGTGAGGATCACGCCCTTCGGGGTTCCGCTCGTTCCGGAGGAGAAGCAGTAGTATGCGTGCTTTGTCTTTGAGGACTCGCCGGGGAGAACTAGAGGTCTGTCCTGCTCGGTTGGGGCGACGTGGGCAGTGTCTTTGAGGAGCTGGCCGATGGTGACAATGCGAGAAGCGTCCAGTAGGCCCTTAGCCGCCTGGACAGCAACTTCTTTAAGCTTCTCGGAGATAATCAGCAGCTTAGCGCCAGACATTTTGATTTGCATGGCAAGCTCGCTAGCGACAAAGGCAGCATTAGCGGGGGTCACGACGGCGCCGAGGGAAAGAACACCGTGATGAATTGGGCCCATGAAGATGTTGTTTGTGCTGAAGACGCATACGACGTCATTGTCGTTAATGTGGTACTTGTTCCTGAGAACCTGTGAGATCTTTGCCGTAAACTGAACAATTTGTCGGCCAGAGAGCGAATCACCGGTGATGGCATCAATCACTAGGGGCTTGTCCAGGTCATGCTTGAAGTGCTCAGCCTGCTGAACAAACTCAACGGCGTTGCCGTAGGAGAACCGTTCAACGTTTCCGAAGGGCGAGGTGTGGATCATTCTATAACGCCAAAGAGCGAATAAGGTCAGATTTATGAGGGGCGCGGGGTCGGCCCGTTATTGTGGGGTCATGCATGAGGCTCCGAGGTTCACCAGCGCGACGAGACCCTCAGATTGAAATATCTCAGTAATCCCAAGACCAGTTTTAATGCTACGGACTCACGATGAATTTGGCTCAAGAGTATGGCAACGAAGCAATGTCGGCACAACATCTGCCGAGCCGTGCCGGTGCCGGTGCCGTTCAAGTGCACTGTCCCTTTGATATCTTTTATCAGTAGAGAACCCGCAAAACACTCGGTACGCCGATGAGGAGTTCGGCTATACAATAGCGGAGGCGGGAGTATAGGTGGGGGTATAGAAGACCCTGGTTATGCAGCGGATAACCATAATATAGATTCATGGAGCCCGGGCGACGGGAGAGGCCCTGAGTCGCGGCTGGTCATCACTATGGAGATAACTACTCGCCCGCTGTCCTTTGGTCCGCACGCCCGATGATTTGGTGGGCGCATGCATAATATTGATGTTATCTCACGCAGGAACTCATTTGGGCACTCGGATCGATCCGGCTTGGCGCCATTGGGAATCCGGTTCTATCCGTAGATAGCTCGTAATCCGTACCCAGTCCTTTCCCACCAGGTGCTCAATTCGCTTTGTAAACGAGGGTGTTGCCAGCAGTTGTAGCTAGTGATATTGATGTGGGGAACTCTGCGCGGATCGGAGGTTCGTTTGGTAGCTTTGCACTCAGCGGGTTGAACGTAGACCAGGGTAATCAAGCACTTCACAGACACCACGGTCTCTGAGAACATCTCGGGCTCTTCAGGCGCTGTAACTTTGCCCTGCACCAGTTTCTGTAAAATTATACTCGCTCGACCAACTTCCGACACTCCCAAGACTTTGATCTTCTTCATCAAATCTGGGCACTTTGCTATGGTCTCGTCAAAGTTTGTCCATTGCGACTGGTCGAATCTGATCATTTCGAATTCGTTTTGTACGCAATTCGTATCCCGCCGCCTTCTTCTCCTTCACTCAACAACCTCCAGCCACACCTCTGGAGGCGGTTCAAGCATTGCGAATTCAACCCGTGTGAAAATTGCACCTCGGAAATGAATTGTCAGTGCGCGACATGCATAACGTTTGCGGCTTACATGGGGTTATCAGTTAGGTCACCCACCAACCTGTGAGACTCGAAATCACGCCTATTCAATTTGAACTTCCTAGCAAGTTGAGGAGTCTCTTGGTATAAATGTCATTTGGGGATTTGGGAGTGGTATTGATACGGGGAGGTCGCTTGACAGACCAGCGTGATACATATGTTGACGCGAGGACTAAAAGTTGAACGGGTATAACATGATGCTCGCGTCGATCTGCGTATGATTTTAGGCCAGAACCTCGCTTCAGTACTTACCCCGATCACGAAGAATATAAAAGCTTACGATTTCCCTTGGATTTTAGACTTTTCCATGTAATCATCCAGCGGCTTAATAACGATTCAGAAACGGTGAGCGCGCCCAACCCACCAATAAGCGCTCGCTGAAAAATTACCTTCATCACGATGCGAGCCTTCTCTAGAGCCCTGTCTACGCGATCCTTCAGCCTGGCTGCTCGACCTGCTCGAGTGCAGAACCTGGTCCGACCAGCTGTCACTGCTCTGCTTGTCGCCCGACCAACCCAGGTGCGATTTTACGGCGCCGGCCCACCACCACTCACAAAAGAGTCCGTCCAGGAACGAATATTAGATCTTATGTCCTGTTTCGACAAGATCAAGGAGCCAACCAAGCTCAATGGATCTGCCAGCTTTGTTGCCGACCTTGGTCTGGACAGTTTGGATGTGGTTGAGGTGCTGTTCTTTATCGAGGAGGAGTTTGGTATCGAGATTCCAGAGTGAGTAAACCCGAGCCCGGGCACCCGAGCACCCGAAGCGAAGCGAGGGTTGCCGCGGGTCGTGATCTATTCCGTGGTTAGGTATTCCATTGAAGTTTGGGCATTAGCGACTGAGTATCATTGGACCCAGAGCAAAACTAACATAGTCACGAGGCGGACGAGATCCACACTGTCGCCCAGGCCGTGGACTACATTCTTGCCCAGCCTGATGCCATGTAATCGCATGTAGACAATCTACACTCAGTCTCATTTTAGGTGATCATTACTGTGAGTACAGGTAGCTAGTGGTGTATCTCTAAAGAGTGCCTTTTAGACAAGTGTCCTCGCGAAATTACTGTATTAGCGTTTGAGGAGCTCGTGGTCCGGTGGAGCGAGCGAGGCTTGTAGGGAGGATCACTGAGTTTTGGGTTAAAATCTGAAGAGAGCAGCGTTTCTTACTCTGTGGTCAGCTCTCCAATCTCTGTTGTAGTGGCGTTCAGGCCCATAACGTTCAAGAACAAGTTCAGGTTTCCAATCTTTTGCGAGCCGAGCTCAACTGGCAGGGCCTTAGCCTCAGCCATAGTTCCAAAAATCTTGTCTCGGACCTCGTCAACGATGATTCGCTGGTGCTCAAGCTTGGCTGTCAGAGCCAGCGAAGCCAGAAAGTGCCACACGTATGAATCATCCACGTTTCGCGGTGGGAAAATGTCAGAAAGGTGGCCTTGGATGGAGGTGAACAGCGAGTTGAAAGTCTTCTCCCAGGCATCCGAAGAGGACGACTCTTCGTGCTGCTTGATCAGCTCAGCTCGAGAAATCAGCACAGTCAGGAAAGCAAGACCAACCTTGGTGCAAGTGACCTGAGTGATGTCGCTGCTGGTGAGCAGAATCTCGAGCAGTCCGACAACGACATCGTAGCTGGCGTCGGAGATGAGGTGGACCAGTGGTGGGAGGACGGTCTGGGAGAAGAGCTCGATGGACTCTCGCGTCTTTGCTCGCAGGTCGGCTCCGTTGTAGGCACCATTCTTGACGACATCGAGGGATCCGATGTGGGCAACGATTCGGGTCAGGACAGTAAGTCTCTGCTTCTGGTCAATGTACTTGAAGACTCGTGGAATGATTTTCTTACCCTTGTCGTGGCCGAGCATGAGGATAAATGGCTGCGTCTTGGTATCTGGGTCGACAGGAGCAGTGACCTGCAGCTTCTCCCAGAGCTCGTTGACCTGGTTCTGGATCTTTGCCTGCAGTTCGTTGTGGGCCTGTTCGTCCTGTGGCTGAGTCCGCTCGTCGGACTCGATCTGTAGCAGCGTGGAGTAGATGCTTTCGATGGCCTGGAGCAGGGACTTTGTGTTGACCACGACATCGCTCTGAGCCACGTCCACTGGGGCAATGTTTAGCGTCTTCTTTGGTCGTTTTCCGGAGCCAACAGAGATCTTACCCAGAGCACCTTCTTTGACAAGACTTTCCTTCTTGGGGTGTTCTCGGGCAGCGGCAACTGCCTGCTGCACCTGCTGCTGCATTCGCTGGAGTGGATCCTGCTGTCGTCTGAATCGTCCGCTTCGGCCCCGCTGGAAAAGATATGTCTGGGCCAGCGCATTCAGCGGCTGGTGGGGATTGTTTCGCGACGAGATGGCAGAGTGCACTTGGTAGTAGAAGTCCTCGTTGAATGGGTCGTCGGTAACCATCTGCTGCAGCTGAATTCTCATCACAAAGTTCTTATCCCACTGCGACATGAGGCCGTTGTATTTGACGATCTTGGAGATCTTTCGCGACATTTCCAGCAGCTGCTCGTTCTCCATGTTCGACTTGAGCATGTCTTCTTGCATCACCTGGCTGAGAGACACTGGAGCAGAAGCAGGACCCTCGCCGGGCTGGCCTTGTTGCTGGCCCTGACCGGGTTGAATCTGTTGGATCTGGCCCTGTGGAATCTGTCCTTGCATCTGAGGCATCTGACCTGGCTGTGGCATGGGCATACCTTGTGGCATGGGCATGCCTGGCACCATAAACGGAGGGAACTGCTGCATCATTGCGGGATCGAAATAAGGCTGCTGAAACTGCTGAAACTGCATGTAATTGGGCATTGGATAGGCTGGGGCAGATCGAGCCATCATCTGAGCCTCAACTTCTTCCAAAGAGAGAACCTTGGGCTCTTCCTTTGGTGCCTGATCGCTGGGCGCTGGTTCCCCCCATAGAGAAGCAATGGGGACGTGGTTTCGAACTGGCTGCTGTGGCTGGGGCTTTTTGCGCGAGAAAACGTGCTGCTCTTCATCAATAGCCCCTGCGATACTCGCCGTCTGGCCAGCAAAGTCGAAATCACGGCCTACGGGCTGCGATGAAAAATCAGCGCCAAAAGTTTCGTCGTTGAAATCGTCATTGTCCTCAACGAGCTGGTCGCCCAATCGGTCATCATAGGTGTCCTCAAAGTCCAGAGTCTCCTCTGGCCTGCCGGACACGACAGTGTTGAGCCCAAAGAAGGACATAGGTGTGTGCTGTGCGTCTGTACGTGCTGTACTTAGCTGTAGTGGTGTATGGCAGATTTTGCGCGTAGCCGGTGCGCAGCGAATGTCACGTGATTATGGTTTTACCATATCAAAGTTGAACATAGCAGGCTCGGACAATTCAAGTATATGCGGTGAACGAATGCAGAATTTCGTCTATAGAGGCGTCGACTTGCGTAGCTTCTTACTTGTCTTGCCTTGACACATTACATTTCGCGGCAATTCTACTGGGCGCTGATTTGCGATCACGGTCGCGAAAAGAATCATTCCTTGTGATGGCACGGCTATATTCCTGACGGCTGCATGATGAGGCGATTAATAAGATTGAGCACTCCTCCAGAAATCCAACTATACGTGCATTGAAGTATGTTGCTCTTTGCCCCGGTGGCTCTTTTCTGGCAGCTCCAGGTTAGTCTCCCCAGGCTGTTAACCGTGGGCCAGAGAGTCAAACTTCAACTACCGGGTAGGCCTGCATGACTACGGGCTGATCTGTCCTAGCTAAAGACGGCGACAACCTGATCCGTCCGAGTATATTTCATGGGCAGTACAACCCACGTGCGAAGCAATGAGCCCGAGAATTAGGCGAGCCTCATCGAGTGAGTTTCAGCATCATAACGGCAGCTGCTAATGCCCTTATCTCGCAACCTGGGCCTTAGAAATCAAGAGTCCAATATGCCAGCTTGCACGGCGTCACGACAACCACGAGCGAACACCGTCCAGCTACACCGCATTTGTGTTCAACTTCAGTCTGTACCAAGACGCTCCACCGAATCTCTCACAGCCAAGCGTCCCGCCTTCCGGCATTTGAATTGACGTATGCAGCCCGTCCCACTGCCTACAATATGTATGAGATCAGACTGTTTAATCGACTCTTGATCACCCGGCTATCGGTAGCAGTTTGACCGCCGGATATTAGTTCGCGTGGCCATCTTTGAATTGAACGCACCGCCAATCACTGGCAAACTGCCAGCCACCTAATCACAGTGCCAAATTCTCGCGGCAACCCAACCGCATACAGTCACAAGGCGCTCACTCACTACATTTCTACGCACTCCGATCCTGTGCGACAGATTGACGTTCCGATCAGCGTGACATCATCTATACACCGGAAGCATAACTGGTTAAGCCGGTTATGTGACGGCGAACACGGCGATGCATCACCGCTCTAGATCGTCCACATTTTGGCGACCGCTCGCAGTCACACACACAACGCTGACCTCCCCCATAACATGCATCATCCCAATACGGCAATATTTCTAATCTTGGTCAAGAACAACAATATACGAATACCGGGTCAGAGTCACATGATTCACTCCTGACGATCCGCGCTTCCCGCTATGCAACATGACGTGTGCCAGTGTGCCTGGTGCCTGGATCCCCGTGCAGCTGCATACGCGATGATCGGTCTGCCATCCATAAAATTTGACTTCTCCGTTTAGCTCTGCATGCTTCGAGTCGCTAGTGTGCTGACGGCGGCAGCCCTCGTCTCTTATGGTACCTGGCAGCTCTCCCAGGGCACTCCGGCTGTCGCTCCTTTAGAACAAGCGTGGAAGTCCCCCTCAAATGCCACCTTCGTCACGCTGGCCCGTAACGAAGAGCTGGACGAGCTCTTGGAGACTATTCGCTCATTTGAAGACAGATATAACTCAAAGTTCCACCACGACTGGGTCTTTCTGAACGACGTCGACTTTACCGACGACTTTATCAACATCACCACCAGTCTCATCTCGGGGCAGACAAAATATGGAAAAATCGACCCACAGCACTGGGGCTACCCTAGCTGGATCAATCAGACACTCGCTCAGCAGAGCAGGGAGCGAATGGACAGTGAAGGAGTCCTCTATGGAGGCTCGGAGTCATACAGGCACATGTGTCGGTTCGAGTCGGGCTTCTTCTTTCAGCATGAACTCATGCAGCAGTACAAGTACTACTGGCGTGTAGAGCCCAGCACGAGGATCCACTGCGATATAGACTACGATGTTTTCGACTACATGAGACTCAATGGCAAGAGATATGGCTTCACAATCAGCTTGAACGAGCTTTGGAATACCATCCCTAGTCTGTGGGCTACAGTGCAGTCTTTTGTCGAGCAGAACCACCACTATCTGTCTGACCAGAGCCTGATCAAGTTCATTTCCGATGACAATGGCTCCTCGTTCAACTTGTGCCACTTTTGGTCCAATTTCGAGATTGCCGACGCCGACTTTTGGCGTGAGCAACCCTACCAGGACTTTTTCAATCACCTGGACAAGGCCGGTGGGTTCTTTTACGAGCGATGGGGCGACGCACCTATTCACTCCATCGCCGCCTCGCTGTTCATGGACAAGTCAGAGATCCACATGTTCGAGGACATCGGCTACACGCATCCGCCTTTCAATCACTGTCCGCACAATGCATTTCAGCGCGGGCTAAAGTGTTCGTGCCTGCCAAAAAACACTTTCGACTGGACAGAGTGGTCCTGCACGAGAAAGTACTACAAAGCCAAGCGGAAACCACTGCCAGACGGCATTTCGGAGGAGTACATCCACGATGACTAGCACCATATTTATTATCCTAATACAGTCATTCCCTACGAACCCTTTTGACGTACATCGTAGCCTATAGCTTGTCGTCCACCTACGTCCCATGATTGCTGTCAATGTTTAAATATATAAATTACTTGGTTACCACGTGTGTCTAATTCTCAGCCTCGACCATCACCGAATCCTCCAGCTCATCTTCAGCTTCTTTGGACTGGGCCTCAGCTTCCTTGGACTCGCTCTCAGCTTCCTTGGATTCGGCATCTTCGGTCTCCTCCTTCTCAGCATCTGCTTCCTTACTCTCAACGGGGTCCTCGGAAGTCTCTTCATCGCTTTCATCGACGGTCACGGCAATCTTTCGCTTCTCAGGAACCACTGGCTCGACTTTGGGCACTGTGACCTTGAGCAATCCATTGAGGAACTTGGCTTTGATGTTCTCCTCGTCAATCTTGGTGTTTCCAGAAAAGGTAAAGGATCGTTCAAACTTGCCAGCCTGTCGCTCGGAGTACTTGAGGTGGTCCTTGAGTTCAGAAAGCGAAGCAGGGTTGGTGATGGTTCCAGACAAGACCAGTTCATTCTTCTCGGTGTCATAGTCAACACTGATACTTGAAGCATTGGCACCAGCAACATTTGCAACAATGACAAAAGACTTTGGCGTGTCGTAAACATCAACTCGCGGAGTCAATGTGGAATCATCATTCTTGATGTGTCCAAACCTCGTCACAAATGGGGACACAGCAATATCGGAGTTGTATGGTTTGTAGTGCTTGGTGTACTTCTTCCATCCTCCTCGCTTCTTCTCCTTCCCTTTGCAATCAGATTCTTTAGCTTCGGTGGGAATATCGTGAGGGATTCCAAAGTTGTTCAATTCCTCAGAAACTGAGTTGAGAAGGTCAACCCAAAATGGGTTCTGGCTACAAGAAACGTATCCGTATGGCATGTTGTGAATTTGTAGGCGTGTGTGTTTAAATGCTTGTGATTGATAATGTTTGCGATGAGATATTGATGGGTACCTCAAGCTCTTAAATAGTGCTATACGCAGGGTGGCGAATCTGGTGGCAAAATGGCGCCGAAGCTAATCGACATCTCCAGAAAATTCCATAGTGGCAATATTAGTAATCCGTATGCTAGAATATTCCATGCCGCGTGTGAGACCTACAGTGGCGCCCCAGACTCTTCGAGACGATTCTGTGGGGGCACTAGGTTACCCGGCGCCAACCTCATCTCCCAGAATCACCCTAACCCTGACACAACGCGAAACTTCGACATGGCATTTGACGACTCCTGACGACAGTTCTGGAGATGGTATAGGATGCCTTAGAGGACAAAAATGCGTCAGCCCGGAGTCGAACCGGGGGCTCGTCGATGGCAACGACGAATTTTACCGCTAAACCACTAACGCTGAAGGCAAAGTGCGATGTCGACAGGACTCGAACCTGCAACCTTCGGAAGGATTCAGAACCGGATTTAGACCCGGCGAACTTCGATTATAACCGAAATCCGATGCGCTCACCATTGCGCCACGACACCTTGAGATATAGGGGACTAAATGTGCATAATGACCCGTCATTTCCAGATTTCCGGCTGCAGAAATTGGTTTTTCGGCATTTTGGATCTTTTTTTCGGATTTCCCGCCGTCAATTTAGTCACGTCTACCGCTGAAAAGACCGCCTGGGCAATTTACACTAAGAAATTTGATCAATAGATCTAGCAGTGCGCGAATCGAGGCCGGAAATGTGGGTCGCATCACTACTAACTGTTACAGATCTGCAGTCTTCGTTCTGAGATCAGGTAAAAGAATATATCTGCACAAAACATAGCTTCAACCACGTCGAATCCACAATGCCACATTAAATAGATCATAATACAGAATACAGACGACACCTGGACTACAGATATCAATGCTTTAAATAGTTTGGCGTCCGCCAATGAATATCAATGTCCCATCACCTTTTATTTTCTTATCCTCACTAGGATGCCATGCTGCTGGTAAAGTCCATCACTCAAAAACGTACTCCCTCTCCAAATGCTTTATTGACCCATGATAGCGCGACATCGTCCAGCCCTCGAACTTGTTGCGATAGTCCAGCTCCGGGAACTCCTGTTTGACGTAGCGACCAACGAACTTTGGATCATCGAGCTTGACACTGCTCGAAGTCAAAAAGTAGCGAAGCTTTTTCAGTTGTTTAACAAGAGGGTTGAACGTGGCCTTGTTCACAGGCAGGTGCTCGTCGTCCATCTCATTTATTACCAACATATCGACCGTGTTATCTGCGTCAATCTCAAAGTATTGACAGAGATCTGGTGTCACGTCGTCCTGTTCAGAGAATTCAAAGGCCAGCTTCTTCACTGTTTTTCCGATTTTGAACTTTTCCTCAGGAGGCTCAAGGTCATCGAAAAGCTCTGTGATCTCCAGAGTTATGTTGACGGACGGACGTAACTCGGCCAGCTTGTCCAAACTTATGTCCTTGAAGTACTCAAAGAGAGCATCATATGGGGATAGCACGTAAATCTCTTTAAGGTTTGGGACCTCGTTTGGATGCCGTTCAAGACACCTGAACCACAATGGTGTCTCAGGTAGAAGCGACATTTCAATCTCTGAAACCTTCTTCAGCAAATCTCGACCATCACCAGATCTCAGCTTGGAATCAAAATCGGTCCATTGCGTACTGGAAAGTGCTATGAACTCTCTCTCCTTCCGTATGCGCTTGTCCTCCACAATAATGCTCACTCCAGGCGGGCCTATAATGTCGTCTTCGTCCTTAGTCAGATGGTTCTCGTTTGCAATATACACAAGACGTGGCCTAGTAAAGTGGTAAAACATGACGCAGACATTTTGTAGACAAACCAAGCTTTTGACTGGTAGGTAGTCAAAAACTAGTATCCAAAGCTCTGGTGGCAGGATCTTCTCTGGCGACGTCATACTTAATGGCTAATCAGTCTGTACCCTCTTGCGTTTAAACATTGTTCTTCCCCTTCACTAGTTCCGTTGTGTAGTGCTAGAACTCTTTAACCAGCCCCATACTATTTAAAACATCACGTGGTACCCTAACCCTTCACGTGACACAATCAGTGGCTTGAAGGTAGGCGGAGTCCCAACCTGTGAGTTGTACGACATGCTAGTGCTGCAATCGCATAACCTGTTGCTCAAGTCGGTCCTGACGGAACGGATTCTAGATGATGCTGTTCCGTCTTCAATTGACCAGATTGTGAGCGACTTTGACAATGTGACTTTCCACATTTCGACCCCTGTGACCAAGACCCAGATTCAGGTTTCGTTATACATCAAGTGTTTCAACGATTTGGCCAAGTACGGCGCAAACGAGATTCTATCACGAGAGTATGGTGACTTGCAAGTTGCTACAGAGCCTGGATACAATTTCTCTTTGGTGATTGACCTGGAGAAGCTCCCCGCCAATCTTGAACAGCGACAGGAGATTGTTGATAAGGTTGCTTTGTTGAAACGAAACACACTGGCAGCTCCATTTGAGCGGGCATTCAAGCAGTTTGACCAGCTTTCCGCCGAGGCTGCTGAGAAGTCTCTGGATTTGTATGTCCCTGAAGAGAGCAAGTCCGAAGTTATGGCTATCCACTACCGAGACGAGGAGTCTATTTTTGTTCGAGCGTCGCACGACCGAGTTACCGTCATTTTCTCCACCACATTCAAGGACGAAACCGATAGAATCTTTGGCAAGGTCTTCTTGCAGGAGTTTGTTGATGCCAGAAAGCGGGCTATCCAGAACGCGCCACAGGTGCTGCACAACCAGAAGGAGCCCCCACTCGAGATTAGAGACCAGCCTGGTGTGCGAGTCTCTGATGATGTCGGTTACGTCACATTCGTGCTGTTCCCACGACACCTGGCGCCTCAGAGACGGGAGAACTGCATCTCGCAGATCCAGCTCTTCCGAGACTACTTCCACTATCACATCAAGTGCTCCAAGGCCTACATGCACTCGCGAATGAGATTCCGAGCGTCCGAGTTCTTGAAGGTGCTGAACAGAGCCAAGCCAGAGGTGGCGGAGAAGGAGCGAAAGACGGCGTCGGGTAGAAAGTTTACAAAGCACTAAAGGACCGAGCGACCTAACAGGATGCAATAAGTGCCAACTTAGGCACGTCAAGTAGCAGTGCTCTACAAAACTTACGATCAATTCATTGTAACCTTTAACATTGTAGCCACTTCTCCTTCTGGAGCACTTTCTCAAGTTCGAGATGTGTAAGTCAGGTTACTATATACATGATATGAACAGTGCTTAATGACACTACTCCTTGGCTGGCTTCTTTGTACCATACTTTGACCTGCCGTTCCTCCTGTTTGGCACGCCGGCCAAATCTCGCGATCCTCGAACACACTTGTACTTGACACCTGGCAAATCCTTAGTTCGTCCTCCTCTGACAGTCACCACACTGTGCTCCTGGGCATTGTGGCCCTCACCAGGGATGTATGCAGTGACAATGCGGTCGTTACTGAGTCGAACTCGGCATGCTTTTCGGTTGGCGGAGTTGGGCTTTCGGGGCTTTAGGATCATGACTTTTAGAACCACTCCCTGGCACTGCGGAGCACCTTCTAGATCTGGAGATTCACTAATCTTGGCCTTCGTTCGCTTCCTGTTGACTTTGAACAGACCTGTTCGTCGAATCTGGTTGATTGTGGCCTGTGGTGACGGAGTTGTGGAGAATCGATTGATCTGAGTAAAGTTAATGTTCCGGCTTAAAGATTGGCCGATAGCAGCCCTTGGGGCAACCGACAGCTTGGAAAATGAGCTTATTAGTCGGAGCATCTCTCTTCTCTATGGTCACACTCCCATATGCTGAATTTTTCGTTTTCATTGTCCCAAAATCACGTGACTATACAATCTAGGGTTAGGTGACGTAACCGCGTTATCGTCTTGACGTTTACGCCAAGATTAGGTGGTGGGCAACTTAAATCAGGGTCTGTTACCCGGCGTTGGGATAAGAAGCCCACCCACACAAGTCAAACTTTCACCACCATGGCCGACTACGAGGAGGACCGACGAGAAGACTACGGCGAGCGATCTGTGAGCCCCGAGCGATACGACAGACGTTCGTTGTCTCCACGACGGGACTCTCCACGTGATGACGCTCGTGACGACGCGCGTGACGACGACAGGCGTGAGGATGCCCGAGATGATGATAGGCGGGACGAACCACGAGATGACGACGAGGATGAGATGAACGAAGGTACCAACCTCTTTGTCACTGGTCTTTCGCGGTCTGTGTCCGAGCAGGCTTTAAAGGAGTTGTTCGAGAAGCACGGAGCTGTTGAGAAGGTCCAAATCATGTACGACCCACACTCTAAAGAGTCTCGAGGCTTTGGTTTCGTCACCATGGCTGATATTCCTGCGGCTGAGACTGCTATCCGAGAACTTACCGGAATGAACGTTGCTGGCCGAACCCTTTCCGTTGAGACGGCCAAGCGAAAGCGACCAAGAACTCCTACTCCAGGCAAGTACTTTGGTCCACCAAAGCCACGACGAGGCGGCCGGGGTGGCTACCGGGGCTTTGATGATCGTTACGGAACCCCAGGTCGATCTAGATACGGTGATAGTCGATCGCGATATGACGGTCGACCACGATATGACGAGCGAGACTACAGAGACAGGTACTACCGAGACCGAGTTGAGCGGGGCGACCGAGGCGGCGACCGAGGTGACCGTGACCGGGCCTACGGTGGTCGATACGATGACAGAGAACGGGACCGATACCCTCCACCACGGGGAGACTACCGTGACCGGGGCGACCGAGAGGATCGGGGTGACAGGTACCGTGACGACCGATACTCCCGAGATGCTCCACGGGGCGACAGACCTGCGTACCGAGATGATCGATATGGTGGCCCACCACCACCTCCCGCCGACGAGTACAGGGACTATCGATAGATGCCAATTCGCAGTTTAAATGGAATAATCAACAGGCACCTTAGCAACAAATCACCTTATGTATTAGTATTCAAGCGGCAGTTCTCAGTATAATGCCAGCCGGGTTCATCAAACATCAACGGAAAAGCAATCACCTCATAACTCTCAGTCTCCGGGCACGTCTCCTGATACAGTTATAAAGCCCTAAAGCAGCGCGACAGCATTTAGGCTTCTTTCATCAAACCTAGTACGTCTTCAGTCTACGCCTATCTGCTTACAACGTTCCGGTAATTATCAACTTTCCTAAGCACAAATTGTCAGCTGATTTGCTTTTGATTCTAAAATGAGTCCAGCTAACAAAGGTCGGAACTGTGATATCTCGAAATATCAATGCTATTCCACCCGGGTTATACCTTGTAGCAATACCTGGATAATACGCGAGGCGCCGCCTTGTTCGCCCACCCATTAAAGTTTCATATTAAACATGTTTATCATGTGAGGTTGAGACCGACAGAACTTTCCATACAAAGAGTTTTGAAAATTCAATAAATAATGCTAATTAAGAGATGGTCTATTGCCTTCGAAAGACGCTCGAAATAGTACCACCCAACTTTTGAAGCGACTCCCACAAATGCTGGTCAAACTCGTCCACGGCTGAAGTGTCTCTGGGGTTGTCCATGTGGTCCAGCTTGAACTGGTATCGCAGCACGTCTTTTCTAGTGATGACTCCGAGCAGCTTTGAGTCTTTGATGAGAACTATTCGTGGGCCAAGCTTTTGGAAGATTTCAACCACTTCGTCAAGAGAGACAGTAGGGCTTACTGTGATGGGCGTCGTCATCAACCGTGATAGGTCTAGTGAGTTTTCTTCCGATGCGATCGTGTATTTCTCAAACGTGCATGCTGTATCAGGCTCGTATTTTGATATTTTGTCTCTTAGCGCAGTGTGGTCAACGTAGCCGACAAGATTGCCCTTGTCAACGACCGGGTAGCCCTGATGGCTTGCATCTTCCGTCAAGTCAAGCAGCTGCTGGGCGGTGCTGGACACCGGCACGCAGGCAACATCATCAATCATGGCCTCATGCACTGGTACGTTGAAATCATGACCGCTCTCCAAAAATGGATATCCATTAAAGTAGATTGCCTGATCAGCGACACCACCTTTGCCCCACATGTCGTTAATGAGTTTAGCTGTTCCTACAACCGTCATTGTAGGAAGAATGTAGTTCAGAGCACCTGTGAGCTCAAACATGATGACGACGACGGTCATCGTAATGTTCATAATACCACTCAAGGCCGCCGCAGCACCCAGAAAAGCGTAGGTCCCGGGAGTTACGCAAGGTTGGTCTGGGACGCATGCGGCAAAGATTGCTGCTTGTGGATACTTGTCGTGCAAAGCGTCCACGAGAGTTCCAACTAGTCGACCAAACAGCGCACCAACAGCCATTGAAGGTACAAAGATTCCTGCAGGGACCTTTGCTCCATAAGAAATGATAATAAAGCCTGTTCGAATCACGACGGCGAACAGCAGTGACAGAACCAGCTGGAATCGGTGTGATGGGTGACAGAGGACTGAGTCCCAGTTGTCGTCGCATTCGTGGAAAAGCACCTGCATTGATTCAGTCATGTCGATTTTCAGAAATTGATTGAAGTAGCAAACAATTGCAGTAACCGCAGCAAGAATCGTCGCCTCCTGTACAGCGTACCGTGAAAGGTATTTCCTTCTGAAATTCTGAGCTCGCAAGTTCCATTTGATGACAAACATTCCCCAAAGTCCACCAAACACTCCAATGATGATGTGGAAGAAGACTTCAAAGTAGTGCCATTGTCTGTCGTACTTGACAGAGAACAAGACAAGCTGGCCTGTCCGGAAAGGATTGATAAATGCGAGGACTGCTGTGCCCACCAGCGCACAAAAGTAGCTCTTAAGCATCGTCCTCAATTGAAACGAAGTCGCAATCTCTTCTAGTGAGAACAGGACACCGCCAATGGGTGAACCAAAGGCCACCGCCACACCGGCTGCTGTGCAGGCGCACAGAACCTCTCTTCTCTTTGAACGAAACAGCCTGTACCTCTCAAACAGGCCAGAAATGCAGTCTCCAACGCAAACGGCATAATGCACACTGGGTCCTTCCTTACCGACGCTTAAACCAGAAGCAATGGCGAGAGGCAAGGAAATGCTCTTGATGGCTAGAGTCTTGGCTCCGAGGAAACCCTTCATGATAAATCCACCAATGATGCACTTTATCTCTGAGATACCCGAGCCAGCGGCGTATTGGGCAAATGAATAGACCAAAAAGGCTGCCATGGACGAAAAAGCGGTACAGAACACCACGTAAATGAGATAGTCAAAGGGCCCAAAAGTAGTCCACGAATGCCATTCGTCGCATTCTTCTTCCCCTGAGCAACAAAAGTTGCGGTTCAGATAGAAACCAACTGTACAATGCCCGCTCTTAATGTCCGAGAGCCATTCAGTAACAATGTTGAGAAATGCTGCAATGAAGCCAATACTGGCTCCTATTAGCGCCAGAACAATCCATCCCTGAATCGACGTGTAAACCTGCTCAACCTTTGACCGCCAGCCTTTGTTCTGGTCTATCTTTCTCTTTCGTATTCGATTCTCTCGCACAGCATCTTCGACCCAGTCCACCGTGCTGAAGTCCTTATAGCGTTTAGTTTCTTCCATGTTCTATTGTGCCTGCAAATTCTATCGTTTCATTAATCGTTATAGTCGGTATGCCCAGGTTGGTGTTGTAATTCTGCTGGTTAACACGTTATGCACAAAACATGCTCACTCTGGATCAGATAAATAATGTCCCAAACGACACCTAACAAATTATTATAACGTTCGCGCACAAACATTGTTAAGGTGTGATGCCCTAGCCCTGGTAGATGTGATTGGCTGATAATTTCTGAAAACTGCTCACGGCCCACATGACTATACACGTTCAGTATAGTTGTCTCCGCAGTGTATCGGCAACTTCTAACGGCTGTCGGCTTCACATAACAGTTCTTCATAGCGAACGCGACGTACCTGCTGGACTGTCTGCAACTGCTCGACCCGTTGCAACGACTCGTCCATCAACCCGGAGCTGCAATCTTACCGGCCTCATATAGAAACTTGGAAAAAAGAATCAATAGCCCGACAGCGAATGGTTCTCGATCGTTGCACCTGCTGCCTTCAGTGATGCATAGTCGCCTAATTGGCCGGCCCGTGCGCATGCGGGGTCGTCCTCCTACCATACTAGTAGCTGCACTGCTTGAGAGCGCCATTTTCTTCTTATGCCAGTAGCATTTTCGGAGTCAACTTCTTCCAGGATAAGCTGAGACATTTCAAGGTTAGCTGCATATACTACAGGGATGACGATCAGCCGTGTGGTGCCACACGCGCAACCTATGGTATAACGGTTTAATTTCGCATGCATCTCGCTCTTTTCAACGTAACCAAGGACATGTATATTGTAATAGCCGCCTTCTCCTTTCTCAATTTTTTCGCTTGTATCTGTCCCGCTCACAGTACGTACTACATTCCCCGCCGTCAGTCGGAATCCGGTAACGCACATCTAGCGTCATCTCATCACGTGACCAATACGAAGCAAACAACCGTTGTATCCTGCACAGTACATACGACGTTATCTTGACCCTGTACCGACGGTTCCGACTCGTATTGTGCCCTTGGGATGCCGCAACGCTCGCCAAGCTGCAGCCGCACCAATACGAAGCGAGCCTCACCCTGTGCCGGATTTGTCATGTGTCTGTAGCGAACGTAATCAGGGTAACCTATAGTGTTAGTCATCAGGAGACCAGGAGGACAGGAGTAAGTACAATACTTTCAGCTTGTATAACGGGTGGCGGTAGCACCTTGTAGGTATAGAACTGTCAGGCATCCCCACCATTGATAGGCAAAAAATCACATATAAGCGCACAGACAAATATGCGGTATATTATCCGGGCTGGCTGGTTGAGGTTTCCGCCAGCTTTCAATTAGCTGTAAGATTGCTGATGAAGGGAAGTTAATTGACTGCAGCAATGCTGAATTGGTGACCTAGGCGAGGTGGTTACCAAACTGAATTCAAGCATACTCCCGTCAGCGTACGCCCGCGCAGGTTGGAAGATGAACGCGAAGTCAATAAGCATGATGATTAGGGCAGACTTTTTTGAGAGGGAGTCAAAGGCTTGAAGTACAATAGTGGACAATTTGAGCTTGATCGGACTGCTAGCTGACGCTGGAATTTATAAGTTTCGATGCGTGAAGTGATATTTCAGGCCGTCGACGCGACACGGATGCCACGGACTTTTATAACACAGCCAGATGAATACAGTGATATGGATGGGAAATTTAACATGATACATTGTCTTACTCTAAAGTTTAATCCGGTTTGTCCTATGTTAGCAGTGCTCGCTCGAAACCTATACATACATTTCGTGATATAAAGGAACCTTCTTCCTCCGCAGTTAGGCTTACGACATATAGTTTCCCAGCGGTAGTTCTCTACACCGCAAAGTTCGCAGTATTTCGTCAGAGGCAAGTCGTTCGTGTGTGAGGTCGAGGTCGACATGTTGAGTGATTGAGGACAGTCTAAAGAGTGCCGAGGAAAACGAGCCAGACGACTGGCTCCACGTGATCAAAGCCGTTATTTTCCGCTCAAGACCCTAATTCAGCGAACTTTGATCCGTGCATTGACGTCACGCGCAGCATAGCCCTTTGGTGCCGGGGATAGGCTGGGAATGGAAGGCTATGTAAGTGCAGGGGTGAAGAGTTTTTTTACATGTTGGTGGCGGGGATTGTCTCGCGGATGCGTTTGCCGGTTCGTATACAAAAGAATACGATACGAATACGAACGTGCATACCGTTAGAATTTATAAGCAGAAATACTTTATTATAATCACGTGACCCAGCCGCACCACGCGTCACTGATTACAGTGAATTTTGGTGGGTAGAAGCAAGAAAACGCGAAACGCGAACAATATTTGACGTGTTCAAGATGAGCGAAAAGAGCCTGCCGCTAGCGAGAGTCAAACGAATTGTGAAACAGGACGATGACATTGTTGCCATCAGCAGCAGCGCTGTTTACGCAACTGCGGTTGCCACGGAAATGTTTGTGAAGTACTTCACGGAACAGAGCATGTTTTTGGCGCGGGGAGACAAGCGAAAGAAGCTGGCCTACGTGGACTTTGCCAATGCCGTTTCTGGTGTGGATCAGCTCAATTTCCTGACCGATTTGGTGCCGCGGACTGTTCCGTTCAAGAAGGTGCAGGAGAAGGGCCAGAGTACATTTGAGAATGGACGATTGAAGCGAGAGGAGGAGACGGAGGTTGAGAGAAGCGACGAGAGTGACGTGGAAATGGAGGCCGAGAAGGTCGATAAGAGTGAAGACGAGAGAAAGAGCGACGACGATGAGAGTGATGATGTGGTGATGGAGGAGTAACCCCGTTGGGAAAAGCGGGGACACGTAACCGGGTGATCAATTTGGAACACTCGAAGTGAGAAGCTTAAAGCTGGACAAGCTAGGGACATCTCACGTGGGTGATTCTCACCACACTAACTATTGGGCTAACAGTTAATGGTTGAGAAGTGCCGGAATGGCAGTCTGATCCATTTAAGATTTGCAGGCGTGTAAGCTTTCGAGGACTGTGACTGCTATTGGACCCGTGTTGGCATTCTTCTGTTACACTGACAGATTCATACGAATGCCTCACTCTTTGCACTGTCGAGGTCGTAAGAGTTATTTATTCAATATAAACGAAGGCGGTATCCCTCGAAGCTCGACGAGTACGTGAACCAGGCGTGAGCTCAGAAGATGTGGCTATGTACAGAATACTTAGCTGCGAATCAGCCTAATGTTTAATCAGGAGTTACGATCGAAGATCGGCCGCGTTCTGGAAATTAAATTTTAAAATAATGCAGTGTGCTCTGTGCTTTAATTTCCGGCGCAAGTGCAAGCCTAACTTACAAGACGAACAACAAAACGAGATACTGAGCAGTGACGCGCCAAAAACGATCTTCGTGTATCGCCAACACTCGGATGGCCCTCAGAAGAGAACTTTCGGTGTCTTCACGATGTGAATGCATTTGCCGACTGCGGAACAATCTTAAGCAATTTTCTAGGAGACGGAAGCATCTGAGGCGCATTCCTGCTAAACAACTAACTTGTTGCCAACAGTTCACGCGGGTAATAAAGGAGGATGATGGGGAGTCGCACCGGCCGGATACCGGAGGTACAGTGAATTCGCGCAATTAATCTTTCTGCTGCGTGATGGAGGCACCTATAGATAGTCAATGCCGTTATCGGCATGTGATATTCTCCGACCTTGCTCGGAAGATCCTCAGCCGAGTATTTTCGGTCGGCTGCCAGATTGCATGTGCATGAGATGAGACGTCGCGCAAATCAGCCAGTTTGAGATCACTCCATCGCCTACGACCGTAACCTTTCAGAATATGTGACGACATTCTCTTCATAAAGTTGTAGCATGACCTGCGCATTCGCCGCCTGAGCGGACTCCTGAGGTTCGCCAAGACCGCTAAGCTTTCACTCGACCAGAAATCACAGCACACGGCACTAGGAGGATAACCGCGATAGGCAAGAGCAGCGCTGAGATAGACGATATCGGGGATTACGTAACGGCAGGGTAGCTTATATGCAGGTCGTAGTGGAGAATCCTACAGCGCCTTGGTGCCGTTTCCCGAAATCAGAGCGAGTGTCAGGAGAGGGTATTGGTAGCCCACATCTATCAGAGAGCAGGAATAGTAAAGACAGAGAGAACCCCACCAACTGATTAGCATAAGGTATATTCTCATACAAAGTGTGATGCGCCCTCCATACAGTACATGTAGAGCTCACGGCGCGCGGGATCATCCTCACCTCTACACCCCACGCACCTCAGCTGGAAATACATATCACGGCCAAATGAAGCGCAAATGACGTGATCGAGGCGCCGTTGGTCTAATGTTAGATGTCCCTGCCAAGCGCCAAGGTGCTAAGCTCTCTTAGCACCAGTGCTTAGGTCGCTGTGGGAACCAGATTGGAAATGGAGTGCTCGAGGCACTGGATGACTGCCTGGGCGTCAATCAGTCCTACTGTCAAACTGCTGTTGACAGCTTCCCCACACTGACCAAACAGCCAGCCTCCTTTCCGTTTCGAGGCTGTGTTATCCTGTTTGACTCCATTGTCACCGTGCTCCGCGGCGACAATTCTGAGCCATCCGTCTCGCAGCCTGGCGTCGCACACATGGCAGAAATAACATGCACAATTCCTACATCCTGGCTGCATCTCGTCTATCAACTGGCTACACTGAACACTGCCGACTGAACATTTTGGCTGGGGTACAGCCGGCGCCGTTCTGAACTAAATCAAGGCCAACGACAGCTATAAATTGAGATCAATTCCACCCCTATCAGCATCACAATCTCACTCTCTCTTCTCTCTCTGCACAAACAAACACTCTCGTTCTCCACGATCACTATGAGATACTCAATCGTCCTAGCCGGCCTCTCCACTCTGGCCCTGTCCGCCCCAACCAAGCGAGATGACTCCGTCTCTGGTGTCGTCACTGTCCCAATCAGATCCACCGGCAACACCGTCACTAACGCTAAGCGATCCACACCATCGGTCCCACTAGACAACCAGGTCTACGCCTACATCGCTACCCTAGATATTGGAACTCCGGCTCAGAAGGTCGAGGCCTACCTTGATACCGGATCGTCGGATCTGTGGGTCTACACCCCTGCCGCTGGCGAGGACAAATCCTCCTCCTTCGACTCAAAGAAATCTTCCACTTACAAATACCTCAACGATGATTTCTCAATCACTTACGTTTCCGGCGCCGCAAAGGGTGACTTTGTTACCGATACCCTAACTTTCGGCTCTAGCAAAATTTCTGGCCAGCAATTTGCCACGGTTAGTGCGGCTCAGAAAGATACACCAATGGGCATTTTTGGCGTCGGATTTGCCAAGGGAGAAGCCGGTGTGGAGCAGGGCCAGGCTGTTTACTCCAATGTCCCACAGTCTCTGGTCAGCGCTGGAGTTATTAACCGAAACGCTTACTCTTTGTTCCTTGATGACGTCAACGCCAAGTCCGGAAGCATCGTCTTTGGAGGTGTCGACTCGTCCAAGTACACTGGTGACCTTTACACCATTAAGGTTACTTCCTCCGATGCTCTGGAGGTTTACGCCACTGTTGAGGGCTCTTCCAAGTTCAAGACCGTTCTGGACTCTGGTACTTCCCTGGCCTACGTGCCACAGACTGTTGTTGACAAGCTGGGCAAGGCTGTGGGCGGTACTTGGGACCAGACCAACGGTGCCTACTTTGTGGACTCTATTCCAGACAGCGGTTCCTTTGAGGTCGACTTTTCCGGTGCTAAGCTGACTGTTCCATACTCTGCTGTGGTTATGTCTACTGATGGCGCTGGTTTCTCCAACCCACCAACCGACTACTTTGTGGCTGTTCTGCCAAACTCCCAGTCCGACAACTACAATCTGTTTGGTGATGTCATTCTGCGATCTGCTTATGTGGTGTATGACCTGACCAATAGCCAGATTGCTATTGCCCAGGCTTCTTACGACTCCAAGAGCAGCAATGTTGTGGCTATTCCAAAGACTGGCGGTATTCCAGGTGCCAAGGCTGCCCCTGGTAATTAAGAACGCACGCTCCAACACGAAGCGCGAGCTAGGGTGTGCCAACCCTCTCACATCATCTCACCTCACTTCACTCCGATGTACATGAGTGCTCCTTAACTAATCCTTAGATACCTATTAATTGACATTTCTGATTAATTGACATTTCTGATTGAATTTGCTTTCGTAGAACTAGCGGTTGCATACAATTCACCCCACGTGAAAATCCACCTTGCCCAGTATGAGTTGCAGTATGACCGCCATGCCTAGGCGCCCCACTGTTGCGCGCGCCGGAAAACCATGGCGTGGATATTCAGAGCGCGCCAGATTTGGGCCGAGGAACTAGGTAAGCAAGTGCATCATTTCCTCGGTGTTCAAACGAGTTGCACATCACCGAGTCGATAACACTGCCTTGCCCAATCACCAAGCTACCCTAACCCATGACGTCATAGGGTCCATCATTAAATTCTGAACAGACAGACTTTGGCGGATGGTAATGGTACTCTAGCTGGATCCATGACGCTTAATTTTGGATCTTACCGGTGCTCTTGCAACTTACAACCTGACGATCCCTCTGTTTAAATGCTCAAGGATATGGCAGAAGTACAGTGCTCGCGCCAGCGGCGTAGTACGTGGATTGCTATGTACGGTGTGCAAGGTTAGAAGCGGACAAGGTCGTAGTATTGTGGTTGTATAGTGGACATTTGACCGCAATATGAATCCTAGCGCAAAGCGAGCTTGCGCGGCCGCCTCGGCTACCCCATACTGTAACAAACTCGAGATGCAAAGTTTGCACGTGACCAACGAGCATCACGTGACTTACTTTTACAATGCTTCTCGGTATCTTGTACTTGAATATTGCTGCTTGTCAACGATAGTTGACCGAGGCAGCCATAAACTCTTCTTAGTAAAACTGTTTCTTTGCTTCCAAAATGGCTCGTTCTAAAGACTCGGCTAGTGGTGGGTGACACGACCAATCAGAATTAACGAATTGGGATATTAGTTTTGGAGTGGAAAAATTGCAAACCTCCCACCAACGCACACACAAAAATGACCGGAGTTAGTATGTTGGCACGACGAAGTGGCCAGCTTGCTCGGGCTGTTCCCAGCATGGTTCGATTTGCGTCCAGCAACCCCCTGGGATCCGGCAATTCGTACAAGGTGCCAGACTTTGGTCCATACATTAAGGAAGATCGAAACAAGGATTCCAACCGAGTGTTCAGTTACTTTATGGTTGGAACTTTCGGTTTGCTGAGTGCCACTGCTGCTCGAGCTACTGTTCAGGATTTCTTGACCTCCATGTCTGCCTCTGCTGACGTTTTGGCCTTGGCCAAGGTTGAGATTGGTCTGGCCAACATCCCAGAAGGAAAGAACATTGTCGTCAAATGGCGAGGAAAGCCAATCTTTGTTCGACACCGAACTCAGGCCGAGATTGACGAGGCTAACAACGTTAAGGTTGAGAACCTGCGAGACCCACAGACCGACAGCGACCGAGTCAAAGACCCAGCCTGGCTCGTCATGGTTGGTATCTGCACACACTTGGGTTGTGTGCCAATTGGAGAGTCTGGTGACTACGGTGGATGGTTCTGCCCATGTCACGGTTCCCACTACGACATTTCCGGACGAATTAGAAAGGGCCCAGCTCCAGCCAACCTGGAGATTCCAGAGTACACCATCGCTGACGACACCATTGTCGTTGGTTAAGTAACCTAAGAGCGAGCGCGAGCGGGCTACGAGGTTACAGTACATGTTCAATCGCACACGTTAACCGCTGGTTGAGCCCGTAGACAGAGCAGTCGCGGGTTTAAATCGGCAAAAATAATGCAGCCGTTCGGCGAGAGCTGGCGGCATAGAAATACATCTTGTCATTGAATATTGCGTAGTTGATCTGATACCATGGGATTATTGATTTCTTCAGTGTTTATGCCGAGCGCGCTGGATGGGTGTATTACAGGATGACCGTTGATGGTTAACGCGCTCTAATGATTGAAGTCATCTGCAACGACCGGTGAGTGAAAGGAGGCGAGGCTGGCAGAATGTGGAATGGATTGTTCAGAAGGCAGAGATCCTAGTTGCCTGTCTGTGAGTGCCGGAGCAGCGACTCGCTTCTGAACGAAACATTGTTGCTGGGAAGAGACTACTTTTCAGTGACGTCCGTGCTGAGAATTATTATGGAAATGATGAAACTAACATAGAGTCGGAAAGAAAGTTCGAGTGAAGGTAAGTGAGATTGATCACTTCGCGGACAGACTAACCTAGTGTCTTCCCGACGACACTGTCGGCGACTTTAAGAAAGTCCTCGCTGCCCAGATAGGTACTCCATCAGAGAAAATCGTTCTCAAGAAAGGATACACAACCTTTAAGGACCACATCACTCTCGCCGACTACGAAATCCACAACGGATCCAACCTCGAACTGTGAGTATTTCATTTTCTATGTACATGCTAACCCAGGTATTACTCTTAGGCTATTCGTTTGCCTGTGCTAGTTCGGTTGGTACCGTTAAGCAGCACCCAAAGTTAGAGTTATGATGTATGCTGTTGAATCATTATTTGTCTGGATGTGGTTGACTATCCCCGCTCAGCATAGTCCACCCGCTTGGACTCAGGAGCCTCATTCGATCCATGCTCAATGTATTCCTTGATTTTCTGAATATACAGCTTTCCGTCAATAGCACCCTTGTCATATCCCGCAAAGGTGTGTGTAATCTTTGGAGCCGTGCTGCAAACAAATGGCTTCAAGGCTGTAGTGTTGAGGTTAGAAGGAACGACATAAGTCCTGACCTTGTCCCAGTTGATGATGTATCGTCCTCGCGTAGTCCATCGACCAATACCGGAGGATCCCGTACCCTTGTAAAAGTTCTTGTTACCCTGCTTTGTCGAAAGTGCCCATCGCTTGTTACCAGTCTTGCCCATTCCATAGAACGGGGTTCCGTCTCGGTATCGCTTCCAGGGCCTCAGCAGCCAGTTGATTGGGGAGGGCTTCATTGTGTGTGCTCTACGCTCGTGAATTAATTTTTCAGTTTTGTCAAGGTTGGGAGCTGTCACGTGATGTGCAATGTTTTGAAAATGGGTTACGATGCGGCTGACAATATATTGTTGAAGATGGCAGTTTAGGCTAGCTTTTTCATGGAATTGTAAATATGGTCAGGATCAGAGTTTGCAGAATATGATATTGACCTCTGACCGAGCGCAATGCACCGGTGAAAATTCATTATCTCCGCTGCTGACCGTACGCCGAGGCTATCACGTCTAGATATATGACAACACCTCCCTAGTTCACTGGACTATCGCCTAGCTACTAGCTTATTTCTATATTGCTGATGTCAGAAGTTACGCTCTCATTTTATGCCCCACGAACATCTGGGTTAGGGCCCATCGTTTTCTACGGTTAGGGTTCAGGGTTAGCCGTGTAAAACCGTGCCGAATTTTTTGCATCCTGTGGCCCGATCCATCCCCACTGATAAGCTATAGAAGGATCCTAATACCTGTACTAACATCATCAGCGCCACCGTCTAGATCAACTCACGTGACCTGGATAGCTGATTAGACACGATGACGTACAATTCGAGGATACTATTAATTGACTCCTACGATTCCTTCACATTCAACCTAGTGAAGCTTGTGGAGAATGTCTCTGGCGCCGAGGTTATTTGCATTCACAATGATTGCGTCGATGACGACACTTTTCTGAACGACATTTTGCCATATTTTGACGCCGTGGTGGTTGGCCCAGGACCTGGATCGCCTGATATTCCTAGCGATGTTGGTGTCCTGCCAAAGCTTTGGACTCAAAATGTGCCAGTCTTTGGTGTTTGTTTGGGTTTCCAGAGTCTTGTTCTGGCTTTTGGTGGCGAAATCAGAAGACTCAAGGACGTGAAGCATGGCCAGCCCGGCCGAATAGAGCATACGGGCCAGGAGATTTTCGCTGGATTCACAGAGCCCTTCGATGCCATCAGGTATCACTCATTGCATGCCGTATCCAAGGGCTCCATAATTCCCTTAGCGTGGACCAAGGACCATGAAGATATCCTAATGGCCGGACGACATGAGACCAAGCCCTTCTACGGCGTTCAGTACCACCCAGAGAGTATATGTTCTGAGCAGGGCGAGGCGGTTTTTGCCAATTTCTGGCAGATTGCCCAGCAATGGCTGAAGGAGAATGGCCGGGTGGCGAAGACTGAAGGATATGAAGGTGTCATGAAGTACAGCATTAAGCCTAGCCCGCTGAAGCTGGGTGAACGGAGCGAGTTGGGCGTTGAGCCTGGAAAGGTCCTTTTCGAGAGTGTCTCCACCGCCTCAACTAAAGTCAACAGCCAGATCGCCATCGACATTTGCGAATACCTTCGAGGCCGATACGAATGCCAAGTTACGCTGCTCAACTCGGCGAGCGAGCCCGGCAGATTCTCCATTATTGGTCTCCTGGAGTACGGCAAGACTCAGATGATTACCCACTATAATGAAACTAGCGACCGAGTGTTCCTCAGCAAGTTCGGCCAGGTGGAAAGCGAGGAGCAAAAAATAGATAGCATCTGGGGATACTTGGCAAAGTACATGGCACCAAAGCTGGAAAAGTTCAGGAAGTGCGATGGACCAGTCAAAGGCGCCTTTGTGGGTGGTCTTGTCGGATACCTTGGCTATGCTGTGGGCAAGCAGAGAGCCGCTGCCACTAATGTCAAGAAGGCCGATGTAAGCTTGGTGGATATTGAGCGAAGCGTTCTGCTTGATATCCAGGAAAACAAGATTTACACCATCTCCATTTCTGATGGCGACGAGGAATGGGTTTCGAGCGTGTCAAAGGGCCTCTCGGAATTTCTGGCCTCTGGTTACGTCGCTGGAGAGGTGCCAAACAGCTGTGGAGAATATCTTGACGGCCAGGTTGAGGTCCAGATGCCCGACCAGGAGATGTACATCGACAACATCAACAAGGCTAAGGAATTCTTGCTTTCTGGCGACTCCTACGAGCTTTGTCTGACGGCTCCAACTAAGATCACCCTGCCATCTACAATGTCGCCATGGATGTTGTACAAGATTCTGCACAAGCGAAACCCAGCCCCATACTCTTGCTTCCTAGACCTAGTGGACTCGACGCTGGTGGGTTCGTCGCCAGAAAAGTTTATGCATTGGACTCGAGAGGGCGTGTGCGAGTTTAGACCCATCAAGGGAACCGTGAAGAAGGGACCCAACATGACCCGTGAGAAGGCCAACGCCATCCTCAACACCAACAAGGAACGAGGTGAGAACCTTATGATTGTTGACCTGATTCGACACGATCTCAACCAGATGTTGAAGAACGTTCGAGCGGATAAGCTTATGCAGGTTGAGGAATATCACACTGTGTACCAGCTTGTCTCTGTTATCAGTGGCGATCTTCCTAAGGACTACAACGGCATTGATCTTCTCGCTCACTCTCTGCCTCCAGGATCCATGACTGGTGCTCCAAAGATTCGATCTGTGGAGATTCTGGAGGGCCTGGAAGATCACGTCGAGCGAGGAATCTACTCCGGTGTCTCGGGCTACTGGTCTGTCCTGGACGAGGGCCAATGGAGTGTCATCATTAGATCCGCTTTTTCGTACAAAGACGAGGGTTTTCACGTCTGGCGAATCGGGGCGGGTGGTGCCATCACCGTGCTCAGTGACGCCACTGATGAGTGGGAGGAGATGAAAACTAAGCTTGATAGTGCATTGCAAGCATTCAGGTAATGACTATAATGAGCATTATGTACATATTACGACTCAACTCAGACTAACCATACTAACAAATCTTCAAGCTAAAAGCTCTTATTCTGTCGTATTAAGGATGTCGATTATCTTACAATCATAACAGTCGTTAGCTATATACTGTGGGGGCGTGACAACGCAAACGCCTACAAGAAATACTCCACTGGCCGCGTCTGTGGAAACCCTTGTATAGTCGTTGCACTTCCATTAATCCCGTTCTTTCCTTCGTTCATAAGCATCATTGAGTGTTCTTCGTTTTCTGGCGCCGCGTCAAACACATTAAAGAACCGCTCTCCGTTCACATTCACCTCCAATACTGACGCCAGGTTGCCGCATCTGTAGCAGTAGTTGGGTGCTGACCACACTGTCGAAAGTCTATCTTGAAATAGCACGTCGTAACCTTCCTGGCACAGCTGGTGGGCCCTGAGAATATGGCTCATGTTGTTTCGAGACAGAAACTTCTTCACAATCTCAATGCCAAATGTATATCCAGCGCCTCGTGGGGACAAGCTGAAGTCCGGCTTGCCCTCCTCTGGATCTGACCACACCAGGTCAGCCATGGGGCCCTCATGCGGAATTTCTTTGAACCGGTCGACAATCTTGATTTGGTCGATCGAGTGTATCGTGGGACTGAGACCTCCATGCACGCAGAAGATCGAGTTGTCGATCACCACAGACAGCGTCAGGAAATCAAACATATCTGTGAAGTGTGTCCAAACGCTTGCGGAGCCATATTTCCTCACGCACTCGGTATAGAATCCGTAGCTTTGCGTGATGCCTCGTGACTCGTGGTTGCCACGAATCAGGTATAGCCGATTGGGGTACCGCAGCTTGAGGCACACCAACAGCGTAATAGTTTCCACACTAAACAGCCCTCTATCCACATAGTCACCTAAAAACAGGTAATTTGTGTCCGGACAATAGCCTCCTATCCGAAAAATCTCCAGCAAATCGTAGAACTGGCCATGGATGTCACCTACAACTGTGACGGGCGCCTGTATGTGAACGACATTCGACTCCTTAATGAGAAGCTCCTTGATCTTGAGGCACAGCGCTTCAACTGTGACTTCAGGGAGAAGCTCCCGCTTGTACAGCCGTTCTATACATTCGTCCAGATCAGGTCCCGTGACGATTCCTGGCATCTGACGTGTACTCGTTGCTCTCTCCTCTATGCTGTGATGCTCCTTCTATGCTGTACTGGCTCGTATAACTTCTATTCTTGACTCTGACTCGTAAGCTGCACGCTGTGATGCTTTTGCGACTACCCCGCCTGTCTGCTGACTCCCTATGTTTATATGCTGGATCGGATGATGATGATTAACAGGCCACTCTGACGAAATATGCTGACACTCCTAGCGGTAGTGGACTATCGGTATATACCACGCTATAGTGCCTTTCCAACTGCACGGTTGGCGTGGTTTGGTGTGTCCCTGAATAAATGTCTCTCACAGACCTAAAGTGGCTATCGGGACAGCACACGCGTTGCTATCTGATCATCACTTCAGGCACAGGACCCGCCATCACCACAGGGCGCTTAATTTCAGCGCTAAATTTGAGTCCGACTTTGAATATTTGCTAATTACGCTTGTTTAGGCTAGTAGCCCAGCCGTTCGGACCAGATACCACTATTATTAGCATTATATTGGGCGCAAGCCTCGCTATCGTCAGTTGCACCGCCAGCATCGCCAGCACCAAGATGAGCGACGACAAGAGTGCTGGCAAGGGGGTGAACGGACGGAAACGGAGCGAATCAAGTAAGGTTCGCAACAGGTCTCTGTCACGCGAGCTGGGCAAACCGGCCATAAGCTTCGCAGAGCCAAATGGATCCAGCCCAGCCTCAGTGACAGGCGGCGAGGACTACTTCTCCTCTCACCATCCAGTGCCCTCTAGGACTACAGGCACATATGCACCAGTCAGGACGCCGACCAGCTCGTCGTCGCACCGTGATCAGTACAAGATTCAAGAAAAGGCATATATCCAAAAGATCAAGAGCGACATGTGGAACGACAGCTCATCGCGTATGTCACCTGCAACTATAGACGTGGACAGCGACAGCGAGGACGATGACTCCGTCACTGAGACGCCCACAGAGATTTTTGGACTGGGAGGTGTCGGTACCAGTTTCGACGACGAGTATATCGACAATTTCTCCAGCGTGCCTGTTCTAGAGGCCTCTTACACGCCAGGCGAGGGATCAGCAGACCCTGAATCAAGACGAGAGAGGCTGGAGTGGCAAGCAATGCTGTCTTCAGTGCTGACGGGAGAGGTGGTACGTTCTGAGAAACGTAGACTCAAACCACTGCAGAACAGAGTCATACAAGAGGATGAGCTGTGGTGTGGCATTAGATCAAAAATCTATGGAAGGACACCACAAGAAGAGACACGAATTCTGGAGTATTCGAGAGCGGACGTTAACGCCATTCTGAAAGACTTTCTGGAGTTTCGAGTGAGATACGAAGGCGAAGCCAGCATGGAGAAGGCAGTCGAACAGGTTGAGGGTATACTGAAAAAAGTGGACATGTGCGAGAATCTTTGGAAGAGTAAGCAGGCCATGCGACAGGACAATGCGACATATGGAGCGGCGGAGTTTCAAACTAGACTGGAGGCACTCACAGCATGGAGTTCGATCACCAAGTACATCAACAAAGAGCTGGCTCTTTTGAAAGAGTGGACTGGAAACAGTGATTTGGACCCCACGAGGCCGCCTGACAGGCCGCGAACACATCAAAAGGTAGAGAAAATGGACGAAAGGAGCTCTTTGGTGGAAAGTATTATGAAGTCCGATGACTTGACCAACATCTTTGAGCTACGGATCAAAAAGAACATGAGCCCGTGGATCGAAAAAGCTAGAGAAGCGACTGTTGAGTACTCGGAGCTCTTTGTTCAAATTGGAGTCCCCCTATTTCACGAACAGCTGACACACCTTCTACAATTCCCGATAAAGCTGATACAAGAGATCATCAGTTTAAGAACTGCGTATGCGAAACGACTAACAAACCCAACAATGATGATTATCGACCAGGCGATAGACGATCTCGCGCTTTACATGCAGATAGCCACCACAACACTGCGTCAGAATCAACTGTATACGGAACCTATTTTCGACAAGGGCTGGGTGTTCCCAAGTCAACACGATGAAGCGTTCAACAATACGCTTCTCGAGTGTCTAAGCTACTACCTCAGCCAAGTTGAGCTCAAATTTATGGACAGTTTTAAGACACACCGAGCTTTTGAGGCGTTCAAGGACACTGATCAACTAGAGCAACAGTTTTACATGATGAGGGATTATGCCAAGACGATTGCAGGCGGTGACAATGTGGTGGCCGCGAAGTTTAGTGCATTGGAGAGCAAAATGCTCGCCAAATTGGTGTGGTATTGGCAAATACAGATGAAGGGCCCAGCAGAGTGGAAGAGCAGCGAATTGCAGCGATGGTTTGCGACAACCATTGAGAACGTGCGAAGCTTCCAGCGTAAGCTGTTGCGGTTCTACAAGTGAGTGACAGAGAGATTTGGGGTTGACTAACTTAGGGTACTTTGTGAATCGTACGAAAATTGTACAGAATACACACTCAAAACGAAGAGCGACAAGGTCAAGTCCTTTGTGCAGGCGTTGCGAAATTCAGGCCACTTTTTGGTTTTGACGGGTGGTTACGAGAAGTATGGAATCTACGCTATCGCCGATGCATCGCTACAGAAACAACCAGATCGAATAAAAGAGATCTTGACTGGATATTCACGATGTGAGCCTATGACTGAGGAAGATCATATCGCGTACATCCTGATATGCTGTCTCGAGGAGCCGCTGGTATGGGAAGGTGAAATTGTGAATGTGGACATGGCATCTACCGACCTGGATATCGCACCAGGAACTATGCGACTTGTCTCTGAAGGACGACTTAACGAGCTCAAACTAGCAAAGAGACAACTGGAAAAGATAACCGGAGGAGAAGTCTTTGATATCATCGTTGAGTCCCGATCGCACCTCACCGAAGTTAATCATGAGCTCGCAAAAGTGCGAAAGCTCTTGTACAGACTAAGCATGTCCATCATCACGGGTGCTCAAGGCTTCCGTAAAAGATGCAAGCGGTACAATATCCCCGAAACCATCGAGAACATGTTTTCATTCGCCAGAGACCTTGGCCAGCGAGCGGTCAACAGTATGGACCTCAGTCGACGTGGAAAGGTGGCACACAACCTGATTGATCTCTGCATTGAGTGGGCCAGCTTTATTTGCGACGATTGCAATCCCACAGACACTAGAACGTTTCGATGGTGTGTGAACGCTCTTGATTTTGCCATGGTGATGACTCGAGGAGTAAACATTGTGGCGATGAGCAGCGATCAGTTTACGGCGTTGCGGTCCAAGGTCGCTGGTTGCATGTCTTTGTTGATCTCTCACTTTGACATCATGGGTGCTCGTTCTCAGGCCGCCTTGCGAAAGCGAACCGAGATTTCGAGGCGAAACAGGGTCAGCAACATGCAGTTCAAGGATGACATGGAACTCATGGCAGCCCTGCGAGAAGACGCTATGAAGAAGATCACAGAATTGGAGTTCCAGAGGCAGGAGAAGGTGACCAAGGGTAAAGTTCTTGATTATGGCACTACCGACGCTGATTTCGTTGCGTTCCTCCAGTCTTCTTTTGCGCAGTTCTCCATTCGATGGCAACAGGGACGATTCATTGGTAGCGGCTCATTTGGCACAGTCTATGCTGCAGTCAATCTTGATACAGGTGGACTCATGGCCGTCAAAGAAATTAGACTCCAGGACACGCAGTCCATCAGACAAACGTTGAAGTCCATCAAAGACGAGATGTCTGTGCTCGAGGTGCTAAGTCATCCCAACATTGTGCACTATTTCGGTGTGGAGGTTCATCGAGACAGGGTATTCATCTTCATGGAGTACTGCCAGGGAGGATCTCTAGCCGGATTGCTCGAGTATGGCCGAATCGAGGATGAGACGGTGGTGCAAATCTACACGTTGCAAATGCTTGAGGGTCTAGCATATCTGCATGAGGCTGGCATTGTTCACAGAGACATCAAGCCGGCCAATATTCTGCTTGACCATCAGGGCGTTTTGAAGTTTGTCGATTTTGGCGCTGCCAAGGTAATCGCAAAGACAGGAAAGACACGAGCGGGTGGCGGTCCCATCAATCAGAATACTCACAACGGAGGTAGAAGTATGACGGGAACCCCAATGTATATGTCACCCGAGGTCATTACAGGCAGTAATCCAGGCAGACACGGAGCATCTGATGTTTGGTCGACCGGCTGTTGTGTATTGGAAATGACGACAGGCAGACGTCCTTGGGTCAATTTGGACAATGAGTGGGCCATCATGTATCATATTGCTGCCGGCCATTTACCGCAGCTACCTTCCAACGACCAGCTTAGTGAAGCTGGCCAGGAGTTTTTGATGCGATGCATTGATAGAGATCCTTCACGGCGAGCTTCTGCAAAAGAGCTTCTTGATTCGCCATGGATCAGAGACATCAAGGCAATCTTTGTTGGGCAGGCAGTGGCAGATCCGGTGATGAATGTCGGCGTGAGCTCCATCTCGTCTGAATCGCAGATTCTTTCGCCATCATCTGACTCAGATCCGTCCCTGGCTACCTTTTCTTCCTTGTTACCGCCAGTGTCAAGTGCGGGTTGTCAGTTTTCCGGCGGTATGACGTACGCTGACTCCGAGCAGTTCAGTGAACATGCATTTACGCAGTCAGAGCTGTTCACTGAACACGCATATGAACAGTTTCGTGCGCAAGAGAATACCAAATGACGACTATGAGAGAATCGAGCAAACTGTATGCAATAATTTATTATATCATTACTTCTCATTACGGCCTCCTTCTTGTATTATTGGGCATTAGATGGGACGTGTAGCGATATGTGAGGTTTGCAATCGTGATTTACCTCACCCCAATGACTGACAATTCGAGAGTCCACACTCTTCGTATGTGGACTCTTAGCGGACCCTCGAAGCCCTCGACTCCATCGAGGTTCATTACATCCCACCAGCACTTTCTGGCCGGCTTTCTCCAAAATAGTAGCAGCTTGTGAGGCGTTGACATTTCTGATTCGGCTGGCTCTTGAGGCACCTTTAGTCTGATGAGTGCCAGCGAGCTTATGACTGTTTTGTTTGGCTCTGGTGCTCGGAATCCCCACTCGTCCTGAATATCAAATCCTGAAGAACACAGCATATCGATTAGATGCCGTTCTGCAGAGTCGGGCTCGTTGCCTTTTCGTAGACCTGAGAAGATTTTCCCTTGCTCACAAATCACCTTTCCGCACTCTCGTTTGATTTGCTTAATCTGCTCAGGTGAAACCTCAGTCTCCAGCGGCAGACAGTAGTAGTCGAGATCTTCACGCAGGACGATAATTGCTGGGCGCTTATTGAGGACATCGGTAACGGTATCATATCCCTCCTCAGTCTCGTCTAAGGTCAAAAAAGTTGCGGGAACGTCTGCCGCGGCCTCTCGAAAGACATCCAGAGTGTATTGCAGACATTCAGGTGAAAAGTTAACAGAGGCAGCGTCTAGCTCGCTCAGCGGTGTAAGTGGGTTGCTGTTGTCGACAACAAGCCCGTTGGAGATGCCTAGTAGAATGCTCTCTGGCAGTCTCATGAGCTCCTCTCGGCTCAGATCAAAGACCGTGCCCCGCAGGTCGAGACGGATATTTGAATCCAGCCCATCGCTGACAAAAGTAGGACCAGTAGGTGTAGAGGAGACCTGGGTGATGATGGACGCCGGTTGTTGGACGCTCATGTGAGGAGAGGGAGAGTATGGAGGGGGCAGTTCGGTTGGTGTTATGTTGGATGTGATTGTGATTATGGCGGCTGGCGGTCGATTCTGTACAGTATAAGCGGTACCAGATGTACGCGTCTTTGAATTTCGAATAGGATTAAATATTAGTGTCGGCGTTTAGTTGTTGTATATGTCGTTTAACCTAGGTTCTATGTTTGTGATCAGGAGGTGGGTCATGTGACCAGATCTCCCAAAAGGGTAACCCCACAATTGCAGCGCGGACCAGGCGTGGTAGCCAGTGTGTCTATAGTATGTTATGCCTTTGGTGGCTTAAACTCAGCGAGCTGGTTTTTGACCTGGGTTAGTGAGTGTTCGCAGTGCGAGGCCAGGCACGCAATTGACCAGTATCTTCTGCATATGTTGCGAGGTGCTGCCAAACGGCGGATCCTGTCTGCGCCTGATCGCTAGAGAATCCATTCCAGTCAAGTAGCTTGACCGTGGTGTGGGGTTACTTACATCCTTCATTGCATGGGCGATGTACTTCGTGTGGCTTCCACGGGCAAAGAGAACGTCCTGAGAGTTATAGAAGTTCATATTGGTGTAGGCGAGGCTGGCTCCGAGTTTATCGCACAGGCATTCCTGAGTTAGTTTCAGACTGATCACCGTCATACTCACAACTCGAATCTTGTCACCGACCTTACCGCCCGAGGCAACATAGGTTACGTTCAAATCAGTGCTGACGCCAGTGCTGTACATTCCCCGCGAAGAGAGAGCCAGCGAACCTCCCAGGTCAACTAGCGTGGCAATGGTGCCTCCATGAAGGATCTGAAGTCGGTTCTTGTTAGCGTAATCAGAAGCCTTCACTCACAGTGTGCTTCTGCTCGATGTCCAGTTCGAGCGTCACCTTGCCCGGGACGGCATTGACAACCTTTAGCTTGTCGATAAGCGTGGGCTCCAGGCCGCTGGTTGTGACAAAATTCTTCCAGACCTTGTTAGAGTGGAATACCGTAGTGTGTGCATACAGAGGAGACGAACTTGAGGCAGCTCATTTTGTGTTGGTGAGTTGGGCCCCCATCACCCCACGCTCAACTACACTCGGTAATTCGTTACAACCTAACTTTCTAGGTATATGCATTATGTACATTAGTTCTGACCGCACTGGTGAACTTGGATGATTATTTTGTAGTCGTTTGATTCTCTTTGGCTGGCGTCAAAAACAACCGCTCTCCGACATGCTTCGTCTCCGTGAGGCCCTCTTTTGCAAGTTCTCGAAACACCTCCGTGAACGCTTTCATATTCTCCGTCTGCTCGGGCACCTTCCATGGCTGCTTTATTGACGTTGTGATTTCGCGGAGACCTTCGTGTCCGCCAATGGCCCTAGCACTAATCACTGCCGCCACGATGTTCAGCTCTGGCGCCGACCCATCAAACACATTCAACAGCTTCTCATCTACTCGCTTGCCCCCAAACGTAAACAAAAAATATGGCTTGTCGCTCAACAGCGAGAAGGCCTTGTATGTGGACTTGACCGCCCAGTAGTTGTGTATGTCTGATTTTGTTTCTAGATGCCACAGGAGCGCAAGCAAACTGGATCGGTTGACGGCGCTCAAAAAACTCTGGCCCTTGCATCTCGTTGCGTACTTGGAGTACACAATTTCAGCGTATTCCGGCGCCCTGGGCTGTGTAATCAGAAAAAGAGGCGATTTTCGCAGAATCGTCGCTTTCTCGTCCAAATCCTGAGATTCCTTGGACATATCCGGATACGGCTGGCTCAAATCATAACCCTTGAGATCCTTGCTGAACCGCTTGTATAGGTTTATGCGATTTTGATGTTGAATTTCATTGTGTCGTCGAGTCCTCTCCTCTAGAGATCCAAAGATGTTTGCAACGGCGTATTGTTCTGTCGGGTGAAGAGCTTTGCTTTTGGGATGTAAATATATGTCTTTGAGGCTTTTGCAAAGTAGCTTTGCCTTGCTCATGCCTCTGGTATACCTTTCAGATCAAACTGCGCTACTTTTCCATACAAACGTGTAGTCTCTGTGAGGGTAATTTGCGCCGCACGCCGGGTAACCGCACTAGTATCAATCCCCGCGACATCAACGATACAACGTCTGGTCATAATGGCCACAGCGCTGTATCCGTCTCTGGATTCCTCTGCGATTAACAATATATTCATCGGATTAAGGTCAAGGTAAGTCACGTGAGATAGTATTGTTTATTAACAAGAAACCTTGACGAGAAACAACATGCGGCCATTGAATTGAAGAGCCATGTGGAGGCTTCCTCTCAGGATATGCCACCTGACCAATTTCAAAGATACTACAATGATCTTAATAAGAAGATTCTAGAGCTACTACGAAGCGCCGACCCCAACATACGAATCGGTGGAATAATGTCGGTGGACCATCTCATCAACAGCGAAACTGGTGAAGAGCAGCCTGTCAAGGTCACGCGGTTAGCAACATATATACGTTCGGTTATTCTTACCGCTGATGTGGATGTCCTAAGATCAGCTGCCTGCGCCATGGGCAAGCTCACACAATACAATGGCAGTTTATCAGGAGATTTGGTGGACGTTGAGATTAGAAAGGCTATAGAGTGGCTACAATCGGACAGGCAGGAAGTTAGAAGGCATGCTGCGGTGCTAGAGATCAAATATATCGCAGAATACTCACCAACCCTCTTATACCCACATGTTGGCAGTATTCTAGATGTAATCTGGATTGCCCTCAGAGACCCCAAGGTGGTGATACGACTAGATGCCGCCGGTGCTTTGTCCAATTGCTTGGGCATCTTGTTGAAGCGAGAGAATGCCCAGCGGCAGCAGTACTACAACAGGTTATTGAGCGAGACACAGATTGGGTTCAAATTGGGCACGGTCGAGGCAATTCACGGCAGTCTGTTGGTCTTTAAAGAGCTATTGGCAAACGCAGGCATGCTGATGCAGCCGAGATATACAGAAGTTTGCGAGACGATTCTGCGCTATAAGGACAGTAAGGACCCGCTGGTGCGAAAGACGGTGGTGGAAATCCTGCCCGGACTTGCCCGATATAATCCTGTGGAGTTCACCAGGACGTATTTGGTGGATACCATGGCCTATTTGATCGGACAGCTGAGGCGGGAGAAGGACAAGAGTCTCTTGTTTGCAAGTATAGGCAACATCGCCGTCAGCGTGAAAAGTAATATGGTGGCGTATTTGGAGCCGATTTTGGAGAACGTGAGAGAGGGATTGAGTGGGAGAGGGTGAGTGCGCTGTTCTCTTGGGATGTGAACTAATCTAGTCGTCTTCGAAAAGACCAAGAGGGGCCAATATTTCAGTGTTTGGGCATGCTTGCTACGGCCGTCGGTCAGTCTTTGGCTAAACATGTCACCAGAGATCTGCAAGACCTAATATTCTCGTGCGGTTTAAGTGAAGCGCTATGGGACTGTCTAAAAAAGTTCGTCACATACATACCCCCGCTGCAGCTGCCGATTCGAGACCGGCTACTACAGGTGCTGAGTTTAACACTCAGTGGAAATCCATTCAAACACCCAGGTAGCCCAAGCCATGTATTGCAGATGAGCGCTGCTGACGCCAGAGAATACCGGGCAGCGATGCTAGCACGAGAGGGTGAAACAAATGAGGAGAGGCTCATCACCCTGGCGCTAGAAATGCTACAGCACTTTGACTTCAAAGGCATTTCTTTAGCAGAGTTTGTTCGAGACTGTGTGCTCACCTATCTAGATCATCCGGACAGCACTGTGAGAAGGGCTGCTGCCTTAACTTCTTGCGCCTTGTATGTGAAGGATCCGGTGGTTCATCAGACGAGCACCCATTCGCTGAGGGCAGTTGGTTATCTACTGGAGAAGTTGCTTTCTGCCGTGGTAAGCGATGCCAATGTTGATATTCGATGCGAGATTTTGGACGCTCTAGACCCCGTCTTGGATCCTCATCTCTCGCAAGAGGAAAACGTGCGTCTGCTATTCATGGCGCTGAACGATGAAGTTTTCCGAGTAAGAGAAAAGGCCATCATTGTTATTGGCCGACTTACCCAGAGCAATCCGGCCTACGTCATCCCATCGCTACGAAAGACGCTTATCCAGTTAATGACAGAACTGCGATATTCGGTTCACACTCGAAACAAAGAAGAAAGCGCTAGGTTGCTGAGTGCACTGGTGCAGTCCTCACGAGGTCTAGTGAAGCCGTACGTGAAAGCCATCCTGGAGGTTTTGCTTTTGCGTGCAAAGGACCCCAGCCCTGCTGTGGCCACAGCTGTCATGTACGCTATTGGTGAAGTGTCACGTGTAGGTGCAGAGGAAATGATGGAGTTCCAGCCGACCGTGATGCCACTGATCCTGGAAGCCTTGGAAGACCAAAGCTCGCCCAGTAAGCGGGCTGCTCTGAAAGCGCTTGGGCAACTCGCATCTAGCAGTGGTTATGTTATCCAGCCGCTACTGGATTATCCACAGTTGTTGGACATTCTCACAGATATTCTGCGAACAGAACCTTCCCCTCACGTGAAACGAGAAACAGTGCGTTTATTGGGAATTTTAGGTGCCCTTGACCCTCACAGGCATGGCGAGGTAAAGAAGCATGAAGAAAAAAGCGCGATTCCTATCGACATCAAGCTTCTGATGGACGGGACAAGCCCAGCCAACGACGAGTATTACCCCACCGTTGCGATAGAAACTCTAATGAGCTTGCTCGAGGACTCTGCATTGGCTCAGCACCACACCAACTTTGCACAGGCCATCATGTACATTTTCCGTTCACTTGGTCTTAAGTGCGTCTCATTTCTGAAGAACATTATACCAGGATTGCTCAAGGTGATGCAAACCAGTGCATCCAACCTGGTTGAGTTTTTCTTTCGGCAACTGTCCGTGTTGATTAACGTTGTGAAACAGCACATTCGACCATACCTCGAAGATATCTTTGGCGTGTGCAGAGAGTTTTTCGCGGTGTCGGCACTTCAGCCTACGATTTTATCACTGATTGACACTATAGCGCAAGCGCTCGAGGGTGAGTTTCGCATTTACATCCCCACGCTTATCCCGCTCTTTGTGTCGATTTTGCAAAAGGATAAGTTCGACTCTATTGAACCTCCAATCAAGGTGATGAACTCGTTCATCAATTTCGGTGCAAGCATCGAGGAGTACGTCCACCTAATTGTTCCGAACATCGTGCGTATGTTTGAGTACAGCTCGATTCCACTGAGAAAGGCTGCAGTGGAGACCGTGGGAGAGCTCTGTCGAACGATCAATATCAACGATATGGCTGCACGAATCATACACCCACTGCTGCGAGTCATGGATAAGGGCAATGATGATCTACGACGAGTGTGCATGGAAACACTATGTGCTCTGTGCTACCAGATGGGCCGTGACTTTACCGTTTTCATTGAAGTTGTCAACAAGGTGGTGGCCAGGCACAGAATTCAATCTGCTACATACGACCAGCTTGTCACGAAACTACTGAACAATGAGCCACTCCCACAAAACCTCAACTCCAAGAAACGGCATAAGATGCTGGACGAGACAACCGCCGCTGACGTTCCTTCCAACAAACTGCCGGTCAATCAGCAGAACCTTAAGGCTGCATGGGATACCTCGCAGAAGAGTACGCGTGAAGACTGGCAAGAGTGGCTCAGGAAGCTGAGCATAGAGTTGCTGAAGGAAAGTCCGTCGCATGCAATCAGAGCCTGTTCTACTATTGCTAGTGTCCACGCGCCGCTCGCCATGCGATTATTTAACGTCAGTTTTTACAGTTGTTGGAGCGAGTTATACGAACCGTATAAGGAGGACCTGACACGGGCTCTGGAGCACGCAATGAAGAGCAATGATATCGCACCAGAAGTCCTGATGACGCTGCTGAACCTGTGTGAGTTTATGGAGCACGATGAGAAGCACCTGCCACTCGAGATGCGAAACCTTGCCGCCTACGCTATTAAGGCTCACGCCTACGCAAAAGCTCTACACTGGAAAGAACAGGAGTACATGGTTGAGCAGAAAGCACGCGCGATTGAAGAGCTGATTGGCATCAATAACAAGCTCCAGCAGTCGGACCCGGCTGTGGGAATTCTGAAGAACGCACAAAAACAGCACAATGCACTACTTCAAGAGACGTGGTACGAGAAGCTTGAGCGATGGGACGAGGCGTTGGAGTCTTACAATGCGAAGACAGGCGACGAGGCTGAAAGCATGACCACCGTGATGGGCAAAATGAGGTGTCTGCACGCCATGGGAGACTGGGAGGCGTTGTCTAAATTGGCAGGAGAAAAGTGGGGCAGCTTGAACAGCAGCGATAGGAGCTCTATTGGACCTCTAGCGGCGACTGCCTCCTGGGGTCTCGGCCAATGGGACAAGATGGACGTTTACGTGTCGGGCCTGAATAAGGACAAGCCAGACTGGTCTTTCTACAACTCCATTCTGTGCATTCATCGAAGCAACTTTGAGGAAGCTACAAAGCATATTCAAAGGGCACGAGATAAGCTTGTCTCTGAGGTCACAACGCTGGTCAGTGAGAGTTACAACCGTGTTTATGGCGTCATGGTGAGAGTGCAAATGCTGTCTGAACTTGAGGAGGTCATTCAGTACAAGCAGCTGCCGGAGAATGCTGAAGAAAAGAGCATCATGCGACGAACATGGGTTACGCGTTTGAAAGGATGCCAAAAGAACGTCGATACCTGGGAACGAATGCTGCGGGTCAGAGCCTTGGTCGTCACACCCAAGCAGGACATGGACATGTGGATCAAGTTTGCAAATCTTTGTCGAAAGTCGGGCCGAAATGGTATTGCAGAGAAGTCTCTCAATCAGCTGCTCGATGAGAAAGCTAAGAGATCACGTGCTCCTCCTCAGGTGGTATATGCCCAGCTCAAGTACATGTGGAGTGCCAACAAGAAGCGAGAAGATGCGCTAAACCATCTGATGGACTTCACGAGCCGGATGGCCCGTGACTTGGGTCTGAAGACAGACGAGGATCCGCTGTTGCAACAGCTTCCATCCGAGCGAGCGGGTGCCACGAATGAGGTGAAGCAGTACACACAGCTTCTGGCACGGTGCTACAGCAAACAGGGCGAATGGCAAGTCGCGTTGAACCCGAAGTGGAAGAGCGAGGACCGAGGCCAGATTTTGGGTTCCTACCTCTTGGCAACGCATTTCGACAGAAAATGGCACAAAGCGTGGCACAACTGGGCGCTGGCCAACTTTGAGGTTGTCTCCATGTACGAGAGCGAGGACCAGATGGACGAAGAGCATGTTCACACACACGTGGTGCCTGCGTTGCGGGGATTCTTCCATTCGGTCTCGTTGAGTGAAGACACCAGCATTCAAGACACGTTGCGACTGCTGACACTGTGGTTTAAGTACGGTGGCCTTCCGGAACCGGCTACGGCAATGGTGGAGGGTTTCGGCATGATCCGGTCGGAGCTTTGGCTGGAAGTTGTTCCGCAGTTGATTTCGCGAATTCACCAGAGCGACCCAGTGGTAAACAGGGCCCTTAGCGATTTGCTGACGGACCTTGGAAGGAAACATCCTCAAGCACTCATGTACCCCATGTCGGTGGCTATCAAGAGTGACAGCGTCAGTCGACAGCAGGCAGCAGCCTCAGTGTTGGACAAGATGAGGATGGTGAGCCAGAATCTAGTCGAAGAGGGAGAGATGGTCAGTCACGAGCTGATTCGAGTGGCTGTGGTTTGGCACGAACTGTGGCATGAGGGATTGGAAGAAGCCTCCAGGTGTTTCTTCCACGAGCAGAATTTGGACAAGATGTTTAAGATTCTGGACCCATTGCATAACATGTTGGAGAGGGTGAGTAAGGCGGGCTGTTTCCAGAAATGAATGAAATGAATATACTAACAATAGGGACCCGAGACTCTTCGGGAAGTGTCGTTCCATACTGCTTTCAGCCGAGACCTTCACGAGGCTCGTGAGTGGTGCAAGAGCTTCAAGCGAACTGGCGACATTCAACAACTCAACCAAGCCTGGGAGGTGTACTACGGTGTTTTCCGACGTATCACCCGACACCTTGGTGCCTTCAGTAATACCCTGGAGCTAAAGCATGTCTCACCCAAGCTTCTTGCTGCGAAGAACCTAAGCATTGCTGTCCCTGGTACCTACGAACCTCACAAGCCGGTTATTTCCATTTCTGGTTTTGATGCGTCTCTTGAAGTTATCACGTCCAAACAGCGACCTCGAAAGCTATACATGTATGGCAGCAACGGACAGAAGTACCTGTTTGCGCTCAAGGGTCATGAGGATATTCGGCAAGACAACATGGTTATGCAGCTGTTTGGTTTGGTGAACACACTGCTTGCTGGAGACTCGGAGTGTTTCAAGCGACACTTGTACATCCAGAAATACTCTGCTACGCCACTAGCACCCAAGAGCGGTTTATTGGGCTGGGTGCCCAACTGTGAGACACTCCATGCCCTGATCAGAAACTACCGAGACCAGAAGATTTTAGTCAATATCGAGCACCGAATTATGGGCCAGATGGCACCTGACTACGAGAACTTGAACCTGCTCCAAAAGTTCGAGGTTTTCTCTTATGGTCTCAACAATACCCGAGGTCAGGATCTATACCGAATCTTGTGGCTCAAGAGCAGATCTTCAGAAACGTGGCTCGAACGACGAACAGAATACACCCGGTCCTTGGCAGTCATGTCTATGGTTGGTTACATTCTCGGTCTCGGAGATCGACATCCGTCCAACCTGATGATGGACAAGCATAACGGGCGAGTGGTGCATATTGACTTTGGCGACTGCTTCGAGGCCGCCATTCTTCGAGACAAGTTCCCAGAGAAGGTTCCATTCCGACTCACTCGAATGCTCACCTATGCGATGGAAGTCTCCGGCATAGAAGGCACCTACCGAATAACGTGCGAGAATGTGATGCGACTATTGCGAGACAATGGCGAATCGCTCATGGCTCTGTTTGAAGCTTTCGCACGCGATCCTCTCATTAACTGGGGTTTTGAGCTACCCGACGACCCCAATGCAAAGGCAGATCTAGCGGGCAAGAATGTCGCCACGACAAGGTGGCAGGAGAAAGAGCCGCCAAACCCATCCGAGTGGAAGCGGAGGCTGAACCTACACGACACAGAGTCATCCAAGATTGATCAGAAACAGCAAAGGAATTCTCGAGCGGAGAGACTACTGAGCAGAATTATCAGCAAGCTGAACGGCAGCGAATTCAAGATCAAGACACAGGCCAGCGTGGATGTGCCCACACAAGTTGATCTCCTGATTGTCGAGGCAACGGACATTATGAATCTTTGTCAGCATTTCGTCGGTTGGTGTGCTTTCTGGTGATGAGCCACACCCATAACCTCACACACTGTCTGCGGACGATACAAATACCACCGATACATAGCGTCGGATTATTTATATACACATGTACACTGTTCTATGCGTTTGTTGTTTTCCCCGCTCCTTGGCATCGTTAAATACCACCTGCGGCTGTAACTAAATAGCTGAGTGCTTCTTAAGCTGTTCTTCTAAAGTCTGCTGCCACTTCTCCACCAAAGGATGTGTCCCTTGGAAAACCTCCTTCGCCGTCTCGTCATAGTATTGCTTACTAAACAGCATCTGGGGCGACATATCCTCCTTCGCCTCGGCCTCTAACTTCTCCAGCCCCAGTCCTTGTAGCATACCAAGTATCCGGCCAACCTGGAGACCAATATGTGTGCCTAGCGGGTAGCCTTGGTCGAATCCAGTTTGCAGGGCTTCGTCCTTGGCCTGCGCTATACCATCACGGTAACCTGCTGTGTGGTGGCTTCGACGGATGCTCACCGTCTCCGGTGGAATATCTGAGTCTCCCCAGATGTCTTCGTCTGTCTCATTCACTTGATTATCTTCATTATGGTCCGCATCACCGCCCAGCACTTGCCTAGTCGAGTCTGGTGGAAGTCTCATTGCGCGCACACAGCCTCTGAACCGCTTTAGCGACGTTGAAGTGCTTGCTACAAAATGAAGTGCTTTTAGCTAATAAATACATGGCTCACACCTTATAACTATGGTCCCGTTCCGTTCTGCTGGCTGGACTCCTGCGCTGCTAGGTACTCCATGACGGCAGGATCATTATACTCCGGGTCGAACTTGACATACTTGTACATGATCCGCTCTGTGAAACTCATTCTAGAGGGATCGATGTCCTGGGCTCTTGGTGAAGCCACCGAGAACGCAAACTCCTGTCCAAAGGCTCGTTCGCCGGCATCAAATACAGCCTTGTCATCCTCGTCGTCGCCAGTATCAACAAGCTTCATCAGCGGGTCGTCGTTTGTGTCAAACTTTATTCTTTCCGGGATCTGGTCGGCGTTGTATTGTAATGAGCCATATTTTGCAAGCTCCTCTTTAGGCCACGATGGTTCTGCCACAGATACCGGAAGGCTGGTGGCGGTTGGGGACGTTTCGTCGCCGTTATCTGATAAGCTCACGTCCACAAGCTCTTCGTCTGGATCATTCTCCAGCTTTGGCTTCTCATGCTTTGGATCCTCATCAAAATCAAACAACTGCTGCTCGTCTTCGTCCGTGTCATGTTCTTCCAAAGCGAAGGTTACCGTTTTGCTGGCTTTCCGCAGCGGTATATCCCGGTCTTCAGAAACAATGGCTGGTCGAAGTGGTTTGTCCTCGTCGTCACCACCCTCGGTAATAGCGTTCTCTTCGATGCTCTCTGTACCTTTCAAAGTAAGTGTGCTCATGTCGAGTTCTTCTTGGGCTTGTGACTCGCTGCTGTCTGCTTTATGACTCTGCATCGTCAGCTGCTCGCCACTTTCTCTAGACTGACTGCTCGTATTCAGCGGCTCGTGCTGGCTATGCTCGCTTCGGTCGCCGTCGTTGGCCATCTTGCTGCCAATATCCAGATCTTCGGTTCTGTCTGAAGATTCAAACGAGCTCTGGCTTGATGAGCTCAGAGAACTAAAAGAGCTATGGCTAAAAGAGTCGTCTCTAGACCGCGTATCCTCGACCACCAGCCTGTCCAAGAACTCGCTGTATTCCTTTATCTTTTCCAGCCCGAAATGCACAATCTCCGCGCGTATCTGCTGCTCCTTGTTATCGACTTGAGCTCTCGCTTCCGGTTGGAGCTCCTCTAGTGCCCTTTGACGCGTTTCCAGCTGCACCAGTTGGTCCACGATTGTTTGCAATGCTTGTTGGGGGTTGGCCCCGCTAATGTGATCCATGCTTCATCAGCGTTATCAGACAAGGAACTTTTGTAACCAAAAATCCACGCCCAATTACTGCACCCGCGTCTCGAAGCTATCAGCTTATTACACCGCCTCGCTCAACGGAATAATCAAGTCGGTCGTGTTGTTCGTATCAGTCCCGTGATAGCGGTAACGGCGCCACGGCGATATCGGCGGCTCCTACTAGTGAGAATAGTTCTCAGAGTTTTGTTTCGTGTCAACGCTCAGATGGAATCTGAAACGTAATTGATCAATCGAATTAAACGCCGTTTAATTAAAGTGTGGAACTTTGAAAGATGTGGCAGGTCACATATTGCCGGGTCACGTGAGCGCGCTTACCTCATATTGCATTTAGCCGATTTAGAAGGCTCAAGACGGGCCACAGAGATGAAGATGAGGCACAATGTAAACGCCCTTTATGGTGAAAACTGAAAGCTTCAATGTGCTCGGCTCCTCAATGAAAGCGGGGTACAAACACGTGACAATAAAGCCGGTGTCGGTATGAAACCGGAACAGGAAATACCGTTGAAAATCCGGGGTACAGCGCACATCGCGCGAATAGTCTATCAAGCGGACACAAAGATACACTCGCTATTCCGCTAAGAACTTAACAACGGCCTGAAAAAGGCCCTGAAATTAACCAACAAAGACATGAATAAATGGGCGGAAATTAAAAATGATCAATAAATCAATGCATTCCGCTCGCTTTGCCCACGATGCTGTTCTGGATACTCTGGGTAGGCTTCGCTTGGGCCGTGCCGGCAAACACAACTTGCCCTGCGTACACTGAATACGCATCAGTGCCCCATGCCCCGTTCAGTGATGGTCCGCTTAAACTGCCTTATCAGCGTCCAAGCCAGGAATGTCGAACTTTCAAGTCCCCATTCGTTGAGTTGATGATTCAGCAGATGGTTAATCAGATGAAGGACCCTGATCTCGCTCGGTTGTTTGAAAACTGTTTTCCAAATACGCTCGACACGACCATTAAGTGGCACGTTCCTCGAGCCAATTCGTCCACTGGGCAAGCACAGACGTTTGTCGTCACCGGCGATATCAATGCCGAATGGATTCGTGATTCTTACAGGCAACTAAGTCCGTATCAGAGTCTGGCGAGTCTAGATGAACCCGTGCGACAGCTGCTTTTAGGGGCCATTAACACACAGGTCGACTTCCTCCACGCGGCGCCGTACTGCAACGCATTCAATGCCCCGGCAGTCAGCGGCATTTCGGTGGAATGGAATCACCAGCACGATACAGTGTACCCTCCGTTCAACACCTCCGTGGTGTACGAATGCAAATACGAGCTGGACAGCGTAGCCTCGTTCTTTGGCATCAGCAACGAGTACTGGACTGCGACGGGCGACACTAGCTTTGTGAATGACAAATGGATCGAAGTGGCAAAGAAGTTGTACAACCTACTGCTTGACCAAATGATTCCCACCTACGATGCGGAGGGAAACCTCAACGACGCAAAATACACCTTCCAGCGAACCACCACCGCGGGCTCCGAAACGCTTATTCTGTCTGGTGAGGGTAGCCCAGTGAATAATGAAACGAATCTGGTGCGGTCGGCTTTCCGGCCGTCAGACGATGCCACAATCTTCCAGTACTTTATTCCTGCCAATGCCCACGTTTCTTCTCAGCTGAAAGTGGGGTCGTTCCTGCTCAAGAGCGCTGGCCAGGACACCATGTCGAATCAGTTTTCCGATCTCGCCGACAGAATCCGGCAGGGAATCATGGACCACGGTACTATTGAGCACCCAGCTTTTGGGCGAGTTTTTGCCTATGAGGTGGACGGATACGGTGGCTCAGTGTGTCTTGATGACGCCAACCTTCCTTCTCTGCTGTCTCTTCCAGACATGGGATTTGTCAACAAGAGCGACGAGACCTACCAAAACACTCGTAGAATGATCCTTTCTAAGAAAGGTAACCCGTATTTCCTCACTGGAAAGTACTTCAACGGAATTGGAGGACCACATATTGGCGTCAGAAACGCCTGGCCCATGAGCCATCTCGTCCGAATCAGAACCACAGACGATGATAACGAGATTATGCAGGCTTTGTCTCTGGTTGCAAACGCCACTTCCGGCCTAGGTTTGATGCACGAGTCTATTAGGGTGGATGTCCCACTGAACCATACGGACTCATTCACTCGTCCTTGGTTCGCTTGGGCCAACGCGGAGTTTGCAAAGACAATACTTTATCTCGCTCATAAGAAGCCTCATCTGGTTTTCAAGCCTGGGTATGCCTCACTTGACTTGTTGTCGCTCAATCCCCCAGCCATGCCCCAGCTCCCAAACAACCCTCAGGCTTCTGAAGAAGAAAACTCTGACGAGAGTGACACTGCATGAGTAAAAATGTCATGTGATCCGATATTCCTTTTTTTATTTACATTACTGCTCAATTGTTCCGCTCACTACATCTGACCAGTCATGAACTGAGCGATCAACTTCTCCTCGTCTGTGATCTTTGCCTCCTCCAATGCCTGCTTGTATCTGTCTTGGATACCCTCCTCGGTGGTATTCCTCGGCTCCTCTGCATCGGGCTCCACGAGTCCATCATCTTCATTATCCTCAGTGTCTGATATCGAGTCCACCTGCTCTTTCTTGTCTTTGATTCCAATATCTTTCATCAGCTTAACCAGATCCTTAGTCTTTCTCTCCTTCTCTTCCTCTGCTCTCTGCTTGAGAATCGACTCTCTCTCGCTCTTGTAGTCTCTGTTGTACTCCTCGACCTTGTTGTTGACGGCCGCCATAAAGTCGTCGAAACCATCGCCTGTGTACGCCGAAACCGACACCACGTCCAGATGCCTGTAAAACTCCTCCAGCATAAGACACAGAGAGTTCATGAGCGAGCCCATGTATCCGGAATCGTTCTCACCCTCGCCGTTAAGCTCCTGGTCGTTTCTGAGCACATTCTGAAAAGCCTCAAAGTCGCTCATCCATTCTTTGGCAAAAGAGGCATCTTTGGCGTCAGTCTTGTTGAACACAATAATCATTGGAAGTTTTGTCTTGTACAGGATCGAGCAGGCGTACAGCATGTTGGACATGAAAGTAGCAGGTGAACTTGTCCTTGGAGTGTCGACAATGTAAGCAATGACAGTGGGGAATGCAGAGGCCAGGGCATCAGTGATGATAGCACCCGAGGCAGACCAGATGAAGCATTCAATCTGGCCTGGCGTGTCGACGATGATGTTTTCAACGGAATCGGCTCGTTTCTCAATAATCTCCAAAACCTGGTCGATCTTTGTGGAAAACAGGTTCAAACAAGTCATGATGGAACCGTTGGGACCCAGATTGTACTGCTCCATGACTTTTTTGTAGTTGATGGAGTCTCTGATATCGATATTGGTTCCAAATGGCACTTTGACCACCGCTGGGTCCAGGTTCAGCACGTATGGAGGGGTTTTCTTTCCATGAAGATGCGCATTCAGTCGCTGCATGAATGTGGTCTTGCCGGACCCGGCCATTCCCACGCAAAATACAGTCGCAGGCATATTTAGTTAGTTTGAGGTTGTCTGACAAATGCAGATTAGATTTTGCGCGGGAGACGAAGAGCGCCGCGATGCAGGTGGCGCGCGGTGAGGCTTCGACATCCGCGTCAATCGGCGACTGCAAAATGAATGGCGAAATGCTCCCCGCTGGATAAGATCAGGACTGATGGAACGAGACTGATAACAATTGAGTATCGTGGCGAGCACGTGATCAGACGTGCGATAAACAGTGATGAGGCTCTGATGTCGATGAACAGACCCCCAACATGGCTGGCGGCGATCTACAGACTTCGAGACAGAGCATTGATCCAATGTTGTGGGCATGAACCTGCCAGCTCAGGTATCCGGGCGCAACTGAGTTGGCTATCCGTCCCTGATAGTTAGTACAGCAGATATGGCGGTGAAGTTTTGTTGTGGTGCACTGAAGATTCGTTTTTTTGCCAACCCCTGGCTAGTGCAGCCATATTGGTACCTGACGGGATAGGAACATGTTTCAAGTGAATGACCTACGTCAGAGCAATTTCGCGAAATTGCGTGGCTTAACGGCTGTCTCAACCGCTCGGCAAGATGTATATATTGAGCCAATGCCTTGATATTCAGCAATGTGATGCTGCTGTTTGCCCTCTTTGGTACAGCAACAGCGGTGGTCCCGTTATCCTTCACCAAGACCCCTTACACCAATCAAGCATTGGCCAAGCGAGCCCATATCGACGTCCCAGTGCTGAACCAGGAATTCTACTATGAGGCAACAATTGGACTGGGTACTCCTCCTCAGTATGTGAGCTTTCTTCTGGACACGGGCTCGTCAGATACATGGGTATACAACCTGAGTAACCCGTTTTGCGCGAACCTCACATTTGATTGCACTCATTTCGGAATATACACGCCAGAACTGTCGAGCGCGTTCGTGCCCTTGAACCGCTCGTTTGAGGTGTCTTACGGCCAAAGCACGACAGCATCAGGATACTTTGCGCTCGACACGGCGAGTATCCAGGGCGCAACAGTATCGGACTTTCAGTTTGGAATCGCCAACCTCTCGGATACCTCTTTTGATGTCCTCGGGATAGGCATGGTGGGAAATGAGGCTTCAGACTTCTCCACAACCAAAAACTACACCTACGACAATCTTCCTGTTCTGTTGAAGAAGCAAGGCCATATCGATACTTTGGCATACTCGCTGTTTTTGAATGACCGAAATGCCATAACTGGGACAGTTCTATTTGGCGGAGTGGACACGCAAAAGTTTGATTGTCTATGGACTGTTCCAATCTCGCCGCCAAAACTCTATCACAGCGATAAGCCAATAGAGTTTCTGATAGACACGAATAAGCGCCGTGTGGTTTCATTCAATCAGACAATGTATGAGTCCAATGTCACGTTTCAGGGCCTGCTCGACTCAGGAACGACTTATACCTATCTACCAGATGAAGAGTTCTTTTCCATCGGCTACTCGTTTGGACTCCAGTACGATAAAACATTGGATGCGTTTCTCATGCCCTGCCACACGGCAACCGACGACGAGTACATTGAGTATTCGTTTTCCGGCGTGCCAATCAGGGTCACCCTGCCTCAGCTCATGCAAGGAGCCTTTGTCCAAGGCCAGGCAATTTTCGACAAGTACGGGCATCAGATGTGCAAGCTGGGAATCGCGCGGGCTACGAGGCAGGCAATCTTTGGTGACACGTTTCTGAGGGCAGCATATGTGGTGTTTGATATGGAAAACTATCAAATTTCTCTAGGACAGGCGGCATTTGGACGATTGTCGTCGAATATACTGCCAATCACAGATCGCGGCATACCAATGGCCAAACCTGCTACACTGTATAGTGAATCGTGCTCTCCCTCACTAGTTGAGTATTGAAACTTCCCTGGATGGAAAAAAAAAAGCTAAGCCGATTCCAGATGAGATATGCGGCTCAACGGTCTGTGAGTACTGGCAACAAAAAGTCAAATACTCCTCAAGCTTCAACCTGAAGGAGCAAAAGGATGATTCGACCCAGGATCGAACTGGGGACGTTCTGCGTGTTAAGCAGATGCCATGACCAACTAGACCATCGAACCACTTGATGGCAACAGAGGTTTTTCAGACCCACTTGTCGCGAAATTTCGAAGAGATCAGGGTTAGGGTAAATTCCTTATGGGGAAATTCAGCGCGCCCCCTTCAACGGTTTGAGGCTACGACTCCAATATTAGTGTATTATTACATCAATTTAGTCTCTGACGCTTCTCCTTGGACTCGGGCCTCGGGTCATGTCTCGGCTTTTCGGTCCTTTGAGTGGGCGGTGGTGATGGGGTTGCAAATCGAGTATGGTTCCAGCCGGCCGCGTAAGCAGCCTCGAAGGCTTCTCTTCGTCTTCGTTCCTCTTCTTGTTTCTTGTCGTTGCTCATGCTGCTGTATCAACGGGGAATTCAGACCTTTTATAGCTGAGAACGGCTACCTGCATTTCATTTGGCTTGAAGCGCGCGCTGCTGCGTTTCGGCGTTTGATGGCTTGCGCAACCGTGTTCTATAGCGTGACTAGATATTATATAGCGCTACAGCACGTGTCCCCCTCACTTCGTTTCGCAGCCGATTGTTTTCCTACAGATCATCATGGTCGAGACCCCACGGATACAATCAAATGCCGGCTGTCTGTGTTCATATCCCGGCAGATGCCACAAACCTGATATGGGGCATTGTTGTGTAAAACAATGACGCATCTCGGTGAATTAAACTCAAACAGCTAATTAACTTTAGCGGATGCACGGCAGCTTGCCGCTTTAAGATTTCATTTAAGATATTTTTGACTTGCATAATCAAGTTTCGTATGCTAGATCGTGTCCAAATTGATGTTGATCAGGTTGTGCTTCTGTGTCAAACATGCTTGGGATCTTCACTGAGGTGATAATCTATTACGTCTACGACCAGAAACAACACACCTCAATCACCATATGATCTGAAGGCCCATGCAAGTAACCAGGAACAGCTAGCTCGAGAGTCGGTTCCCGTGACGGCCGTTTGGCGCAACTGCAATCCAGACTACGAAATTACTAAAGCGCCTGTTCATCCATGTGACATCATTTGTAACACCTGATCTTTGCAGTCCAGATGCCGACCCACTTACAAAGGCGTGGAGTGGCCGCAGTATAGCCACCCGTGCTTAACCAATACCCATGGCAGAACCCCACCAACTACCCGCTGGTCTAGCCGAAATTAAAACCCGCAACCCCAGCCCTCGCGCGAAACCGGGTGGGAGAAACCGGAACACCTTACATTTGGTTACATTTTAACATTTTCCCAACAGCCATCGCCCCGGTTCACGTGACTGCCAAACTGTGTGACAGCCCGGACGATAACTGATCTTGACTCAGTCGTGACTAATAACATTACAATAATCTTAAAGAGATCTTGATTGAGAGCAGGATTGCCATTTATTCGTTGAACGTCACACGCCACCTTCATACATTGTGGAAGTCATACGCCACCAAGATCCAGCGCCCTAGCATCGCCATCAGTCACACCCAATTCAGTCGAAATGGATAAAATCAATGGGACCACACTAATAGTTCCGGCTGTGTCTGCTGGAAATGTCCCCCAGCTGGGTGTGGACCTCTTGCTGCACACACTTGGAGCTCGTTTTGTCGGCAGATTGGATGATCGATATCTGTATCCATTTGCTGGCCCAAGAGATGATTGTACCGCTGAAGACGAGGAAACTGTTCATGCTGAGACAACAATATCAACACCGGTCGAGGTCTATCATGCTGAGAAACACAATGTCACCATCATTCAAATGAGATCACCAGTTCTTCCCGGCATGAAACGAAGGTTTGTTCTAGAAACTCTGACGCCATTTGTGCTCAAACACAATTTCAAGCAAATTCTGGTCCTTGGCTCGTCCAACGCTGCGCTGCATTCCAACATTGTCGAGAGAATCGCTCTATATTCGTCTCACGAGACACTAGAAAGCCAGTTTGCCGGACTCTCGCTCACCGATACCCCACAGCCATGTCCAAAGACTCTTCCCGAGTCTGGAATCACCCTTGATGTCTTGAAGTGCGCCTCGTCCTGTGCCACGAATGCCTTGGTTCTATACACCTACGAGGGCGACAACTTCAAAGATGCCGAGGACGTTGCGGGTGAGGTCAAAAAGATGCTCAAGCTGGAAACGAGAGATAGCTGGATAAGGCCGCAGAGCTGGATGGGCGCCTATGGTAAAGAGGTGCCCGTTGGTTTGGAGCAGGGCTTATATGCCTAGCAACATTGCATCGACAAGCAGATTGCATTTATCTATAATCTCTAGGATAGCTAGTAAGAACCTGCGTCGTCTAACACCTTACTTTGACCTGTACCTCTTCAGAATCCGGTCCTCGATTCCGTTCAGCAGATAGTCGTGCTTGACTAGATCTAAGTTCTCTGCCTCTGCCAGGTGCATCTTGTACATGTCAGTGCCAGGCTGCATCATGTTCTGCATAGGGTTCTGGACGCCCATAGCGGCCATTCCACCGGCCTGGTTGGCACTACCCAGAATCAGCGAGTACACCGAATTCAGACCAATCAAGTTCAAAAAGTACCAACTCAGCGAACTGACCCATCGCACGTCCAGGTCCTTGGTGTCAACGCCTGACTGGAGCATAGACTTGAATCGGATGGTTAGCGGGAATGGCAATCGCATCAAGACGAAGCCTGCAAAGAAGGCGTTAATCCAGCCCATCATCAAGGTCTGTGGCACAACCATCATTACCTGGCCCTTGACCATATCGATCATGTGGTCCATTCCCTTGGGGTCGGAGAACGGGTTGGCTGGAGCCGGGCTGAGTCCATCTCGCGGTGGCTCTTTAAGGAATTGTCCCTTCCGTAGGGCCTCTCCAAGGTACGCTCGTCGAGAATTAAACGACTCTTGTGAAATCATACCGCCGTAGCCTCGGAGCATGCCGCCGTATTGGACGTACTGCTGTTCTCTGATGGTGAGAGCGTCGCCTGGCTTGGGCGTAGGCTGGAGAAGAACTGTGGCATAATGTCGCACAATGCCGACAAGAATCATCACGAGACAAATGGGTGCAAGCACCCAGTCCCGAAGGCTGGGGTCCAGTACAAGGTCTGGAGTCATGTCGCCAACTTCAAGCGCCAGCGTAAAGTGGAGTGTACAAGCAAATTTAGGTGGGTGACCACGTCCAGTTCTGCACTGTACTATAACTTTATCACATTGTAAGTACTGGTATGGATCTATTATGCTCACTACTTTATTAAAGTCACCTTTGTGTTCCATTTTCACCGCTAGTACTCGTCATTCCCGTTCACAATAACATCCTTGATCTTTAGAATCATTCTCGTCAACTGCGTAGCCAACAGCAGCTGCTGTCGCTTACCAATCAGTGGATCCAGCACAAAGAGCTCCTTCATGTCGTTAGTACCGCTGCCCAGGCAGTCGACACCTAGCCGGGTGTTGTTCTCCTTGACCTGTCTAGACTTGATGGTGGCCAGTGTCTCAATTGGGCTCAGACCAGAGTTCTCAGCCAGGGCCATTGGGATGGCATCCAGGGCCTGAGCGAAGGCTCGGAAAGCGTACTGGTCGATTCCGGTTCGCTTGTCAGCCTCGTCGGCGACGGCAATAGAACAGGTGATCTCAGCAGCGCCACCGCCGTAGACGACTCGGTTGTCCTTGATGAGGTTTCGGACGACACACAGCGAATCGTGCAGCGCTCGTCGGGCCTCTTCAACAATCATGTGGTTAGAACCTCGAACCAAAACTGTGACGGCTCGTGGGTTGGCGCAGTCCTCGATGATTAGCATTCGGTCTCGCGTAGTACCAAACTCGAGCTCTCGGATGGAACCGGCGGTACCCAGCTTGGACTCGGCAAGATCCTCGAACCGGGGCACAATTCGTCCCTGAGTGGCGATGGCGATCAGCTCGATTTCAGGGCCGCCGACCCATCGCACGGCTGGAAGTTTGTTCTGGTACAACAAGTGGTTAGCCTCGTCGTCGAAACCCCACTGGCAGATAACGAGGTTGGCACCACATCGCTTAACGTGATCAATCATCTCTTGGAATTTCTCTCGCTCGTAGGCCTGGAGTTTCTTGAACTCCTCGACGTTGTTGATGTCGAGCTTGTGCTTAGTCTTTGGCTTTGGTGGTTCGAATGGACACGTGAGAATGGCGAGCTTCGCGTCTTTGATGTTTCGAGGCATTTGTGGGTGGGACATGTCCTTGTCGAGAATAACACCCTTGACCAGCGTAGTGTCTTCCAGAGAACCTCCCTTCTTGCCGTCGACCTTGATTAGATCAAAGTCCACGTCTTTTCGGTCGAGATCAGCCACAGACATGACGGCATCGACGGCAATGTGTGCAAACTTGTCGTGGGCCTTGGACACGACCTTGGAGCCCAGGGAGACCTTGGCAGCCTTGAACAGGTTGGTGGTGTCATCTTTAGAAACCGGAACGGTGTCGGAAATGGAGTTGAGGTGGTCCACAGCGAACTTGCAAGCTTCGTCGAAACCGTTGGCGACCTTAATAGGGTGAATACCCTTCTCGATCAGATCCAGGGCCTGCTCCAGCAGAGCACCAGCCAAAACAACAACACCAGTAGTACCATCACCAATCTCGTTATCCTGCGATTTCGACAGCTCGACCAGGAGCTTAGCAATTTGGTTGTCAAGTTCCATCTGCGACAAGATCGTGGCGCCGTCGTTGGTCACAGTGATGTTTCCATCTGGAGAGATGAGAATTTTGTCCAGGCCACGTGGTCCAAGAGAGGTTTTGACAATGTTGGCCACTGTCCTGGCGGCAAGGATGTGGTTCTTAGTAGCCTCGACACCGTGTATTCTCTTCTTCTTTCCCTGATCTCGCACGATAATGAATGGTCGGCCCATCTCGTCCTGCGCCACAATGGCGTTGGAGAGATCAGGCATTGGCATTGTTTGTGACATTTTCCTCTACAGTACCTTTGCGCTTCGTGCTTAGGTAATTGTGGTGTGTGTAGGGTGTAGGGGTAGTAGATGTGATGTTCTAGGTGTGCGCGAAAAATTTCACCAATATGGCAGCAGTGGGAAGTCTGATCTTTTGCACGGATTGTGGAAACCTATTGGATTCTATTGTGGACAAGGATTCCACTCTGGACTGTTCGCAGTGCGGCCACAAGTATGCTTCGAGGGAGTTCGCCAACCTGAAGGTCGTCACGCGGTCAGCAGAGGATGCTTTTCCATCTGCGCTAAGGTCTGCTAGGTCGGTCGTCAAGACAGTGCTAAAGAAGAACGAGGTCGAAGAAGGTGCTACTGTGAGTATGCTATAGAAATTTGGCGAGATTGATATGATGGCATGATGTCATGATTCGAGATGGGCAGAATTTCGAGGGAGCAGAGGTAGTCAGGAAGCCTGGCTGGACTAGTCTCGTTGCTATCGAAATTTCAGGCTGTTCATGAATTGATCAACATTGATCCGCTCGCTCGTGCTAACCCAGATCAAAGAAAAATGTCCACAGTGTGGCCACGACGAGATGCAATATCACACGCTACAGCTGCGTAGTGCAGACGAAGGTGCAACCGTCTTCTATACCTGCACAAAGTGCAACTACAAATTTAGAACAAACAACTAGTGTACATATTATTTATTCAAACACTCGCATCGAGAACGGCCAGCTGCCCCATCTGTTCTGTGTATCTTCATTAATGTTATTGATCTATAAATATTACGCTATGCATGGTCTCCTTTTATGATGTCTAGCATCTGTTGTACAGTTGGGTGCCCCGTGGTGTTAGGCAGCAGCGTACTCCAACTCACCCGAGTTCTCGTACTCATACATATCCAGCGCCACCTCTGCGCTCTGTCGCACGACAATCTCGTTGTCCTTGGCGAACTTCTGCAGCACTGGCAGAACCTCGTCGGTGGCAATGGAGCCCAGCGCCTCAGCCGCCTCGTGTCGGACCATGCCTTCCTCCTGGTCGTTGCTCAGAACCTCAATCAGGGCTGGCACACTGGCTGGGTCGCACAGCTGGCCAAAGACGTAAGCAATCTCATGTCGGAACAGAGCGGATGGGTCCTTGAAACCAGAGGCCAGAGCGTGCACGGCCTCGACAGTGCCAATGTCTCGTAGCCGGAACATGGCTCGGTATCGGTTGAACAGGGTCTCATTCTGGTCATTCAACTTAGCCTGGAGCTTCGCCACCTGGGCGCTCTCCTCGGCATCAGTTGGAAGTGGTGGAGCAGGGTCAATTGAGCTGAAGGCAGACTCCTGGAGCTTCTCAGTCTTCGCGGCGGCAGAGTTCTCCCAGTTGATTCGCTCGATGGCCAGCTCGCAGGTCTGTCGCACAATCTCCAGGGGATCGCTCTTCTCGTAGAACTTGAGAATCTCAAGACAGGACTCATCACCAATGGCTCCGAGGGCCTCGGCGGCCTCGTGTCGAACCATAGCCTGCTGGTTCAGGTCCTCCAGGGCACCCTTCAGAGACGTGATGGCGTGCGTCTGCTTGGTCTGACCCAGAACATAGGCAATCTCGTGCTTCAGCAGCTCAGAGGGATCCTGGAAACCCTTAGCAATGACGTCAATGGCAGCGGTGTTGCCCTCAGTGCCCAGGGACTTGAGGTGGAACAAAGCTCGGAACCGCAGAGCGAGCGGAGTGTCGCCCTTCTCGTTCAGTAACGTCTCCTGCAGAGCCTGCAGGTCCTGGTCCTTTCCATCAGCCTGTCGTAGCTCGTCCATTTATGTTTTAGTGTGGAGTTGAAAGAGGAGATGAGGGATCAGATAAAAAATCTTTTTTGAGCCGCAATCCTGAGCCGCAAGGAATTTTTCACACCAAAAAAAAATTGGCATAAACACAGCAGACAGTTGTTACGACTAGCTCTGATATTTATACTAACAATCGACGCGGAGTTTATCGGTTTAGAGAAAGAACACTTTGGATCAACATAAAGGCGGAGAAACTGCACAAGATCACCGCACACGGTAGTAACAGTACGCCAATAGACTACACACGGCTATTCCTCGAATAGCTCAACAGTCATGTCCACCGTCATCCCGCCCCCCTCAAAAAAACAGAAGCGAGAAGCTCAACAGCCTCGTGAGGTTCCCACCATCCCCAACTTACCCGATGTCACAATCACCTTCGTTGCCTCTGACACTGGCGAGTCCACCGGCGGCCAGCTCCGAGTTCCTGGTGCCACCACAGAGAAGCAGCTCGAGTTACTGCTGAACCAGCTTCTGTCCACCAAGGTAGACTACGAAGAGACGCCATACACATTCTCTCTACAGAAAGACAATGGTCAGGTCATTGACGTCACGTCTGATCTGTGGACCAGCGTCCTCCAGCCAGGCCACAAAACCACCGAAGACCATCTCAAACTAGTATACACCCCACGTGCCGTGTTCAAGGTCCGAGCCATCAGCCGTTCTACCGCTGAGATCGCTGGTCACGGCGCTACTATCCTAGCAGCTCAGTTCGCTCCTCACACATCATCTCGAATGGTTACTGGATCAGGTGACCATACTGCCAGAATCTGGGATTGCGAGACACAGACGCCATTCAGGACTTTGGCGGGACACACAAACTGGGTGTTGTCTGTCGCCTGGAGACCAGACGGTAAGGTTATCGCTACCGGAAGCATGGACAACACAATTCGATTGTGGGACCCACTGACGGGCCAGCAGATCGGCCAGCCACTCCGAGGACACAGCAAGTGGATCACAGCCCTGTCGTGGGAGCCTTATCACTTGAAGAAGGCTGGCGGCCCGAACCTCAGGTTGGCCTCCTCCTCCAAGGACGGCACTATCAGAGTCTGGGATACCGACAGACACGTTTGTCTGTACAATATGAGTGGACACAAAGCCAGCGTCAGCTGCGTCAAGTGGGGAGGTCTCGGCGATATCTACTCCACCTCGCACGATAAGACTATCAAGGTTTGGAAAGACGGCAGATGCGTCCACACGCTGTCTGCCCACGCCCACTGGGTTAACCACATTGCCCTGTCTACTGACTACGCCCTGAGAACAGGCCCATTCGACCATAAAGGAAAGACTGAAGAAACTGAGGAACAGATGATTAAGGCGGCTCAAAAGAACTTCGAAAAAGTGGCAAAGGTTGGCGGAACCCTGTCGGAAAGAGTAGTTACCGCGTCTGATGACTTTACAATGTATCTATGGAACCCAGCGGTGTCAATCAAGCCCATAACACGAATGACGGGACACCAGAAACTAGTCAATCACGTGTCATTCTCGCCAGACGGACGACTTTTGGCTTCTGCTTCCTTTGACAACTCTATAAAACTCTGGGATGGACGAGACGGCTCATTTGTCTCGACTTTCCGAGGTCACGTCGCCGCCGTGTACCAGTGCGCCTGGTCAGGCGACGGCAGACTCCTCGTGAGTGCTTCTAAGGACACAACACTAAAGGTTTGGGATGTTTCAGCAAAGAAACTGGTTTCAGATCTACCAGGACACGCAGACGAGGTGTTCGCTGTCGACTGGTCCGTTGACGGTAAGCGAGTTGCCTCGGGAAGCAAAGATAAGAGGGTTAGGCTGTGGACTCACTAGAGCACAGCGATGTTTGACTTAGCTACCACTCATAGACTTTTTAATGCATTCCAGAAATTGTGTCCGAAAAAAAAAATTGTACCCCACCATTCAAAGTCACGTGACTCGCGCGAGACAAGATGATTTTTCGACACTGTCAACCTCAGCATACAATGATTCGAAGCATTAGACCGGTCCAGCTGGGCCTGAACCTCACCCGACGATTCAACTCTACGCATTCACACACACACAGCCTGAAAGATAGCCGGGTAATCCAGAAGCTATTCCCACAACTCGACACAATCAGCTCACAGGACCTAACACTGCAACGAAAGTGCGGTGAAGGCGCATGGTACAACGTTACGAGGACATCTAACGGCGAGCTGCCGGTTTACAGGGAATACAACAAGGGCACTCAAACTATTCACACTATTATTCGAAATGTGGAGGGCAACGCCAACGCGCTGCGTGATGATCTCAAAGAGGCTTTTGGTTTCGATAAGAAGCGGGTCACCATCAAGGCCAGCGGTTCTAAGGTCATCATCAAGCATGACGTGGCGGGCGAGATCAAGACTCTGTTTGGTCGCTACTTTTAATGTGTACATAGCTATGGAACGTTGAACAGAGAAAAGTTTCGAACGATACCTGGGCCATATTCGTCGTAATCCTTCTTGGTGTAGCAGTAGTTTCGGAACTCGGCGGTCTGGGCCAGCAGGGAGCCTCCGAACCACACAGCGTTTCGCTGTCGTTTGTGTGTGATGACGTTGACGTCGATACCGGATGACTTTGCGCCGGAAAGCTGTTCGCTTACGGCGATACGGTCGTCGACAATCTTCTTCAAGTCTCGCTGGATTCGCCGGCCAAAATCTTTAAACATTGTCGAACCACCCGACAGCACAATGTTCTTATACAGTCCTTTTCGGACATCGATGGGGCTTCCCTGGATCACAGAGTCCACGACCTGTGGCAGCGGAACCAAAAAGTCCGAACTGGCGATTTCTGGGTTGAAGAAGATCTCTGGAGCCAGGAACCGCTCGTAGCCGACATCAACCAAGATAGATCTGCCTAGGCCGGCCTTATCAACCACGTGCTGACGGAATCGGTCAGGTTCTCGGTCGTATCGTCGGAACTCGTTGACAATGTCAGGACAGACATAGCAGTACTCCTGCTTGATGCTCTCGGCGGTCTTGAGCGAAGTGTCTGGCTCGTTTCGGTCACGCAGCAGACTCTGAATAAAATAAGTGATGTCTCGGCCAGCCAGCGGGATATTCTTGATGGCAGAGCCAATAACGTAACCCTCAGCGACGGGGATAACGTGGGTGACACCGTCACCAGAGTCGATGACGGTACCGGTCAGAGTTCTATCTTGGACTTTGCCGGAGGTCCAGGAGGCAGCAAGAGCCAGCACAGCCTGCACGGCAATGTACAGACCGGCGCAATTGAAGGTCTCAAACATGATTTCGGCAGTGTTCTCTCGGTTCTCTGGTGGATTCAATGGTGGTTCGGTCAGAAGGAAGTGATGGTCTTCTGGCTCACATCGCAAGTACTGGAAAATAGAGCTCTGCCAGAATCTTTCCATGTGATCCCAATTCTCAATCTGACCGTGTCTAATAGGGTAGTTGATACCGTAGCCTGGTCCGTTGGCTGCCGCCAGGGCCTCGTCTCCAATAAAGAAGTCCAAGTCTTCGGTGCCACGCTTGGAGGACAAAAGACCAGTGCCGCCCTTCTTACCGCCGCTGTTGGCGGTGGCAATTACTGTGGGGAACACAAAAGATGGCGAGTCGTTACCAGCAAAGCCCAGCTTGGTCAGACCCGTGCCGCTAAGTTAGTACAAACATCCAGTCTCTCGTTTACGCACTTGTCTAGATTAGCATTGATCAATTAAACATAGCAATTCACTCACCCATGACAACGGCCGGTGTCGTATGGTGCGCCATTGTGGTTAGTTGGCTGTTGGTGGAGTGAGGAAGGAGGCAGTGGGAGGTGGTTGCCCCGGTGATTGCTGATCACGTGACACGTGGCTTATCATTATCATTTGGGACCAACGTTACCGTACCATGAAGGGTTGTCTGCTAGCATGTCTGCTTGTCTGCTGTTTTTCTCTAGCGTATCATAACAGACTGCTTAGAGATCATCAAATTACTTTGTGAAGGTTCGGATTGATTTATTGCACTGCGAGTAGCGATAATCAGAATCACGGGCCATAGCCAAGGACTAAGGAAAGCACGTCACTTGTTGATTCGCTGAACGTTCCTCCAGGCTGTTGAGATGACATTTGTCGAGAGTGCCTGCTGGTTGGGCCTTTGGTGCACGATGATGGTTACTGATTGCAAAACTTCTGGGCAAATAAATATTTGGAAAGATACCTGGTATCGATACGTTGTATACCCTCACAAGCCGTATTGATACCCACCAATTACGACTAAAGTACGTGGTTTGGTATTAGACAAAGGTTCATGCGATATAGCAAATCATGCAGGTGCGTATGATAGCGCAATAAAATCTGGCGACAGGGCTAACCACTACAGCTATCCATATTCCCTAGCTTACACCGAGCTTCTCTCTCAGAAATCCCGTCCCCGGCATACCCGCCGTTAAGGTTGGTTCCTGAGACATTTGGTCTCTTCACACATGTGTGTTTCACTTGAAGGCGTACGTCATAATGTCTTCGAGAAGAGTGGTGAAATAGGGTGAATTCAAAGCCGGTCAGTTGATGACAAGTCAGTTGATGAGGAGTGGGCTAGTTAACTGTTCAAACCTGCAGACATTCTACAAATCCAGCCATAAACCGGCATTGCTCTGGCCATTGGCGCGTGAATGAAACACTGCAATCTACACGCTTGCAGTCAGACAAGGTAGCGATACCAACAGATGTGTGCATGTTCTAGAGCAGACATCGCTTTCGGATTCTTGACCCCTTTCAGGAGATTCAAGTGACAGACTCAGCTGTGACAGTTTCGAATGGCTCCCTTGTATACGCCGGCGCAGTCGATCACAGTCATACGCCACGCCGATGTGTCGTCAGGTTGTCACACATTTACAACTCGAGAGCGACACGAGATATTGACCGGGAAGCGAGCCAGCCGTTACACCCGGCGGCCGGAATCGAACTGCCGCGGCAACACATTTATGGTGAGCTGTACAGTCAAAGTCACGAATTTCGGGAAACCAATTGAGGAGGTTTCATACGCTCTGCGTTAATTAAATCAAGGAGCGAGATAGGAGGAGATCTCCGTAATCGGTGTTTTGTTGATGCCGACATGCAGCGGTGATCATTACGTATCTGATTCGATGGAGCAAACCGGCGCCGCCGTAGACCAGCTGACAAATAGATCTGGCCCATAATTCACACTAAAGTTTCTGACAGCCTACACTGGGGCTTTCTAAACAGTCGATTAAATTCTACTTGATATTGAGTTAATTCATGCATGTAAATATCTCAATGGAAACTTGCACATGTGTCAATTCAGGTACTCGTTATACGCGTAGCGCGCTGATCGATAGATTTTACCAGCTTTTTCAATCGCTCTCATCATTCCAACCGTAGCTCCAATTGCAACGTAGCTAGTTCAATTCATGGGCAACCGTCGGGCCCCTCCCCTCAGAAAACCGGACACATATCGGAAAACATGATCTGCAAGAACTGTTGAAAATCACAACGTTGCAGCAACATTCCCCGTTGCAGCAAAACAAATCTAGTATATGCGAGATTAAAAATCACGTATAGGTTCCGGGCAGGTATAGGCGGCTGATGATTTCAGGATATCAATGGCTATGGTAGGAGGAAGCTAGCGAGTTGTCATAGCGAGGTGTGAAGAGAGGTACCAGGTGAACAACAATCCTCATTAGAGCAGAAATGGCTAGCATCTTGCTACACGGCCGGCGTGCAATGTTGCGCGCGAGCTCCATATACCGGCTACCCTGGTATAGAATCACGCACTCTACCCGTCCAGTCCCCGGTAGAACCTGACACCTTCATAATTGCCAAAGACGTAACTTTAAAATACGTAACGTATGTCTAACTGAATGCGGTGAATAACGGTCCGGGGTCCCGCGCAGCGGGCTGCCTGGGTCAGACTCCCGTATCTCGACAAATAGGAGCAGCCTATTTCTCATTATTAAGACGTATAGTGGATGGGTTCACATATGCATAAATCACGCTATATCATGGCAGGTCGTGACGGCCGCAACCGGTACCACCATGTTGTGGGCTGGCGCTGGTTCCAAGCGCACGGACCACCCGAAATGAAAACTTTAAATAAGTCATCTACATATAGACTTTATCTACGGTTCGATCTGTTTTTAAAACGGTCTCTCCTTGAATCTCATGCTGAATGACGCTGGGTCACGTGACGCCGATAAGCTCATATCGCGCAATCCCCATGTCAGAAACGACATTGAGTCGCGTCCGCGCACCATCGCCAAGTACCTCGGAGGGGTTCCGATGGGGCCTATTGCGTGATAATGATTCCAATGCATGGAAAAATTAAGGTTGGCCAGATGTAGTAATATATAAGGTTAGAGTTTGCTAACGGTTAAGCATCAACTCTCACACTTTCAGTCTTGCGCTTATATTCCTCAGAAGAGGAAGTGGGCGAGTAAGGCTATATAGAAAAGCACGAATTGACGAGGAACCGAGCAATCACAACGAAAACCTTCAGCTTCAATGTCAGACGTCAAGGACAAATACCAGAATTCTGGCGCTGCCAGCGTTGATATTGGCTCCGTCGAGTCCAACTCTTTCAAGGATCCTAATCCGTTTGAGGACCCCAATGTCGCTGAGCACTACCGTGCTCTGTACGAGGTTTCCAATTATGAGGGCCGACATCATTACGACCCTGAACTGAAGTGGTCTGAAGAGGAGGAGCGATCTCTGCTTGCCAAAACCGAATGGAGAGTTGCCTTCTGGGCCTTTATCATGTTTGTATCTTTGGACATTGATAGAGCCAACCTAGGTCAGGCTCTTGCGGACGACTTTTTGCCCAGCTTGAAGCTGACTACCAATGACTATAACCTTGGTGTCACTTTAAATTTGGTTTTCTTTTTGTCCGCTGAGCTTCCATCCCAGCTTGTCTCCAAACGAATTGGTCCTGATAAGTGGATTCCCATCCAGATGATTTTGTGGTCCGTTGTCGCGATGAGCCAGGCTGCCATCAAGAACAAGACAGGATTTTTGGTGACGCGATGTTTGCTCGGTGCACTGCAGGGTGGTTTCATTCCTGATATTATCCTGTGGCTGTCTTACTTCTACAAGAAGCGAGAACTGTCTTCGCGAATCAGCTTTTTCTACATTGCCAACCCACTCACCAACATCCTGTCTTCTATGGCTGCGTTTGGCCTGCTCCGAATCACCACCCGAGGTCTTAAGGAGGGCTGGAGATGGTTGTTCCTGCTCGAAGGTACTCTCACTCTCATTATTGGCCTCGTCTCATTCTTCCGAATGCCTGCCTCCGCCGTCCAGACTAAGCGACTCCTCTCGCCAAATGGATGGTACACTGATCGAGAGGAGAAGATCATGGTGAACCGAGTCTTGCGAGACGATCCTTCCAAGGGTGATATGCACAACCGACAGGCTCTGTCCCTGAAGCTTATCTGGAAGTCTCTCACTGATTTTGACGTGTGGCCAATCTACGCCATCCGAATTTTCACTGATATCGGTACCCAGCCATTGACCTACTACCTTACCATCACGTTGCGTCTCCTTGGCTTCAACCCATTCAACGCAAACCTGCTATCCATGGTCAGTCAGGCAATGATCCTCGTGTGCTACGTGATTTTGGGTCTGACAGCTCACAAGATTGGAAAGACATCAAACACTCTCATTATGCTCATCAGACCGCTGTGGTACCTGCCGCTGCTGTTCGTTTTGAGATACTGGAAGCATCTCATCACCAACAAATGGGGTACTTACATCCTGGTTACTCTGGCTGTCGGTGCTCCTTCGATTCTGCCACTAACAGTCTCTTTGTCTTCCACCAACTCCAACTCTGTCCGAACTCGAACAGTCTCTGCAGCCATCGTCAATATGTTTAGTCAGTCGGCTAACATCATTGCCGCCAACATTTACCGAGCGGATGATGCTCCTCTCTACCACCGAGGTAACACTCAGTTGATTGCCATCGCCATTGCTTGTATCGCCGTTATCGTCCTCTCGAGATTCTATTACCAGTGGCGAAACGCCCAAAACGCAAAGAAGTGGAACGCCATGTCCAAGGAAGAGCAGGATCACTACCGAAAGTACACTACCGACGAGGGCAACAAGCGGCTGGACTTTGTGTTTGAGTACTAGCGGGCTGTGAACCTGTATACTAACCGAGCATTGCTCCCATAGACGCTCTGACTTCATTCTTTTGCTTTAATAAATTACGACCTCAATCGATCCTTTACTATACGTACTTTCTTTCAAACACTTGGAAAAATTGAGCCTTCGCGTTTGGGAGTCTTCGCATAGCACCACCTCATTACAGTCAGGACATCAACCTAGGAATGTTGTCCACAAAGTTTCTGCGACATAAAGCAACTCAACAGATACATGTTTGGTGCTATAAATTTTGTTCTCACTCAGCCTCCGCATGATCCATGAGCCGCTTCCTGATCGAACCAGGGTCGCGCGATAACATGATACGTCTCATTGCTCTCGATCTCGCCGTAACGAGCAATGTTTAAATATCCCTAGCTCTCCCTGCTAGAGATCATGAGAAACTACATCTATCGAAGTGAAGTGTTTGTTTTGTCGCATCGTGGACGCCAGCTGACCAGCGTCGGGACACCACGAATTGGCCTGAGCACCTTCATCAATCATTTGCTCTGCAGTGCCAACTACCACGGACAGGGCTACAGAACGGTCTTTAGACTGCCTCTACGACACATTGATGGCACCAAACTGGTGGCCGACATGGCAGTTCTGCTCGAACCTACCCTGGCAGCGCACATACACAGACGAGTGGTGCCTAAGCGAGAAACTGTCCACATTTTGATTGAAGTTCGAGTAGAAAAGTATAACGAATGGGGCCTGATTCAGGGCGAGAAAGACTTACAAGAAAAGGCGGGGTACACCAGTTGTGGACACGCGATTCTGGCGTTCTTTGACGAGATCCTCATCTACAATGTCGTTGACGGAGGTCTTCAGCGACGAGGCATGTTTCAAACCGTGCACGATATTGTCATCTTTTTGCACGCAATCTGTTTGTGGCATGTTCAGGACGTGCCTGAGGGTTTCATCCAATGGCCTAAAAGCTTTGATGTGCTCGATGATGATGCTGAACCTGACATACTCATTCAGTGAAGCTATAAGCCAATTTAGTTATTATATAAATAGAGGTTAATGCATATAAGCGGTAGATTCTGCTACATAGTTGACCGAATCAGACTTCAAGAGTCTCTCCTTACTTTCCTTGTTGCAGTACTAGTCTCTAGCTGCCCGCCTGCCCGCTTGCTTGTCTTATTCTTCTGAGCCCGATCGTGAGCAAGCTGTCGAAAGAAGATTAGGAAGTTCCTCAACTTTACTCTCCTCGAGCACGATGCGAAACAGTAGCCTAGCCCCAACCCATATTTAGAGCTCCACTTTTCCACAAACATACGCTGGCCGCCTGGACCACCATGCTTCGTATTTTCGAAATACTGTGCAGACGCCGTAGCGCGGTAGACGGTGAGCAGAGCGCCACCAGCACGTAGTCCGTGGATGACTACCTCGCCATCCAAATCGTCTCTTGTGCGGTGAAGATGGTGACCAGCCAACAACAGATTAAGCATCATCTGGCCCTCCATATGGGTCTCTGATTGGATGAACTGCATTTCATCATAACAGCCAAATATCACGGGTACGGAGCCGTTCTTGAAACCAGCAGCGTATGAGACTTCGCACGTTTTATCCACTCCTTCGATCGTTTCTGTTATCCTGTAGTTTTTCTTGAAATCTTCGAGCTGGTCGAATTTGAGCGCGTAGAGCAAAGTGCGATAGAACTCAAAATAAGAATTCCTTGATGTCAGATAGTCAACAGGATCAAATGACTTAGCATGCGACTGAGCCACTTGCAGGTGACGTAATGGCTCGGAGAAAGATCGAAACTCGGCGAAATCGTAGTTGTCCTCTACTTGATAGTCCAATCTTTGAACATGACTGTCCAATAGCTGTTCTTCCAAAACGACTGAATCACCAATGTCATCAAGTTGCCCTATATCCGGAACTCGTCTTTTCTTCTTAATATCAATGTCCAGCCGAGCTACGTCCGCATGATCCAGCCCTGGTAATGTTTGCTCCTCACGTTTAGCTTCTTGGATCAATGGGCAGCCGCAACCCTCTCCTTCTTGAAGTGCCGCGTCCCGCCAAGCGCTCAGAAACGTTAAGATTGTCATCCTGTGGTAGGCGATGGCAAAATCGTATGCACCCGAGTTTGAGTACCACTTTTCGATAATCATGCGCTGATCTCCTGGAGCACCCTTGTCTATGATATTAGCAAAGTACTCCTTGGAGGCTGTAGCCTGGTAGAACACCATTTTAGAGCCGTAAGCATATACGCCTCGCACAACAATGGGACCAGTCAGATCTTTTCTATCGCCATATATCAGGTGACCAGCCAAGTAAAGTTGAAAGGCCATTCGGTTATCCTTGCAGTCATTCGAAACTTTATCCGACTGCGCGGTGAATAGCATGTAATTGACGTCGATTATCAGGGGCACTTTGCCTGTCTTGAAGCCGACAGCATACTCGACTTCCAAATCGTGGTTGTATTCACCGATTGCTAGCGTCTTATAGAACTCCTTTTGAAATTCCTCGCCATCATATCCTAGTACTTTAAGCAGACAATCGCGCCACTCAGAGCACGCTAAATCGCATTCAAAAACACCATCACAGTTTGGTTTCGATGCAGCAAGGGCTCGCTGAAGCCTAGAGAGCACCTCAGAAAAGCAGCGATATCCGGAAAAATCGGTAAGCTCCTTCAATGTCAATCTCTTATCCAGCTTCCGTGGCGCCATCAATTGGGCACAGCCAATCTTTTCGAGCCCCCTATATGGGATGTTTACATTTTTGCCCAGTACTTGCTTCAACTTGAGACGTTTGAGTCCTCTCCAGCCCCCGGGTGGGTGTGCAGTGGAAATAGAGAGTGTCATGACTGCTGTGCTGAAATGTCGTTGAGAAACGAAAGCGGCGAGATGAGTAGATTTAGAGTTGGGAAATGAGGTTGCACCGCATGCTAATGGGCTAGGGCACATCACATGTATGCGACAAAGTGCCAAGGCGTCCTCGGCCTGTAAACTTTACTGACCTTGGCCCGATTGTCCGTAGATTATTTTGGAATATTCAGGTGCGGCTCCTGTTTTCCCACCTAGTTTGTCCAAACTGTGCCGGCACCCCGTCGCCGATCTAAATTAATGTGGCTTTGCATAAGCATGTTCATGCCTGTATTAGGCTAGCTTCTTCAAGCGCCGTCGGGCATCTTGTAAGGGTACTCAGATCACAAATAGTGCTAGTTTTGACCAATTTGAGGTGCTCTTTGTAGCTGGTTTCAAAATCTGATCCACTATAGCTAAGCATTTTCAGGCCATCCAGAGTACCCGCTTTCGCACTTGTGAACCCCGTCGTAGACTGATTCCAATTAGTGCAACATTTCTCCGTCGAAATGAAGGTGGCATTCCAGGAAGCAGTGATACTCGAAAAAGTCAGTGAAATTCTCCATTGTCACTTCCAAGGGGTTTGTGTCTGCATCTCTTCCCAGTTTCTGCTCTATTTTGGGACGTTTGAGTCCTTTCCAGCCACGGACTGAGAAAGAAGTGGAAACGGTATTTCCCATGGCGCTGTTGAGAGCAGAAATGAGCTAACGCCTCATCAAAAAACGAGGCGATAAGGATTTGTCCATATGTTGAAAAAAGAGTTGAAGGCATAATGATCTGCTCGCAGCGTAGTGAGAAAATGACACGTACATACGTCATAGATCAGATAAAGCACGAGCACTTTCTTGGTGATTTGGTTGGTGGTACTGCTGACGAGGCTCGGCTTATCTGATCGAGGAACCTCAGTAGCAAATCAAATGCCTGAGACAGAACGAGGAGCTTTGGCCAGTGACCGGAACTAGCTCCCTGTCATTGGCCAGGGGTGCATTTGGTTAGACCAATTTCTGATGGACTTGCATCTCTCTCTAATCAGCTTCCTTTCAGGAGCCAATAAACTAAGGCGCTTTGTCATAGTCCTCCGTCAACCAATAACAATCGATCCAATAACGATGGTCTGGAGCAGTGAGCAAAATATATTATTCCACCCGCAGCTGCGTCTGTCCCAATGGATTCTGGGGCCAGTATTTAAACAGTTGAATCACGCCAATTCCTCACCAAGTTTCAATCATCTTAATCGATCAACAATGGCCTGCTGTGGAAAGTCTAACCCTTGCGCATGCGCTGTCCAGGCTAAGTGCTCCTGTGGAGCCAAGCCAGCCCTCAAGTGCAGCTGCTCCAAAGCTTCCCTAGAGAACAAAGTCTCCGGAAAGGCCTGCTCCTGTGGCAAGCGACCTGCTCGACAGTGCACCTGCTCCCGAGCCGCTGCTGAGAACCGATAAGTGCGGCATGTGGATAGAACCCAGGCTACCGTCATAGCGATAACTCTGGATGCCCTGGATCAACTGTTTAGCCAATATACTTTAAACTCTATCTCGTGCATGTATACCTGTACTCCTCAACTTCTTGCAACTCCTGGTAAACAGACCTCCAGACCACCAGGAGTGTCGCAGGGCAGTTTTCGTTTATGAAAATGCGGACTGGACGGCCAATGGGGATGGCGTTTGACCCGCTGACTAAATTAAGTGACGTCACTCTCAAGTAGCCGTCCCAATATTCGTCGTGTTCAGTCCGCAGTCAACCATATACACCATCACTCCGCCACGTGTGATAATCGGACCAAAGGATGCGCGTCATCTTGTTCAGTACCATAAAGAACCCTGTTTTCTGGTTGGCCAAGTTTCGGTCAGTGTGTAAACAGCTGTCTTGTGGTGACACCAGAACTAGCATGTCGTCACCCAGAGTTCTACAGGCATTGGACTGCAGTCACATAAATTTGGTGTGGTGGTCAGCCGCAGAGTGTGCATCAAGAATCAAGCGAACATCGAGTACGTAAATTTTACGCTTGTGTATCGATCCGGTGAGCATACCCCAGTTGATGCAATATTAAAGTGGTTCCACCAATCCGATGCTGAGTTGACCTCTTGTTCCGGGGTTATGAACTTGTCGTTAGTTGTCTTCATCATATCACGTGACCAATACAAGTTCACTCAGCCTCAACATGCTAACGCTCACAGCCATGACAAGGCACCGAAATTTACACTAGCCAAAATGCTATGGTCCAACTTTTTCTACTGCGTAACTATGAGCACCGCTGAAACATCTCCTGCATGAGCGGCATAACGCTCTGCAAGGCACGCGCCATGACATCACTCGCGTCCGTCGGAGACTCGCATCCTTACGAGGCTGGGGTTCATACGTGTAATATAGCGCGTGGCACGCGTGTGATACGCGTGTATTCCGTGGGCAAGCACGCGAGGGTGGACGGGGGCCGGTTTCTCATAATTGTACCACCACGTTAACGGCGCTAATCCGCCTAGCTTTTTTGCTGAATCATAACACTTCTCATTGCGGCAATCCGCCTGTGCAACTATTAATAGTCGGACTTGCCGTGATGTTCATTCTGATCTCCTGCGATGTGTGTTCCTGCAGATCTCATTTTCTCTTGGCTGACTCAGATTGCTCTGTGAAGAGCTGATTATCACGTGAGTCCATTGCTGCTATCGGGGCCAATGCCAGCCCTTGGCCTTGTCATATTACGTAGAATACTGTACAGTGTAATCACCAATTCCTCATTGGACAACCTACGTCCTCGGCGGCTCGTGACCATGATGAAATTTGGCTTCGGACAGACACGGATAGCCTCCGGTTCACCCGAATGAGCTCTGTGCGTACGACGAACGCGAACAGGACGGTAGAAAGGCTATATAAGGCGTACAGAATGCTCATTCTTCAATGAATCCGTGCGACCTTACCAAAGAAGAAATCAAACAGCTCAACCAGGAAAAGTGGTACTTTCGCGACTGGCGTGACGACGAGATTCAGCGGTTCGAGAAAAACTACAGCCATATGAGCCATGCTGACCGTTCAGCTGAAAGAATGAGGATACTGCAATTGGCCATTGAAGCAGAACGTTGCAAGTTCTTTCAGAGCTACTTAAAGTCGACAGTGCCCAAGGACAGCTAGCGAGCACAGCCGAAACTCTGTACATATCATTATGCAATCGAATCTCATCTCATCTGCATATTCACATAGCGTACTCGTTTATCTCCATTACTTTACTAAACTGTGGCTCAGTCAGTAACAGTTAGTGCAGTCGATATCATGACGTCAGACTAATCGCCCTACTAATCGGTTATCGATCGGTCAACTACGATTGCCGTAAACCCACAAGGCCCAACACGAATCCAGTGATGTAACTTGTCTCTCGGCCAGCCATCACACTTCACACGCCTACAATTCCTTAACAAAGCTCTCGAACTCTTCAACTAACCACAAGTAACACGAAAGACCAGCCAGCCCAACCGGTTCAGGTCACGTGAGACATGTCTCAGATCGACTCGCCATCTTCAGCCATTTCAAGTAAACAAGACGCCCAACAATTGTTAGAGTGAATCACTCACACCCGTTACCAGTATCCGAAATTTGCTCGGATCGCTCAGGAACCCGTCCACGCCTCTGATCCTGACACTACTTTATCTAAACTCATCTAATCCACACTTTCTCCGCATATTGGCTGCACTCAAGGCCAAATCCACCCTCGTCACATTACTCACACGCAAAGTTAACCCCGGGCATCTATTATTAACTCAACCCACGGCCCACGTCGCTGTGGGAGATGCGTCTACGCGCCGCACGCGCCTCCTCTTCTCCTTCATCGCGAATCATCGGTCTCCTGGACCAATACTAGGGGAGCCTAGTGATTCATTGCAGGATTCTCCCAAGTACATTTAGTCATTCTACTACCATGTGAAGGTAGTTCATATAAGGCATCGCAAGTCAATTCTCGCTGCGCCTCTGAAACGACCCTGAATCTGACACGACCCACCCACGTTATCCGCCCCGGATTTCGCCGCCATCGCCTGCTCGTAGCTTGAGAATCAGTCGCCCTAACAATACCCCTTATTGTACGCTACACTGTATTCTGCCGGCTACATGTTATACAGCGAACCGCGATTTCTTCACGTGACGCCTTTCTTTTTGCCGTTACCAGCCTGTTTCACCCGCCGCGCAGCATGCAAGTCTTCACGAGCCAAAACAAGCCGACAGAAAAAGCAATGCCTGGGACGAAAAATAGCCTATTAAGGGGTTGCCAGCCAACCTACTTGCCTTTCAGCAATTTCGCCACGGTTCAGCCAGTTGGTCTGCCACACACGGTCGCCGGTCCGATCTGTCATTCATTAATCTTGATTTCTCATTCAGTTCGCCGTTTGCCATACAGCTTGCAATACGGTTCTCGCAGTTCTCGCTAAGCTTAGTTCAACAGCCCTAGTTCGGGAATTTTCAACGAAATAGAACACCTCAAATTCTGCACACTCACTCGCTGATTTAGCGCCAATACCACTAACTTAACACTTCCACTTCCACAACTCCTGCCGGCATGGGTTGCATGGGAAGAAAATGGATGCGATACTATGACCAGACGGAATTCGACATGATTGACCTGGACCAGTTCCATTCGTCTGGATTCCGTTACGTCACTGGTTATATCCTCATGTACGTGTCCATCCTTATTGCGATGGCCGTGCTTGCCTCAGATTTATATACCGCCATTGTGCTGCTTGCGTTTGACAGGTGGTCGTCCACAATCCAGCCCTTTGTGCCCTTTAGGATATCGCGATGGCTTTTCGCTGGGTGCATTATCCTCTCCGTGGTGTTACTGGTATACGACTACATTGTGGCGTATTCAGTCATGCGGGGGAAAAACGTGTCCCTGACCTATACTAATCCCATCGCGCGAAACATCTACTCTGTGCGAGGTTTCCGGTATTTCTGTCTTTTTGCAAAGATTACGAAATCCAAAAACAAGGTGGAGTACCTGGCGCTTTTTGTGTTTTTCACCTTCAAGGGCTGGATTCGACTCATTTTTGCCGACTCGCCACGACAGGTTCTCAACGGCCTGACGCTGTATTCGGTTCTCAAGATTTCCAAAGATGGTATTTTTGACACCATTCAGGACCTGGCGCAGAAGTCCCTCATTGAAGCCGTGGTCATTGGTTTCATGGCCTTCTCGTTCTTCATCTGGGTTATCAACATTCTGCAGTTCATCATTGCGCTGCTGTGTGCCTGTCCGCTTCAGATGCACGTGGAGAAGTCCACCTCCGGCCTGGAGGAGTATGTCTTCAAGCGTGTCAACAAGAACATTGAGAAGCTGCTGGAGAAGCACCACAAGAAGGGCCTCAAGAAGCTCGTCGCCGAGAACGCCAGTTTCAAGCGACAGCCTACTCTGCCTGGCTTCGCCGTGGACGACTACGACGTTGAGAAAAAGGCCCCAAGCTACGACGAGGGCGGCCAGACTTTCGACGACATTCTTTCTGGAAAGGAGTCGACCGGTGTTGCTGGAAACAACCTGAGACCGTACAACAGCAAGTCCAGTCTGATTTCCGGACAGAACGAAGTCAACTACACCCAGCGAATCAACCCACTGCAGGATCTCAGCGCTTTACGAAACAAGCCTCCACCAGCCTACAAGCCACGGGAAAAGGCCAGTTTTGACAAGCCCAAGACCAAGGTGATGTTCCACGACAACCTGGAAATTATTCCAGACTACGCGCAGGCCGAGCTAGGCAGAGGGTCTCCAGACTATCTCCAGCCATCTCAGGGCACTGTTGGCGCTCAGGTCCAGCATGTTCAGCAGGTTGAGCATGTTGCACACCACGCACAGCAGGACTACTACCAGCCATCGCCTGTCCCGCCACAGGGCCGACCTCCACCAAGGTTCCCTGACCAGTTCCAGGGCCAGCGATCACAGAGTCCTATGCTTGTTCACCCAAAGCCCATCCCACAGGTTCGACCACAGTCTCCCATGCGAAACCAGAGCCCAGCACTACGAGGCCCTCCCCACATGCCCCCACCACAGATGAGAAACACTCCACCACTACGCACACAGTCCGCCTCGCCAGGATCCGTCTACAGCGAGGCCCCGTACGGTGATTCGTCACATTTGACGAGGAACGCCTCCACAGCCTCCTCGATCAAGCCTGACATCCCGGATATCTCTCCTGCCCGCCAGTACAGCCAGTTTGTCATTGACGAGGAACTAGAGGACGAGTACTTCCACCACAGTGCACAGGTACACCACACGGGGAACGTGGGAATGACGCCGAAACTGGAACATGGAGACACGAGGCAGCCGACGCTGCCGCGGTTTGATGACGCTTTTTAAATTCATTCATTTGCATGCCCGAGGGCGGTATAAAAGGTATTGGTTATGATTTCGTTCGCGTAGAATTTCCTGTCGTAATACTCGCTGTTACCTGGTAACTGCGCCAAGACCGCCGCAGAATGCGAGGCGAGCTGTGCACTTACTGTGCCTTCCTGTGCACACAGCGCCGTCGGCCTGTGGTCTCACAGATTCATCTTGGCGGTGCCGGCCTTCCGCAGAGTGTCCGTGACATCCGTGATATCCGGGAAGTTAGCAGCGGCGTCCGAAGGAGGTTCTCCTTATCGATGTCTTGTGAGCGCTATTACCTGGCACCGGTACGCAGTGGCCAGACGGAGAGCGAAAAAATATGCCGGGACTTGAAGAGCAGCATGTCTAAGCTTGATTCTAAGAATGGCATCTCACGTGCTGACGTAAAACGGTATGATGTCATCGTGTACTATAGTGTTCAGTGATTCCATATGGAAGCCGATGTCAGCATGTGAAATTAAACAAAGGCGTACTAAACTTCCGATGCGTTAACGGGTTACCCTATCTCATCCGTGTTGGTCGCTTCAGAACGAGACATGTATCAGAATCAGTGGACAGCACGTGATAATCAGCTAAATACTGGCACTGACCGAGACTACACCAATATGTCCACGAGTAAGGCCTTCAATTGTCGTTCCACGCTGAATATAATCCTGGGCATTGTCAGATGTCAGGGTCGCGCATGTGAAAGTGGAGACGGCGCCTCGGGCAAAATCCTTGGTAGGTGACAATCACATGCCGAACCCCAGACGTTGATTTTCACCTTTGTCACTGATATATAATGGCAGCGGTGCAGTCCACGCTGGCACATTATGAGGCCATTCTGACTTCATTTCTGCTTGACCTGTCACGTCGGGATCTTCGATCCATAAAGAAGGCCATCAAAAATGCGCCAAACAGACTGGCCGTGATGCTTGCTCTTGTGGCGCTAGCCTCGGCTGGCTCCACAGTAGCCTATTACTCGTCCAAGCGCCAGGAGGACGCAAAGAGTCGACAGCTACACCGTCAGAACTCTGCCGTCCAACTCAGTGATGGTTCTCATGAGATTTATGTTCCCTCCGGCGACAAGCAATCCAAAGTCGTGATCCACCCCACGCGAAAGGTTGTCTTTGAAGCACACAAGCGCCTCTTCCTCACCAAGTCCGCCGAGGGAAAGACCGGTATCAATAGCCAGTTCTTCCGCGAGTTCAACGCCATCTGGTCCATTATCGTCCCGAGGCTCAAGTCTAAGACTACTGGTCTGCTATTCGTCCATGCCTTCTTCCTGGCGGCTCGAACATACCTGTCGCTGGTAGTTGCCCGGCTGGACGGTCAAATCGTCAAGGACCTGATTGCCGCCAATGGAAAGGAATTCACACGAGGCCTGGTCTATTGGCTGCTGCTGGCCATCCCCGCAAGTTACACGAACGCCATGATTAAGTTCCTCGAGGCGAAAATATCCATCGAGTTCAGAACCCGGCTCATCCGTTACGTGCACGACATTTATCTTGACGCCCAGATGGCGTACTACAAGCTGAATAACATTGACGGTGGTGTGCAGGGCGCCGACCAGTACATCACGGCCGACATTACTCGTTTCTGCGACGCTGCCGCCGCCCTGTACTCAAACCTGGGTAAACCTAGTGTCGACTTTGTTATTTTCTCATACCAGCTGATCCAGCGACTGGGACCATTGGCCCTTTTTGGTATCCTGTTCAACTATAGCGCTACCGCGTGGTTCCTCAAGAAGATTGCGCCGCCGTTTGGCCGAATGGCGGCCGTCGAGGCAAGACTGGAGGGTGACTACAGAAACGCACACACCAAGCTCATTACCAACGCCGAGGAAATTGCGTTCTACGACGGAACTTCCTTGGAGCGATCGATTCTCACAAAGACATACAACCGGCTGACGGCGCATACTCAGGGCATCCACAGAATCAAAGTCTCGTACAACATGATGGAAGACTTCATTCTGAAATACTCATGGTCGGCTCTGGGCTACGTCTACGCCTCGCTGCCTGTGTTTTTGCCCAACTGGAGCGGAATCTCCGGCAAGGAGGAGCGAACCGTGGGGAACCGGACTGCAGTCAAACAGGAGTCGAGGGAAAGGGATAGAATGAAGGACTTCATCACTAACAGACGACTCATGCTGTCGCTTGCAGACGCAGGTGGACGAATGATGTACTCCATCAAGGATTTAGCCGAGCTCGCCGGTTATACATCCCGGGTGTACCAGCTGCTTGCGGCTCTGCATCGGGTGCATGCATCTGCATACGAGCCTGGTAGCCAGGTTGTAGAAGACTACAGCATGGCAGATGTCCGGGGCACTGTCCAGGTTGGATTCAACGGTGTCCGACTTGAACACACACCTATCGTCGTGCCAGGTCTCGGTAAAGACCTCAGCGCCGGTCAGGTGATTGTGCAGGACCTCAACATTCAGATCAACCCCGGTGAGCATTTGCTCATTTCCGGCGCCAATGGTGTGGGCAAGTCGTCCGTAGCCCGAGTCATTGCCGGAATCTGGCCTGTCTTCCGAGGACTTGTTTCCCGACCATTGAACGACGACATTACTTTCCTACCACAGAGACCATACCTCAGCACTGGAACCCTGCGAGATCAGATCATCTACCCTTCTTCGCACGCCGATATGCTGGAGGCTGGCCGAACGGACGCTCAGTTGATGGAGATTCTAAAGTGGGTCAAGCTTGAGTATCTGCCAGCGCGAGAGGGTGGCTGGGAGACCAAGAAGCAGTGGAAGGACGTGTTTTCCGGCGGTGAAAAGCAGCGAGTCATGTTTGCGAGAATCCTCTACCAGCAGCCACGATTCGCCGTCATTGACGAGGGTACCAGTGCCGTTAGCGCTGACGTCGAGGGTCTGCTTTACGAAACTTGCAAGAAGAAGGACATTACGCTTATTACAATCTCGCACCGGCCGTCGCTGCTCAAGTACCACACTGCGCAGCTGAAGCTAGGCCTGGGCGAGTTCAACGACGAGTGGTCCTTTGAGCGAACCAACACTAAGGAAGCACGAATGTCTGTTGAGGCAGAGATTGCAGAGATCCAGGAAAAGCTCAAGATGGTGAACGAGTGGCAGCGAAGACGGGAAGAGATTACCGATTTGTTGTCAGCCAAGCCAGTGGCTGCGTGATGCATTAGTTAGACTGTTTGAATATTTGATTCTATTAGCTTCTCGAGTTCCTTTGGGTTGTGGCCAGCCACAGACGCCAGCCTTGTTCCGTCTCGAAAGCAGGTCGTAAATGGGGTGCTTGAACCTCCGTAAGCCTGAGCGATTTCCGGCAGCTTCTCAGAGCTTATAACGAGGAAGGTGACAGAGGGAAACTTTTCCGCGCATTTGGCCAGAGCCCCACGCATTCGTTTACTCTGTAGGGACCATTTCTTTGATATTTCCACGACGGTCAATCCTTCGGTTTGAAGCAGCTGGTGGAACTCTTTTTTGTTAGTAACCTCGAGGTACATCGCGAGAGCTCTGTAATTGAGTGTAATGTCACGTTGAGCGTTGTGACATGTCAGGAAAGACGCTTCTTTTAAAGCTGGTACAAGGCGTCTGCAATGGCTGGCATTGCTTTCTTTGTCTAGGGATGATTAGGATCGAGGTGCATGATATGCAGGATTAGATTACATTACAGATCTGAGGAAACTTCGTTTATCTAATTTATATCTAGCAGAACTTCTTGACTAACTGGCGTTGTGCTTGTCGAGGACTGAACGTGCAATTTCTGCGCCAAGTCCTGGTATACCCTAACGGTGCAGCCCCACTTAAAGTTTGAGACAAGTGAATCTGAGCAGGCGTGACTACTTAATTCAAGTAGAATGAATAAGCTCGTATTCCCACTGGGCGGAGAGCCGTGTGGTCACTGTTATGCACTGTGTCAGCGATAACCGTAGATATTGCACTATTTAAAGATGATTTGCTTTTGTGCATGTAGGTACGAAGGGGCAGAGACAAGATCGTGGCCAAACAAGGCTGGAGCCAGTGCAGTGGTGATGAGATCGTCGCTGTATGCACAGATCAGCTTGATGCTAGCATACGGAGTTTGTGCAATTTCCTCCAGCAGCAGGTAGTAACATGTTACAGATGTAGTCTTTGTTGAGCTGTCATTGATTTACATTACTGGTCCTTCTGTGGCGTGAAATTGACTATATACAAAACTAGAGTGAGAGATCTTAAACGCGAAACCCATGGCTACTTCTTACTCTCCATCTGCTTCTTGAGCAGCTCAAGGTTCTCCTGCGAAATCGGGGGCACCGGCACGTCGGCAAAATCGTCGTCCTCAGCGATAATGTTCTTGAGACTGTACCAGTAGATACCGCCCACAATTCCAAACAGCGCGCCTGCAGTCAACATGTTCTTGACAAAGTAGGGCTGTCGCGCACGCAATGCCGCAGGCGTCATGGTGAAGGTGTGTGGGTTCTGGTACTTCGACGGTCGAAGGCTTTGTTAGTGGGCGTGACACGGTTTGGGTCAGCTGTATGTCTGGCCAGAATTAGATCAGTCAGAGAAGCCGAGGTTCACGATAACGTCAGGTCCAGAAATACCCTGATTCCCAGTACTCTCGATGTGCTCGGCGTTTGGCGTACCGCAGAAGAAGGTCTATTGTGTGGACGTATTGCCAGGCGATCCTTCCCGTTCCGGTACCACCTTATTCTCAACCAGGAGCGGATCCTATTGTTGACACGGCTAGAGCACGCCTAAAGATAGAAACGGGTAGATCTGTACCGGCAATCAGTATCAGTCGTGTGATGGGATCATAGCCGGGTAAGGTGAACCGTGGTGAGCGGTACGAGCATGACCAGGCGTTAAAGAGTCCGAGCACTTGATTAACGGTGGTAGGCCCCAAGCCTTACACTGGCTCTAACAATCTGAGCCACCGTCCACTCAGGCACCCGATTAAACAGGCCTAGCTGATCCAGAGAAAAGGTACCGGACTCAAGGACTCGAGCGTACCAACCTCTTGAACGGAGAAATGAAGAGGTCTTCGTCTTGGCAGAGAGAAGTATTTGAAGCCCTTGTAGTCTGATCTTCTAGCTTGCGGTAGCCGTTTCCAAAACTAGCCACTGAGTAAATATGGCATGTCTCGTTCCTCGTCGGGCTCATGATATCCACGCTTGTACAAGCCAGCGTATACTCACAAGTTTGGGTTCGTCTTGTAGTCTGGTTGCCTCTCCATGTTGTGTGTAGTGTGTGCGATTCTGTGACTTGAACTTTCAATTTGGTTCACCAACGCGCAATGTTGGTTGACTACGGCTCTGATTCAGACGACGAGCCTCAGCCCGTGCCCTTAAAAGAGACAAAAGGAAAAGAAAAGGGGCCCAGGAAGATTGTTGTAGGGTCACTGAACCCAGCTGCAGAGGCCAAGCCTAGCGAACCCACTGATTCTCTGCCGAAAGCCGTCGAGAAGCGAACATCGATATCATCATTTCTGCCGCCACCAAAGAACCGTAAGAAAAATACGCCGAGCAAGAGCCATAGCACTAGGACCCTAGGTGCTGGTGTGAGAAATGACGTCTTCGATGGAGAGCTAGAGCACTTGCCTCAGCCTTTGACTACGGTCAGCGAGGCCCAGATCAGCACCGTCGAGGAACCCCCACGAAAAGAGATTGTCTCTGCCGCTGTGCTGGCAAGACGAGCCAAAGAGAGAAAGCAGGGGGTAGTAGCAAGTTCTGACAGCGAGCGGGCGAGCGAGACGAAGAAAGACAATCAGTTAACAGTTGCTTCGATTTCCCCGCCACAGCCAACAGAACTACCGCCACCAGATGCTAAGCCGAAACGAAAACTACCCAATCTATTTACAATCGAGCACAGCCAACCGGCCGGTCCGAAAAGACCGGCTGGCACGTACCAGCCTATTATGCTAGAGAGAGAAGGGCCAGCGTCAGAGCTCGTACAGCCCGATGAGGTGGAAACCATCCCCGCCAATCACCAAGATCTAAGGTCTCTGGCCAAGGCCATGGGAGTGAACCTGCAGTCGCGGGCAGAGGCTCGAAAAGAAAAAGAAGACTTTCAAGTTGTGGACTTCAGCATGGACAACTTTTACCAAAACAACCGAGATCTCGCTGCCCAGGGTCTGCTAGAAGAGAGCAAGCGGCCGGTACAGGCAATTAAAGGCGGTCAACACCAGATCACGACCTTGTTGGCGAACGCCAGAGACAACAAGGAAAGACTGGAGGAAATGTATAATCAAAGCAGAAAGAACCAAAAGGACGCCGGTGCGAAGTACGGGTTTCGTTAACCTGACGGACCCCGGCCATTATTTATTACATTGTACTAGCTTCAATGCGTATTTATTGTCATTAGAACTATCCTTAATTAACATTATTTTGTGCAGTAGTTAGATTTCTATTTGAAGTCCTTGAAAGACCACTTCTCGGTGACCTTTGGCTTGTACCGCTGCTTCTTAGCAACTGGCACTCTAACTTCAATCAATCCTCTCTGTTGGAGACTTCTAAATCTGTCAGAAGTGAGGTTGCCCTCCTGCTTTAGTCGTCGCAAGCAGTCAGACAACTCGTCCGACAACTTGACCTCAAGTGGCCCATCCTTCAGAATATGCTTGCCCAGCTTTCTATTCAGCTTTCTCTTCTTTGGCTCCTGAACCTCGTTATACGCCAGTAGTCTGTCTCGCTCAGCCTTTAGCAATCGCGGTAGACTCTCTAGGTCTCTGATCTGTTGCTTCAAATGCTTTAGCTCAGCTTCCAGTTTTAGTCGCTCCTGGTGTCGTTTCTGCTTGTTTCGCTGTGTCGTGGTCTTTTTATTGAGCTTGACTGGATCATTCACCGACAGTTGAGTAACTTGTCCGTCCTGTTCGTGGTTGTAATCTTCGCCGTGGTTCTCATCAACTTCGTTGTCGCTCAGAGTCTCCATCAGTTCCTCAACTCGCGCCTGTCGGTCGGCTAGTTGCTGTCTCTGCTTCTCTCGCTCCTCCTCCTTTGCGTTTTCTCGCTCGATCAAGTCCTTCCAAGCCTCAATAGACGGGTTGTAGGATCGACCAGCATCTGGAATGACGACAGCGTCGCTGTTTTCAACCAAAGCGATAGGCTTCTCGGTCAGAGTAGATGGAGCCGCAATGCTAGCGGCGTGACTAAGGGCAGGTCGCTCATCCTCCAAAAACTTGTAATCATTCAACTTCTTCTTCTTGTCCGTTGGCTCGTCCCACAAATCAAAGGCGGGATCATTTCCAATTATACCACCGTGCTCCAGAGTTGCCTTGCTGGCACCGCCATCGGCCCTTCCGGCTACTCTCATCAGTCGATTAACCTCCTTTCCGCTAACTCCTTGAATACCCTTCACTTTAGACTTTGGCTTATCAATCCTCTTGTGTGGAGCATTCAGCGCCGGAAATGCGCTTCGTTGGGCCAGAATCTCGTCGGATTTGAGCTTCTTACTCTCCCGGACCTTCTTGGGTTCCAAAACACCGTCACCAGTTGTGTCAACAGAGAAAAGAGCATCACTAGCCTGTGTCTGAATGTCGGAAGTTCCCATAGTCCGTTCCAGTTCTCGGCTGGCCTCCAGACCGGAAGAGACGTCATCAAGGTCGACATTCTTTCTCCACGCCTTCTTACCCTTTCGAGAGGGTTGACTTTTCGTTGACGGCCGTCCAACTTCCATTTTTATGTGCGTGAATACGTTGATTCCAGTTGATAAGATAAATTTTTCGTACTTTTCAAAGTGCGGCTAAACCTAACCCTGAAATTTATTTATCAGAGCCTCTTGGGCGCAGAACGCGACAGGGCCAACCACTGAAGCTACAGCGGGAATTAGCGACGCTATTTGGAGTACACTACCATGTCTGGAGTACGGCGAAGACTAAAAATGATAGCAAATTAGCAATGTAGGAGCGAGATATTAGTTGGATATTTGACGGCAGGTGTTACTGGTCCTCTGGTGTGGTATGAAAATCACTGTGTCGGACTGTTCGGGTTGCCGTTGGACTTTTTGAAAAGTTTCGCATACCGGTCGGTCGACTCGCTAAAAAACTCTTTGGTATGGCCTGGGGATCCAATCGATCCTGGCGTGAAATAAGTTTTGGCGGAAGGTGATGGAGTGTTTGTTGAATTGGTAGGTTGGTTAGCGTCGATTTGTTTTTTCGGCGGACCAATAGGCTGAGGGGTATATGGTAACTGCACAGAAGAATCTATTTGCTGAGGCGATGGCGCCGGTGGTGCATGGGGAACCATTGGAACGGCAGCTGGTTGTAGGTATAAAGTCGGGGGCAAAGGTTGAGCTTGGATAATGTACTGATTCAAATGCAAGGGTGACGCTTCATGGTATGTTGGCTGACTTCTTGCCAAATTCTGATGGTTATATTGAGCCATGAGTGTTTGAGCTTGAGCAGAGACTGGCTGGATATATTGAATGGGTGGGTATTGAGGTTGATGGTACCATGCTGGTTGCTGATACTGTTGACCCGATGCGTGAGCGACTGGAAAAATAAGTCCTGGTGAACGGGGCTGAGGAATCGGTGGCTGAATGATGGGGTTAAATTGAGGATGGGACTGATGACCTGGTGGTCTGATAACCGGATCGAAAGTTTGGAAAACCTGCTGAACTGGTGGCTGAATGACGGGATTGAAACTTCTCTGTCCTGGTAGAATTGACTGAGTTTGAATGGGTGGCGGTCGAATTCTCACCGATGATTGAAGCTTTCTGTAGTCAATGTTCTCAGCAGTTGGGAATCCCTGTGCGATTCCAGGAAGCCGTGGAAGATAAGTTGGCGCTCTGTCAGCAGCAGATCCAGCACTGTGGCTCGACGCGGGAGCAGGTAACCGTGATCTGAGATTGGGTTGTGGCTCCGCTTCATGCTGCTCAGACTGAGTCTGTTGCAGAGACGGCTTCGGCCACTCCTTTAGTGTTTTTATGGCAAATGTCGAGGAGTCGTGTGGCCGCTCAGGAATCTGTGTAGACTTGCTTTGACTCTGCGCTTGCTTTGGGGATGGTGTCGGGGTCTGAAGTTGATTTGGGGTTGTTTGCGACTGAACTAGATCGGTTTCTTTTGGCTTTGGCTGAACGGAGCCATTATCTGGTGACCGACCAGAGCTGTCCCCTGGTGACTTAACCGAATCCTTATCTGGTTGTTGAGCAGGACTCTCTTCTGGTACCGTTTCAAGGCTTTGGACAGGCTCTTCAGAGTCTTCATCGCGAGGAGTGTCATATCGATCATCCGGCGATGAAGCGGCTTCCTCAATGGAAAGATCGGGATCAGATCTGCATACACAGTGTCCACCACCATAGGTCGTCGTTCCTACTCTAACCTCCATATGCCCTTCGCAGATGTCCCATTCAAATTGCTCCAATTTTGAATCCATGGTGTCGATAATTGAAATCAGTCTCTTCACTTCGTGGGCACCAGGATCAGCAATGAATCGCCCGAGAGTAATGTGTATGGATAAAGTCAGATGTTCGGCCGTAAGATTTGACTTGAAATCTTCATAAAGCCTCTCCCTTATGTTCACAAATAGGTCTTTTTTGTGGACGTCGGACAGAAAGGTGATGGTAAAGGCGGTGGAGTCTACTTTCAGTCGCGGGAAGATCAAACGAGCGTCAGAGTCAATGGCCTTGTCAAGGGCTTCCTGTACATCCTGCAAGGCGTATTTGTGGGCTAGCTGTTTTGCGTGCTGCTTCGTCATGTTTTCGGCAACATTTAGGACCGTCAAATGGAAGCGAGTGAAGTGTGTCATCTTGATGTACTTAGCGCCGGATACGTTCAGCAGTTTGTTTTGTATCTGTTGCAGTATATGAACGACTCGAGGGGGCGGGACTAGCACAACTTTCAAGCCATGCCGTGGATCAGGCTCGGCGCTTAGGTTGGCAAGAATCGGATCAAACATAAACTTGGGCAAAGCCTTGAGCGCTTCCCTGGCGACATTGAGGCTTGAGTAACGGTAGCTGTCTTCTGCTAATGTGTTTGGAAATTCTCGTATTTGTGCCGTATACGGATTCATATGTAGCGTCTAGCGAGATGAACTCATGTTGGGAGATGAGATGGCCTTCGATTATGCAGGAGCCGCACAAGGTGAGGCTAGATAAGGTTTGGAACGATCATGTCTTCTATCGGAACCGTTAAATTGATTATTTTAGGTATTAGGTACAAACGTCAAATCTTGATCGTAGAGTGATCAAATCTCATTATTCATTAGTCTCGAACGAAGCTAGTCGCTTCGCTCAGAGATGGAACCCTTCTCGGCGTCTGGGAGGGACTGCACAGACTCGAACTTGTTGTCTCGCAGGAAGAAAGTCACAGCAATCAGCGGCACACACAGAACTGTACCAACTATGATGAGAATCTTCTGCACGTGCTGGTAAGCAGCGACGACGGCCATTCGGTCTGGGGATCCCCATGGGTGGTCAAGGATGAAGGTGAAAGGAGAGCCGTAAGCGCTGAGAACCAGGTCGGCAGGCAGTCGCTTAGCCAGCTCCTTTGGCAGCAGCTGAGTCCAGATAGCACCGGAGATGGAGGAACCAAGACCAGTTCCAATGTTGTAACTGGCCAGGTACAGAGCAGTGATGACAGCCATGTGCTCGTGCTTGGTGATGGACTGGATAGAGGCCTGAGTAGCGTAAGTGAAGAAGCCGGCACCGAAACCCAGGAAGCACTGTGCGCCAATGATTCCACTCTTGGAGCCGTCACCGCCTCGGAATTTGATGAGCATACCCATGGAAACGAGCCAGACAACTGTACCCCAGGTGATGAGCCACTTGACTCGTCGAAGTCGAGTCACCAGCAGACCAACAGCGGTACCGGTGATGACAGACACAAACGAGTAGAGCGAGGTGATTCGGGTAGCAGAGCTGATGGACTGGTTAACGGCCACAACCAGGACTGTATACATGTAGTCACCCTGCATGTACCAGACAAAGTTGATAAAGATGGCGATGATTAGGGCAGCCCACACACCTCGATCCTTGAGCAGGTGGAATGGCGTGATGGGGTATTTGGTGTATCGCTCCCAGAAAACGTAGACTGGGACCAACAGGATACCGATGATGAGTGGGGCCAGAACCTTGGCCTTGTGCCACTCAGAGTTGACACCGCCGGCGAGAGTGAATGGGATGAGGATCATAGTCAGGGCAGCGGACACCAGGAAGGTACCAATGATGTCTAGCTTCCAGAAGAGAGAGATGGCGAACTGCTTAGCGCCCAGCTTCTGGAACTCGGTGAGCTCGCCCTTGAACTGGTCCATCTTGCCGGACTTGTGGGCCCGTCGGTTCATGTCCCACAGACAGAAGATCAGTGGGAGGGACGAGAAGGGCACGATGATGGCCCACATACCAATACCCCAGGACCACTTGGCGCCGATAGCCTGGGTCACGTTGCCAACGATCCAGGTGTTGATGAGGAACGGCAGCGCGGGGATGAAGGAACAGAGCAGACGCCAGTTCAGGTAGGACATATCCGCCAGGATCAGCTGCAGAATCAGCATCAGGCCGGTGAAGCCGATCTGGAACAGAATGGCACCGCCGGCGTATCGCGAAACGCTGTAGGCCTGGGACTCGACGACGGTTCCGAGAGCATAGAAGAGGATGGAGATCAGAAGCAGTTCGAGTCGGCCGAAGACGTCCGAGAGTCGGGCCATAAGCGGCTGCGAGGCGGCGGCAATGATACCGTTGACAACGTTGACGGTGGACAGCAGAGAGTGGCTGGAATAGGAGTTGGTAGCGGTAGCCTGGAAGACGTATCGCATAGAGGTGTCGAGACCGTAAGCATAGGCGACTAGGAACATGGAAAAGAACAAGAAGACTTTGCCCCTAGCGCCATACTGCTGAGAAACAACCTCGATTTTTCGTACACCCAAGGGCTTCTGGATGATTTCTTCTTCGGCCAAAGAGGCCTCCCTCTTCTCAATCTCGCTCATGCTGTGATCAGTAAGATTTGATGATCAGCACAGCGGCGAGGAGCCCGCTTTTATAGATTTTCGATGGCGCTTCTCGCTTGGCTCGCACTTCTTTCCTTTTTGGAGACTCTTGGGTGCAGCATGCTACATGTGAAGCTATAGGGGATCATCCATATCCGAGAATAGGCCGGCGCGTTCGCGGTCGTAATGAATCGGCCTTGCGCTGGAGGAGCCCACTGTTTCCTTACCAGCGAAGTATTCTTGTCTGTTTTCGATTTGCATCTAATCAATCTAGGGTCCGATCTTGCGCAAACATTTTTATCTGATCAAATTGCCGGCTTGAGACACACAACACGGCTGGGCAAGACACGCGTAAAAATTTTATCTGATCAAAAAAAGCACCGCAGGACGTTCTCGTTGCATGATCTAAGACAGTTTCTCCCTTTTAGGAAAAAGATCGCTGCGCGCTCAACGGTCGGAAGTTACCCTAACACATGTTTGCCAGTCTGCCATAGCCTGCTGTTCCGGCTGCTACCGAAGACTTGCTTCTTTCCAAGAGTTTGTGGCAAGATCAGCCGATAGACAGCACATCGACGTGATATTGCGCCTAGGCTCACGCCTTCTATGGGACTTCGATGCGGTTGGGATGCATTTCGCACTGAGCAATTTTCCAGGGGTGAGTCAGCCTCACAGTCTGGAATTTTAGTAGAGTGGGTAAGGGATCCTGGGCAAGGACAGCCGCTCGTTAAACATTATACATTACTATTACATTTCTTACATCGCCCATCGCATCACCACGCAGCTGCCACTTCTGGGAACAGCTCATCGATTATCAAGTCCGTGATTGTGTAGACGAGGTGTGCGTTGAGGTACTCATTCTGGTACATTTTGAACAGGTTCGAGGCTGCGTACCGAGAAGACATTGTGCCGATAACCACTGAAAACATGCTCTGACTCAGTGTCTGCATCAGTTGTTTAGCCTGCATCCGGCTCTTGAGTTTTTCGGCTGTCGTTCTGGGCACACTTGGGGGTTTCTGTTTGCCGTCAGGCCAAGTGATATTTGTTAGTGTCTGAAGCAGATCGGATAGCTTTTGAACAGTAGTCATTGCGCCAATCAGCTCCTTGATCTTCTTCTCGATCGTGCCGCCCAAGAGCTGCTGTAGAACCACAATGACAGCCCGTCCACGCAGCCAGTTATTGCCCTTGTCGAGTCCAAAGACGGCGATGAACAGGTCGCAAATGGGCTGCACGAACGGCTTGCGGCCGAGGTCGATTAGCTCCGAGCCGTCGTCCGGGTTGGCGTCCTCCGCCTTCTCAACGTACTTCCGCTTAACGCCCCTGGAGTTATCAAGGTCGTTTATGGTCGTACTGCTGCCAAGTTTGGGCGACTGCAGTGGGTTCACCACAAATGTGTCGGACGACAGGAAAAGCCGAAACGCCTTGCACCGGCACACTTCCTCGTTACGAAGCAGCTGTTTAAGGTACCGCTGGAGAGCCACCCGTCGCGCGTCCACAAACGACTTGGTCCGGCTCTGCTGGAACTGGAACTGGAGCATGATTCGTTTCCGCGGGAACTCCAGCTTCGCCACCTCCGGGAATAGCTCACGCAGGTGGCGGTGCAGCTGCAGAAACTGGCTGTAACGCCGAGGAACCACCCACCCTGCGGCCACATCGCCCTGCTCTGACAGACGCTGCACCTCGATAATGTACATAATGTACTTGCCACTCTGGTCAGCGCTGGTGGCATAAGACTGAATTTGAATATCGCTCTTGCCGTACAGACTGTTTTCGCTCTCCTGGACAATGTACTGCTGTCGCTGCAGCTCCTTACGTTCCAGCTCCCGCACAACACTTGCGTGGGATTTCCTCAGGATACGCAGGTCGCTCGTATTGTTGGTCAGCTCCGCCTTGGTCAACAAGTTTTCCAAGACCTTGTCCTGCGACTGCAATCGCTCAATCTCGTCAGACAACCTGTCAATCTGCTCGGTGAGGCCAAGATCGCCTGGCGCTGCGAGATGCAGTTCCTTAGAGTCAAAACCCTCGCTAGCGGGTTCGACCTCCTCGTCGCTTGCTTCGAACCGACGCGGCAGGTCGTCGAATAGGCTGTTGAGCGGCTGTCGCACAATGAGTTTCGGCGTAGGCGACCGCATGATGGTGTTGAATGCCTTTTCGACGGCCTCGATATCAGTTTCTTCCTGAACTGGCGCAGGCGAGGCGGGCCTAGAATAGTCGTCCATGTAGTAGTCGACAGCGTCCAGCTGCAGCTCGTCAATGGTCGACTGGACTAGCTGCTTGGTATCAGTGGACTTACCGCTAGAGGCCAGAAACTTCAGAAAGAGGTCCGATTTTTTAAACTTGGCAAGGTCCCGGGCTTCGATCCGGTTGTACACGGCCTGCTGCGCTCGGAGCAGGGCCTTGCATGCCAATGTGTACTGTTCTATCGTGGGATCGAGCTGCGTCGCAAAGTCAGTGATGGCTTGCACTGTCTCCTGGCTAGCATCAATCATGTTTTTCGTCTTGAAGTAAATGTCGTAAATCTGTACAATGTCATCCTTGTTGTTGAACAGTCCCGTGGTTGAACGCACCCGTCGAGGCGGCGTGGGCGGCAGCGGTATGCCACCTAGCGGGTCAGCCTGCTCTTCGTCCTCAATCAGGGGGTCTCGCAGACTGTTGACGGTGAGCCAGAACTGCAGCAGCATCGTCCGTCGTCGCTGATCCATAAACTCCATGAAGTAGAGCGAGCATTGCGGGTCGTTCAGAATCTGTTGCAGCGTGTAGTCTTCTCGCGGGTCTTTTATGGGACCCTCAAGGGAGTTGTTTCGGCTGTGATCGCTGCTGGGAACAGTGGTGCCTGCCAGTCTGCTGATCTGTCGCTCAATTGCCGCCTTTGCATTTCGCAGTCTCTCAGCATACACAGGGTTACTGCCCTCTTTTACAGTCCGCTTGAGCTGAACAGAAATGTAGTATCTGGTCTGCCTGGCCTCGGGTAGCGACCGACACCGGTAGATCTCGTTGATGAACCGCTCGTACTCCAGCTTGTCGGCTTTCGGACTCAGCTTCAGCGGCTTGGTCTCTTTGAACAGCGGCTTGGGGAACGGAGACGCTCGCGTATGCTCGTCCAATGCTTCACGTAGCTTCAGAACTCGCGCCTGGTCCTGGATCTGTCCCCCACCGACCTTCGTCACCAACTGGTTCCAAAAGTCCGGCTCAGACAACATGTTCGTAATGGGAAATAGAATCGACGATGAGACAATGTCCTTGACGAGTGCCGAGACCACGCTCGCTTTCTGCTCGTTCGCAACTAGCACATGGGGCAGGAACTTCTCGACCTTGTTCCGCAGCCATTTCTTGCGATACCCCTCGTGTTGGTAGGTCTTTAGCGAGACAGCCTCGTGAAGCTTTCCCCGGTTGTATTCCGAAGCAATGGCGTAATCCAGTTCCTTGGATTCTGTGACATGGCGCAAAGAGTTTTGTCGGACGAGCGTATCAGCTGCTACAAACTGCTCAAAATGCTCGGTAAACACAGGCATCACTTTTCTCACCAAAAACTCGCTCCAATCCACAGTTTTGACCCGCGACCCAAGCTCCTGGACTGAATATCTGATGGTGTTGTCGATATGAGCTGGAAACAGGGTGTCGCTGGTGAACTTCCTGTACCACTCCAACACGAAATCTCTGAGAATATACTCAATCATGACATCAACCCCGTCCGATAGCACAAACGACTGTGGGAAAATCGTGAAGGGTAGCGGCTTATCGCTGGACATGGCCCTCAGCTCGCTGCCCCATTTTCCCTCCTTCAAAAATGCAAACGAGTCATAGTCAGCCAGCGGCTGTCGCTTCCTGGCACTGGCAAGGTCCTCATCGTCGTTGTTCAGGTAAAAGATTCCAACAATATAGGCAAGAACCATTACCCCGCAGCCTACGCTGATGCTGATAACGCTGCTGAGGATCCGTGACAAAATCTGGCCAAACACATAGGTCAGCGAAATAAATACAATTGCAGCAGCAGCAAGAGCCGTCGCAGAATACGACTGGCCTAGCACCACTACTGCCATCGGTCAGGCTTGTGCTTAGGGGGTGTTTACTTTTGGGTTGATTAGGCGATCACGTGATGATTTCGGCGATGAGTTTGTAGATTTCGATGCAAGCTTGGAAGCAACAGGCTCTGTGATTCTATGGGATCAGACTGGAGTTGTAATGCAAATGCTCATTGTTAGTAATAAATATGCTATGCTATCGGTTACGCCGACACGGATTCTGCGTAGAATTGGCGGATCCAGGCCTCGGCGTCTGGTGTCGTTGCTCCTGACTTGGATTTCTTGGATCTCTTTTCTTTCTTGGGTTTTGACACCTTGTCCGAGTCTTTGGCTTTTGTCCGTTCCTTTGATTTGCTTGATTTCGATGATTTTGACTTTTTGTCCTTGGACGATTTGCTCTTGCTGGACTTTTTCTTTGACTTCTTGCTTGAGTCTGAGTCTGAATCTGAGGTCTCCTTCTTTAGTGCTGGCTCCATTTTGTCACCATTCAGTAGCCCTCCATAGACAAACATCCTATATAGAGGCGAAACGTTTTTGCTGACTCCACTGACCTTGATTTCCTTCTGGTCAAATGAGACGCCTTTGCCTTCTGTGTTCACCTCTAGACTCTTGAGCTGGCCATCAAACACTCGCTCCCACCAGGCTTCTTGAGCATCAGCGTCATGCCCTAAGCCCTTCGTGTCCTTCTTGTGCTTCACCAAAATCGGCTTCTTGAGGCCGCCGTGTTTCAGAGCCTCGCCCTGTGTCCAGCCATAGGACATTAAATAGCTGGTCGCATCCATCTGTCCCTTGATTCTATTCCGTCTGTCACGCAGCAGGAATTTTTTTTTATCGTTAAATCAACGCCCTAACCCAGACCTAACCCAGCATCCCTCTGCCAAAACCGGATGCGGCTAAGAACGATTAGGAGGATCGGTCAATGCTGACTTTGGTCTAGCATAGACTCAGAGATACACACTGAAATCTTCTCATAGGCACGCATTGCGCTATACAGTATATGAGCCCGCAGTCCACCAACAGCCTCGGTCTGAGATGTACGGTGCGGGTATATAAAATCCGCCCCTCCCTAGCCAAGGTATATTCCCCACGTCCGTGATAATCGAGCTCTTTCTGAGTTTAGCGTCGCCACCCGGATAATCAGATAACGGTGAATCGAAGATGAATCATGTGTGACGCATCTGCACTGTGCGATCCCCGCAGCCAAGCGCAGGTGCCCCCGTACTCTGAGTATAAAAGCCTTTTGCTACCCCGACGGGACACACAATGAGACTCGCAACTTTTGAAGACGCTCGACCGCTGGCTGAATGGACAATCATCAGGCTCAGTGACGCCATCCGAGGCAAAGACAATTGGTGGACAAAGTATAAAGACGAGACGATTGCAAATAAATGGCGCCAGGAGATGCTCGACCAGCTGGAGGGTGTCAGGCAGAAGGAGGAAATCGTCCAGTACGTTTTCGACGAGTTGGAGTTCTACGAAAAACTCAGGGCGAAGACTGGAGGCAAGTTTCAAAGTCGGCTCAGGGAAACCATCTATGTTGGCCAGGGTGCCATTTCTGACGAGCTCAAAGCAACATTCAAGAAGGAAGCTCACAAGTTGGAAGATATTCCTGAAGACCAGAAAGACTGGCACCCAGGTACCACGCAGGTGCTTGATCTTGTCCACCCCTCGCTATACCCCGTGATTCAGGGCAAGACACCGATATTCGACGGGGAATGGAAAATTGCGGATTTGAATTTCGATCCACAGCGAGATACCAGCTTCTCCCTCTACACGCGTTCCAAGTTCCAGTGGCTGCCCGCTGTGTACAACATTGAGAAGAAGCGGTTCACGTCGTACATCAACAACCTCCATCCCAAGAAGCACAAGGCCCTGTACCAACTGATTGCAGACATCTTTGCGGAATGTGTACCGGCAATCGAGCTCTCTCTCGCCTGGGCCCAGGAGAAGTACTACAGAGTCAAGCAGCCAGACGAGTGGTACAACGAGTGGTACAACGAGGAGTACCAGGAGCTGCAAAACGCCATCTGGGAGAACGAGGATGAAGAGGTTGACCAGGACCAGCTCTTTGAAGAGCTAGAGGAGAGAAAGCTGAATTACATCAACCCGCTAAACATCAAGTATAGCGAGCCGGAGGCCAAGTCGTTTCACCTCAAGGGAGATGTCAAGGTGATTGTCAAGCTGGCCAACATCCATCTGACGCCGGAGAATCCAAAGTACGAGGGAGGCTCGTGGCACTATGAGGGAACTGCCTGCGAGAGTATCATCGCTACAGCAATCTACTATTACGACGTCGAAAACATCACCACGTCAAATCTCGCATTCCGAACTCGGCTAGACGATTTCTACAGCTACGAACAGGGCGACAACGCTGGTGTCACCGAAATCTTTGGCATGAACGACGGTGATCTAATGGTGAAGAATATTGGCCGTGTTGAGACGGGAGAGGACAAGATTGTTGTGTTTCCAAACAACATGCAGCACCACGTGGACTCGTTTGAGCTGGCAGATCATACCAAACCAGGCCACCGAAAGATTTTGTGTTTCTTTCTGTGCGATCCTGAGAATGAGGTGATTGGCTCTGATATTGTCCCCTACCAGCAGAAGGAGTATTGGCTCGAGATGCACTTAGACGACGAGATTGCTACTAAGCTACCGCGAGAGCTGTATGAAGAGGTCGCGAATCAGACTAGCGGTCTCATGACGCTGGATGAGGCTAAGGAGGTCAGAGAAGAGCTCATGGCGTCGAGGTCCAGCAGAGACGTGCACGACGAAGACGTCTTTGAATCCTTCTCACTATGCGAGCACTGATGCACTAACCTGATCCATGCAATTAGACTCCTAGCTATCTAAATTCCGACTTTTGTCACCTTCCGCTGAGATGGGGCCCTCACCATGCGTCTTCCAGTGCCAATTCTGCGAGTATGTCAGCGCTGTCTCTGTACAGACTTTCTTCGTCGAATGCGTCCTTCAAGTTGGCAGAGGAACATTGGGACAAGTCAGCAAGTGCAGTGCCCGTGCTCTCAACGTCTGTATTTCCGTCATCATAGTGGGTGCGATATTCAATGTGTGGGTGCGCTAGCTTGACAAGGTACATGTTTGAATTCAAGTATTCGGTTGTTGTAAGAAATCGAAGCTTTGGAAACTTGCTGACGAAGCTGACAATCGGGATCTCGTCAAAGTCCCACCGGTACCTGTATTTGAGCGTGTCTTTGAAACACAAGATCTCAAGAGTATTGTTTGGATCTACTTGAATAAGCCGCGTGAAGTCCACAACCGCCAGTCGCTCGTCCGGTGTCAATAGCCATTCTTCCTCTTGTCCTGGTCTCATGTCCATGCCTAGCAGAATCACCAATTTCTTCACATTTGGCCAAATTGTGAACGGATGCTTGTGGTACTCAGACGGATGATACTCAACGCTGGTGTTGATGTTGGGATAGATTTGGTTCAATCGGGCCAGGACATAGTCGGCGTTTTTACCGCCATCCTTGGCAATGACAAGAATATCCTTAACCCTTTCCATCGTCACTGGAGCCTTGTGCGCTAAGAGCCTCTCCACAAGGACAGTGGGGTATCTGCACAAATTGAGTCGCACGCTGTCAGCGAGCCTTAGCGCCTCGTCATACAACGATTGACTCTGTTCAGTTCCATCCCAATACCATGAAATTGTCTCGGATTTCCAATCTTTGTAAGAGACAGAAATATCGAGCCCTTCAGATCCATCTGGCTCCTGTCTATCCCAAATAACAACTTGCACATCACGCTCAATAAGCGCTTGCGTGAAACGACACACCCTAGACAGGCGTGCCACGTCCTTGATCTTCAAGTATTCGATGATTTTGAGCCACAACTCGGGAGGCATGATCTCTCTAGCGTCTCTCATGGTGTAGTGTGTAGCAATGAATCAATTGTGATGTTTTGATACATCACGCGGTTAGTTATAGCGCCTAAAATAAGGTTTGCGCCGCATGGCGCACGGCTGATGGCGATAAGATGCGTTAAGATTGACACATGTATAGTCACGTAAATACTTTATGCTTGGTATTGGACTTTTGTTATCCTGAGTTAAAATTCAACAACCTTTCTTATCAATTTCTAGTCTGGATGGTCAGACAAAGAAACAAACATCCACTTCCCTGATAGCTCGAGGTTCCTGAACTGGAGTTCGCTAGAAGTGATTCGACCAGAATCATAAGCATTGAGAATCGGATTGGCATGCCTGTGCACTGGGTTGATGACTGGCTCTACTCAGAGCGGTGTCACGACCACGACATCTTTGCTAGGAACTCAAAAGCACTGAAATCGAAGTCCGCTTTCGTTCGCCAATTAACGCTCCCTATTGGATCTTCGGTTTCCGCGTCAAGGTTCTATTCAGTTCCACCGGTATCAAGTCCTCAAGGGGTTTTGATTTTACAGAGGGCCAGCAGACGTAAGTCTCTAGGCACACTCTCCGGGGTCCTCGATATAAGTTGGAGGCTGAGTTGTAGAAGTTGTTCGCCGTACTGCGGTCTTTTGGGGAGGAACAGGCATTTAAAATGTCGTCTCATCACGAGCGACCTCTCTGTGACAACACTTATAATCCTTATGCCCATGACGGTATAGAAAACAGCCTGGATATCAAAGCCGAGCCAGAGTCTTAATCTGCTACTGAAGGGCTTACCCTTGATTCGCTTATATCGTTCCAGTTGCTCGCGTTCTATAAGTCATAGTGTTATCCACGGCGAACCATTCTTCCGCGATGAGATGGACGCGAAATGCTGGAGCGCGTCGATACGCGTCATGTCATCGCTTGTCAGTCGGCCGTACGACATAAAATGCTGGCGAGAGTACCTCGAACAACACACGAAACCTGAGGAGGTGCAGCTGGCCATCCTGGAGATGTCCGAGTACATCACTGTCCCGAAGGATCTGTTGCTGGAGCTGATCCGCCTGTGGGAGAACTTGGACTCTGACGAAGGCCTTAGTGATATCCTGTGGATGGCAGCCAACAACAATCCCTCAATTGACACCTGGGTTCCTTACCTTGAACACCTTCTGGCCGAGGAAAAGGGTGATCTCCACCACTTTGAGCAGGCTTTAGAAAAGTTTCAGTACAACATACCCCACAGCCATCGGATCTGGAACCTGTACATGGAATTCTGGGCCTATAAGTGCGCTACTCCGTTACAAGTACAGGAAATGTACTATGAGAGACTCAAGATTCCTCATGCTGAGATTGAGCAGACATTCAACGATCTATCAAGCCACACGACAGAAAACTACAACGAGAAATACGAGGATGTCATGTCGAAGGCCAGTTGGAGAAAAGACACTGGTCAGCGGGCTCTCTCATACAGGAGTAAGTGGGAAGACGCCATTAAGCAAGATCCGTCCGTGCATAACTTTGCTCAGTATATCGACTGGGAGCGGAAGAGGCCCAAAAAGTACACAAAGTTTGCCTATCTCAGAACGCTGTACGAACGGGCGCTGGAAGTCCATCCCTATATACCTGAGATATGGGACGACTACATTCTAGAGATGTCCCAGGAGCCTGTCAAAGCCGCTGCCGTGGCCCTTCGAGCAGTCAAGACATGTCCATGGTCCGGTTCACTTCACGCTCACTATATTCGGATTCTCAAGACTAAAGAGGAGCTTGACGAGCACATGAAGATGGTGGCTGCTACAGGCTTTTTCGGACCTGAAAACTATGATGAGTGGGCCAAGATATTTGGCGCTTTCATTGCCAGAACAGACCTTTTTGATCCCACGGACGAGATACAGAAGATTCTTCAAGGCAAATACAAGCAAAGCAAGCAGTATAGCTACGAACTCGAGCTTGCTGCCCTCGGAGTCTTACACTCGCTTGGCTGGAAAGACTTGGAGAATTTAGTGGCAGACTCGCTGGAAAGCTATTCTGGCAAAGAGGCGAGCGTGTGGTTAGAGGTAATCAAGTGGTCTGACATGATTGGATGTTCCGGGACTGTATACCAAAACGCTTTGAGGAAGCTTGGTCATATCGACAACCCTGAACTGGTAGTGCATGCATACGAGCGGTTTATCAAGGCCAGGCAACGAGGGAATGTGGCTCAACAACTGCTGTTAGATTGCCGGCTTAGGTTGAAGACTATCCAAGTGCAACGATGGGAGAAGGAACAGAGGGACTTGCAGCAACAAGAAGAAGAGCTACAGCAACAGCTGGACTCTGAAACCTCTGAAAGAGGCAATAAGAGGAAAGGTGAAGACGAAGAGAAACCAGCGAAAAAGGCCAAACACCAGCAGACTCGTGACCGGGAGCACAGCAGTGTGATTGTTCATGGCGCTGTCACCGAGGCCCAGCTGCGGGACCTCTTCAAAGACTGCGGAGAAATTAAATCGCTGCAGGCATACAGTGACTATTTCACTGTCGAGTTCTCGACGCATCTGGATGCCCTAGCGGCTCTCACGAAAGACCAGAAAATTGTGGGCGAAACCACGATAGGCGTGCGTTCCGGGGAGGGTACAACGCTCTGGGCGACAAACTTTACTCCATCGACGACAGAGGATGACCTCAGGAATCTGTTTTCTACTTATGGGCATGTACTTAGTGTGCGACTTCCCTCGTTGAAATTCGACAAGCAGCGACGATTCTGCTATATACAGTTTGCCAGCTCAGAAGCGGCGGGTGAGGCTCAACGACGGTTAGACGGCTCTAATCAAAGTGGATCGACCCTGACTGTGAAGGTTTCAGACCCTGCCAAAAAGCAGGAACGAGTTTCCTCTGCGGCGGAAGACGGTAGGGAAATTTTCGTCAAGGGCATTGACTTTTCATTAGACGAAGCTAAACTTCGCGACATGTTTGCTGAGTTTGGCCAAGTTGAGCATGTCAAGCTGCCAAGAGCAAAGTCTGGCGACAACCCGCACAACGGCTTCGCCTTTATCACGTTTTCTGCAGCCGGCGAAGCCGACAAGTCACTGAAGCTGGACAAGACAAAAGTTCAGGGGAAACTACTTCATGTCTCAATTTCGAAACCAAAAGAGGCATTCAAAAAGAATACTGAAATCAACGAAAACACCCTCATCGTCACCAACCTGTCAGATACTGTCAACGATGTAGTTCTGCGCGAGTTGTTCGGCAAATACGGTAAGGTATCATCGGTGGCGCTGCGGCCTGACGTAGGGGCTGCGACCATCGAATTCGAAAACGTCAAGGTGAGTAAAAACTGTCATGCGGAGCTAATAATAGGATGCAGGAAGCGCAGAACTGGCGCTAAAAGGCAAAGAACTTAACGGAAGAGCCATTGATTTCGCACTGCAGCTGCCCTGGTCCGGTGGAACCAAACCGGTCAGCAACAAGCCGAGGTGAGTATTATACATCATTGACAAGCTAACCATAGCACCATCTTTGTTCCCAGAGCAGCACGAAAAAAATAGGCAGGAGAACCAGGGGCGATAAGCAATAAACTATTTTCAGTTTCAAATGCTGCGGTTCCCGACGAGGATAGCCGTAGGATGGCAGGCGGACCCACATGGCGCCGAAATCGGTAACCATGCCTTGGCGAGTACATGGCAGTTAGAGGTAATAAAGACACATCAAATACATTCAATGAGCCACGTTTTACGGATGTTATTACTTCAGAGCAGGCTATAAGTTGGGTTAGCTCTCGGCCCGGTACAATTATAGACTCATCTGGCTGAAGCTGCACGCCACTGCAGAGGCATGTGAGGCATTGTACTCCGGCATAAGGCATCAATGACTGCACGTGAGCGTCTTGGTCGGATTAGGTGCGTTATCGGACTTTCAGCAGTGCCCTCGTGCCCTGCAGGCACACGGCAATGCTGGTCTGCAATAGGGATCCATTGAATTCCCCTTTGGGCCTGGCAGCGCAGGACCACTGCAGCGAGGCTTTTAGCTGTGTTAGTGGGACGTCCACTGATGGGCGTGGGCCCAGTATTGGACAACCCACATTCAGCCCACCACGCCGCGCTGACACCACGCAAACACCGGCCCGTCAGTAAGGCTTAATTGTCAAAGGTAGGACAATGATCGTAGGCCTGTGGCTGCCTGATTATGTCCCTGCCGTTATGTGCCCATCATTTTGAATGCCTGACTAAACGGGACTATCCATGCTCTTGGTAGGCATACGCCAGAAAAGCAAACGCCAGAAAAGAAAGCAAGCGGTACTAAAAATAATTGTACATGAGAAAAGAAATGAAAACGCAAAGTGTGGGGTAGATGAAGACAAGAGATTGAGATTGGAATAGTGTGTTAGGAGGCGTAAGTCATTATTTTGATTAGTATTTTACATGAAGAACTTGGAATAAGGCTCGGAAGGATCCACAATGGCCGTCGGCAGAGTTCTGCCATTGTCCAGTGCCCGCTTCAGAATTCCGACTTGCTGCTTGATGGAGGATAGACGGATAGCTGACCTGGGTCGGGTGGGATAGTTTTCCAAGACATAATGCGAGGAGGAGTTGAGGCTCATGGACGGCAGCTTGTTGATCACCGCAATGTCTATGGTGTGCATTTCGTAGGTAACCCTGAAGAAGGCGAGGCACTTGCCGTATTGGGTTCGCTGCTCGTCGTCCTCATATCTGGCGCAGACCAGCTCAAACCCTGGTCGTCCTGGCTTGACGGTGATCTTGCCTCGGTCATGCATCTCGTAGGTGAGAAACTGGGTAAGCTTGATCTCGTGCTCCTCAAACTTGACCTTTCTGACCTTGAGCGCCAGTTCCTTGACCAGGAAAGAGCTAATGGCTCGCCACGTCTCCTGTGGGATCTGTTCCAGCGGCACTTCTTCGCAGAGGTAGGGTATTTGCTGGTTGTCGAGGCCGGTCTGCTGGTGGAAGGCGAGTCGCATTTGGATGCACTGAACCTTGAAGTCCTCAATGTTGAGCTTGTCTAGCGATCGTAGCACGAACCGCGTTTTCTGAAGCCGTCTTCGAGCGTTGTTGCCAAAGTTGTCGATAGCCTCCGAGCCGAGACGGAAGAGCGGGCCGCACTGGCGGAAGAACTCGGCCGCGTGCGTCATCTCGTGGATCTGCGGAATCATGTAGTTGAGCTTGGTCATGTCGTTATTAAACATTAGAGTCTGGTATTCCCACATCCAGTTGGTGACGAACTGCTCGAACTTGGAGATGGTCTCGAGTGAGTAGAATGCTTTGGAGGTGGTGAGGAAGTTGTTGATGTCCTCGAGGCCGGAGAGCAGATGAGCGAACCGCGGGTCGACGATGCCCACCAGATCGTTGAATGTCATTGGCAGCAGCGATAGGAGCAGCTTTCGCTGCTCTGGAGTGAGTGACTTTGTGTTTTTGGCAAAGTTCGATGGCAGCTTTGCTCCGAAAGAAGTTGGGAATCGCTTGGAGAAGCTGTCGATCCACCGCTCCACGGTCGTTCTTCGCGTCTTGTCGAGCTCGTATGCTGAGGGGATCTTGTTGAACGAGCTGCTGAAGAGCAAGTCGAGGAAGACTTGGAACACGTCCTGGTGGATGAACTTGTTGACGTCTGGCGGGAACGAGTATGGCAGTACGATTGAGCCCATGTCGGCGATCTGGGCAAAGTTCTTCATGCCCATCATCCGCATTCGCTGGTGGCACTCCTCTTGGCTGAGGCCAATCACGCCCTGCTTGAACTCGTTGTAGGACTCCGTCGTTCGCAGGAATGGCGGCGTGGTGGGGAAGTTCAGAACACCGCAGGTTTCGTCGTTGAGCGAAGACGACTGGATGAAGCACGTCTTGCACGGCAGCGAGGGATCGGCCTCGTCCAGGCCCATCACCCGGTACTGCGAGACTGCGCTGCCCATGACGAAACACAGATGAGCTCGCATCAAGAAGCGCTCTCGGTCGGCAGCGTCGAAGGCCGTCACGCCGACACCGAGCTCGGCAAAGTCGTCGAGCACCGGGGTCAGAAACGAGTCCATGTTCTTTGGCTCGCAGGGCAGCACCGTCAGTGTCACCTGGTACTGTTCCTGTGTTCGCAGCTCGACGTCCAGGTTGTAGATTGTCGCCACAACTGGGTACACCACTCGCTTCATGGCCCGCTTAGAGATGGCCAAGTCCACCTCGTCGATAGTAATGCCCACACACACATCTCGGCTGTCCTGGAAGTAGAGAAGGTCAGACTCGAGAACGCCCTTGGTAGAGTGTCGGGATGCAATCTTTCGCTGCCGCAGCGTCTGGATCAGCTTGCCGTCCCACACGTCGCTCAGCTGGCCGTACGCAGCCGCCCGCTGGCCCTTCATCATGGCGGCAACGTGCGGTTTCGAGTACAGCGAAGCCAGGAAAGTTCGTAGAGAGATCACGCTGTAGAAGACCTGGGACGACTTTCGCTTGTCGCAGAACAGACACGCCGTCAGATCAGTGTGAACACCCGTGAAGGCCATGCATCCGTTCTCACAGTAGTACACCTCCTGGATCTCCCGCACGTCCGCAGTCTGCGTGAGCATCTTGTTGACCAGAAAGTCTGAATCCAGCTTGCCGGTATCCTCCTGGCTTCGGTAGCCGAACTTGGACACACTCTGCAGCCGTCTATTGAGCAGGTGTCGGTATTGTGTCAGATCATGCTCGCTGAGGACCAGCTGCTCAGAAAAGATCTGGTCCTTGTCGTCGACCCACTGGTCAGAAGAAATGCTATTGTCGTGCTCGGAGTAGTCGGTCTGCTCGTAGTATTCTGGCTCGCTAATGTCGGTCCGGCTACCGTTGAGGGACAGGTTCTCGAGATTATGCTTAAAGTTGACGGAGAAAACCGTGTCGGTGCTGGCGTTGCTGTAGTTGTAGAAATTAGGCATGGGGTTCATAAAGACGCCCTTGTCGTCGGTTAGGCTGGGCGTGATTGGAGTCAGCGGCGTTGGCGGAAGCCGGTCAATGTCTTTTCTGAACAGAGCCAGGTTGTGAATCAGCTTATCCCATTTCTGATTTGTCGGACTGAGGAATGGCTGTGGAAGGAACTCCTCCTTCATGTTCAATGGCGGAGGAGCTCGACCCTTCTTCATAAAGTATTGAGCACAAGAACGCTTGTCAACCCGGCTGCCAGCTCCCATGACGGGTATACCAGGTACGGGAGGGTTGCTCACTGGCACTGGATTGTACATTATGGAGTTAGTGATTAAGTTGAAAGTACAGTGAAAAGAACGGATGAGACATGATATTTACGTCTTTGCCGTAGAATCCCATACGGCCCACGGCTCTTGGTAAACAAACCCGTCATGGCCCACAAGACGTCAGCCGTGATAAAAAAGGAAACCCATCTAACGCTGTAAGAAGCGCCGATTGTTTGCTTTTTATGCACGTCCTGCATTTCATCTCTGCCCGTGCCTATTGAGTATGCGATGCAGCTCCGCAAGCACGACCGTTGACTTTTCTGTGGCCACCAATTGCTCAAGGCTCTGGGCGATAGTCGGCTCTTGCGTAACCTCCCACAGTAATCCGCCCACCCGTACGGACTCCATCCGTATTTTCTCGTGATTATAGTCCCTTGCGCATGTGGAGAGTATTTGGTCCCACACTAATCCTAGGCTGTGGGTTGGCGCGCGGTCACGTGTTTTCAATTCGTTTAGCACACTCTCAAATCCCTCCAAAACGGCTTGCTCGGTTTTCCAAGGCACGTGACTGCCGTTTAGTGCCGACTTCAGAAATACGCAAACCCGCTCTAGAACGGCATCACCAGCCTTCTCGGAGTACGCCTTGGCCACGCTCACCAACACTTTGTTCCGTGTATCTTCCTTGACTTCTTCTTCGTCATCATCGGACTCCAAATATCGGGTGGCCTGGTCAAACACTTCCCCATACATGTCTTCAACACCAAAAGCATGTAGGAAAGCTGCGCAGTGAGAAATCGCCTCAACCTGGTAGTCCCGGTTGCGCCGTCTGACCTCAACCAGCAGAAAATCCCTAATCTTGCGATAAAGCTGGTCATTTTGCACGAGCCAGGGCTTGCTCCGCACGCTAAGAGAAACGAGCGCCTCCAGCACGTTTTCTTTACCGGCCCATGACTTGCCTGAACAGGCATTCATGAGCACAGCGAAAAGCTCATCTCGAGCGTCCAGATTCGCGGGGTCCACTGCCTTCGTCGCTGCCGCCATAGCCATAGCGCATACCTGACGAGTACTCCAGTGCTGGCTTCCCAGGTGTCTGCTCACCAGGCGGGAAATCTCGGAAATGTGTAGCTTGATCGCGCCGGACCCACCGGTATTGTCGTTCCATGTCGTCTCGAAGCTCTTGACGGTCTCGTCGTGCATGGCCACAAATATGAACGGCAAGAATGCCGAGGCTAGCGAATCAAACTTGTCGCCAGCATGCTTGGACACTGCACTAACGCCAACACCAGCCACCACCCGTGGCCGGTCACCCTCAGTCTCAAAATAGAGCTTCTCCAGATACTGCTCGTACGCCAGCACTGCCTCCACGCTGCAGATGCGGCACAGGTACCCTGCAGACACGGCATATGACTGAGAAACGGTGTCGTTGATGTTTAACAGCTGCGAGCGCGCCGCTGCCAGCAGGGTTCCGGCATATGGCTCCAGCTGCTGCAGTTTTCTCACTGTGAGAATGACCAAGACCCTACTTGCGCCCAATTTGGAAGGAAGACCAACCGACCTTTTAATGACATTACTCAACTTGGGCACTAATTCCTTCAGTGTCTCATCGTCCAGTGCGTCGATCATGGTCTCTATCGCATCCATCATGGGCGAAGTCCGCAGGCTGGCCATTCTGGATGCGTCAATATCATCGTGCGTCAAGCCGTACTTGTCCGCATTCAGCGCCAGGTAGTTCATGGCCTGAGGCTCAAGAGTGCTCAGCAGGTCCAGAAACTCTTCAATCAGGCTCGCCAGGTACGGTTTCAACGCCTTTCCGCTCTTCTTGCACAGCTGGAGCAACGTCTGCAAGGCAAAAGACTGGACATCATTGGAGTCCGACTGGAGTCCGTGGTGCCCAGTCAAGAACGGCACTAATTGCTCGAGAATCTCCGAGGCTTTCTTTTGCGAGGCACCTGATTCGATATCCACGTACCGAACCAGCGACACAGCCAGCCCTCTAGTCAGCTCAGTGCCTGCAGTACGAACACTGTCTTTAATATCGTCCACCACCCGGAACGACATGGTCCAAATCTCTTCGAGGCGCTCCTGATACAGCTCAACGGGTCTGCCCTGCAGCAGTTCTGACAACGCAGATGCACTGGCCTGCCGCACACGCCATTCTCGGTCGCCCATACTTTTCATCAACTCATTTAAAATGTCGTCAAAGTGATTGATTATGGTCGACGACTTGTCCTTAATCAACGAGTCCCAGATGTTCCGCATAGACAATCGCACAGAACTATTGGGGTCAAATCGGTACCTGTACAGCTTGGGGATCAGGCTCTTGGACAGCCGCTGATTGGACGCAAAGATTTCGTCAAGATTGGCTTTGGACAGGACGCTACCCAAACCAAACGCAGCACCCTTTCTTGAAGCCCACAAGGCCGAGTGCGCAGACATGGCCATGAACTTGTACACCAGGCCAGGATCGCCGACCTCCGACGCAAGGTTCAAAATGTCCTTATACGTGGAGACAGAACCCTCGCCCGTGTTCAGAACACCAGGTTCAAACAGCTCGGTGTCAGCGGAAACAGTACCAGCATTGACTCCGTACTTTGATTCCGAGGTGAACGACGACACGAGTCCCTTGACCAACGTATTCTTCAGGTTGTCATCACCCATGTCGTACACCATTCCAAGTCCTCGCGAGGCAGACTCTTGCACAAAGTCATCACGGTCAGCCAGGAACCGCATGAAACTCACATGAACAATCTCGAGCCTATCTTTAAAAGGCTTCAGGTGGCCGCAGTATTGCGTCAAACTCAACAGCCAGACGCAAGAAAACTTTCGCATCACTGGAATTGCTGACTTGCAGTGCGCAATGACCTTGTCCAGGGCTTGGGAAAGAATCTCGTCAGAAGGAGCCTCTGGCACGTGGCCCTGGATACCGTGAATGTCTAGAACACGGTCAATAAACGTGGAGGACCAACCCGCAGCAGCTAGTGCCAATGCCTCGCCACTAGAAAATATGAAATCAATTCGCTTGGAAGTCGCGTGCGCGAGAATCTCCTCCACAGAAGCATAGGACGATACGGCCAGGGCACCAAGCGCGAAAATGGCTCTCTCCTGCTCCTTCTTGGCGAGTTCAGTGACTCTTGTCCTGATAGCCGTGACATCCAGACCTTTAAACACACCAAAGATTGCCAGTTGAGACACAGCGTCAACAGCGGCATCACGCACCAGACTGTCTGTTGAGTTGAGCGACTTCTCAATGCTTGCCATGAGCTGCTCAAACACCTTGGGGTCGACCTCTCGACCCCTGTATGCCATTCTCGAGATAACGTGTGCGCTGCCGAGAATCTTTCCACTTGTTTTCTCGACACTGTCTGATTCTGGCGTCAGCTCTTCCAGCAGCGCGCTGGGGTCAAACCCTGGCGCAGTCGCAAGCACACCGAGTGATTTGGCTGCGGATTCCCGTAGGCTAGCTTTGGCATGGAACAGACGTTGCTTTAGCAACTGAACGTCACTCGCTTCTCTGAAACTGCTGATTTCAGGAGGGAGCTGAGCGACCAGCCGCGTAAACACTTCATTCACAGCATTATCAGTGGATGTCTTGAGCGCGCCGACGAAGGAAACATTCAGAAACTTCACCAGATACTGCTTTGAAAACTCCTCAGAGGCGATTTGCGACAAATACTGTCGCACTGTCTGACGAACGCTTCGATCGAAGTTTATAGCCGTGTCAAGCCGAGCCTGCCAATTCTCGTCAATCAGCAAAATCGTCTTGTTGTTGAACTGCTTTGCAGCTTCATAAACCAATACTCGCTCCATAAAGGCTGTGGTGTATCCCACTAGCGACTCTGAAGTCAAACCGTCGTAAATAGAGCTTCCAAAGACCGCCTCGGTGTTGCAGATGTAATCCATAGCATCCTTGAACGACGGGAAGCTTACATCCTCGAGTTTCTTGCCAAATGCAGCGAGGTTTAGCCAGTACTGGTACGGATCGAGGCCCCTCTTTGCCTCTTCTATAGTTTCGGGGCTGTTAAACCTAGAAAGTCCCAGCAGACAAAGCACTCTGCCAAACGGGTCGTTGAATTCCAAAACCCGGGATCCATACCGGACAGCAACATACTTGCAGCCTTGAGAAGTACTCTGGTCCAGCATTGCCTCCACTAGTGTCTTGTGAAACTGACCCCTGGAATCTACTGACAACTTTGCAACGGACGGCATAACGGCAATAAGGGCCTCTCTGATGGGGACCTTGAACTCATTGTCGTTAACCAGACTGGTAAATAGCCGTTCAATGTACAGACGCAGTGTTTCGTCATCGATTCGGTCTCCAAACGCAGCGAGCACGCCGCCAGTGACTCTAAACACGATACCGATAAACTCCCGCTCGTTCTTCTCGTAGCCAGCCTTCTTTGGAGGCCAACTTTGCAGCGACATCATCTCCCAAATGGCATCTAGATACAGAACCGCCCGGTCGACAACTTTCTCGGGAATCTGTTTCACACACCATAGCAACAATCCCGCCAGATCAATCACCAGGTCAAATCTCACAGGGAACTCTTTGATCTTCTGAATCAGATCCACTGCTTCCAAAACCTCATCTTGCCGGACAGCCACACGGTTTGTGGACAGAATTCGAAGCATGTGGCATCTTGCCTTTCCGAGAGCAGCTGACCTCGGATCAGCACCGCCATCTCGAGCCAGGCTGAAAAGTCCGCCGTCTGCGTTCAAGTTCCTGTAAAGCTTGTCGATATTCTCTTGCTTCTCGAAATCCATCTTGATTCGCTTCAGCTCGTCCTTAGCCGATTGTGCAATGTCTGGGACAATGTCGTAGCTTAAAGTGAGCAGGCTGAAGAACCGAAATTCGTCAGGTAAGCCACCATTGACTAGAAATTTCAAAGCTGTGACCCGCTTGTCGCTCTGCGAGTTCACAATGTCGTACAGCGCTGTTTCCAGGTTCGCCGCCAAGATCGGTTCTTGTGCAAACAGTTCACCAAGCGCCTTCTTCTGATCCTCCACGTTTTTGACGTCCCATTTCTCTATAATGCCCAGAAAGAGATCGTTGATTCCACTTGATGCTTTTCTGTAGCACCTGACAATTCTCGGAACAATATCCGTAATCTAGTTAGCCACCGTCTGGACAGCCCAAATCAGTTGAACCGCTTCACTTTAATCACAGTCAAACTCACATCACTGATCTTTCCAATTGACATTTTCACCAAGGTCAAATCAAAGGCCCTGAGTGTCGCCTTATCGAAGTTAGAGGGATCCGCATATTGATCCAACAGCTTATCCACTGGATACACAATGTTTCTAGTTAGCCAATCACCATCGGACAATACTCACTCAGCCTTGGCCCGCAAACTAATATGATTGACCACTCCAATTGCCTTCTTCCTAACTTCCTCGTGTGGCGAATCTACCTTCAACAACAGCGGTGGAAGGTACAAGTCCACCATGGACTTGAACTTTTCGTTCTTGGCCAGCGCTAACCGCAGCTCAACTTGATTGATCAGCGACACTTCCTTCTCCATCCCAATCTCGTAGTCTATGCACCAGTGTCTGGAGCCACCGATAATATGTACACTAACCGATAACATCACGTGACTAGCCCCAACCCTAACCTTCGACTCTACCTGGTACTTTTGGACGAGGCGGCTACTCTCAGCGCACACGTGACTGGCCCAATAAGGAAGGCAGTCGGGAGACCTGGTCACACACTAATTTCCTCCTTGCCACAGCGGGCTCAAGGCGCGGTAGTCCAGGAGGATACTCAGAACAGAGAGCACAGAAAACCATACACTTTGCACCAAATTTGAACGCCTAGAAAAATGAATCAGTCTATTTGATTATACGTGCGCTCTTGACAAGCGATTCCGGTAACTACGGGTTTTGACAGGACTCAACAAATCACTCGACACTGCCGCCTATTGACTTATTGACTTCATCACAAGTTACTGATAACTGCTGCCCGGCGACCTTACCTTAACCTCGGCTGGCGCTCAACTGTTAGAGCAAATATCAAGTGAGTCAGCGAGGAACAACTAAAGCGACCAGCTGATGGCAACTATCGCAAACGACAGGTACCTAGACATGGGTTTAATAGGAGTTGCAACGGATGTCGGTGAGAATCAAGAGTCGAAGGTTGGTATATGTGGCCCGGGTGTGCGGAAAGGAGATGCTACAAGTTCTCCAGAAGATGGATCTCCGCAGGGCTCTCCACAAAACTCCCCAGTCAAGCAACGTGCCTCGAGCGGCTCCAGCGACGAATATGTTGCAAAACCCCTGTCTGCGTTATCAGCCACCTTATCTGCATCGTCGTCATTATCAGGGTCGACACGTGATCGCAACTTGGCAACGTCATCGACTGCGAAGGCGAACCTGCGGTTCAAGCACTACCAGAAGCCCACGGTGTCTGATTCTCCCACTCTCCTGATGCTGTGTCAAAAGTATATTGACGAGCAAAACGTTGAGGGGCTGGCCAGGATCGCGCGTAACCGGGGGCTGCCGCCCTCTCAGCGACAGTACGCTTGGCCCCTGTTATTGGCGACGCATCCCTACGCCATCGATCCCTTTATCGCGCCAGAGTATCCCAATGGACCTGTTTCTGAGGAAGTAGTCCCCACGCGTCGAATCAAGGGCGACATATCGCGGTACCGAAAGAGGCTAAAAGGAAGTTCCGTGAATGGCACCACAGTATCGTCTCACAACTCATCCAACTTTCTCATTTCGCATCAACATTCATCAACGGCCACGCCAATGGCAGGGTCTCCTCCTAACGACGTTCCTATTGGCGCACACAGTGTAGAGGTCCTGGACAGCTATCTATTGGAGCAGGTCGAGAACCAGCGCTATGAAATTATCCAGGAGTCCATCGAAAGATTTCTGGAGAAATGGGGCAAGCTGATTCCCTACGAGTCAGGGATGGTCTGGACAGCGTTCGCTCTCGCCGATTGGGTGAACCCAGTCTTTGAAATGAAGCAGCAGTCCACGACCAGCACTCCTATTCTGCATCCTCTGAAAATGTGGGACCAGTACGAGTTCCCCATGATTTTTGAGCAGCTCATGCTCGTCATGTTCCACTCGCCTCCTCCGAGTGCGGATGGTCCCTATGGCCCATGCGACTCCCCGGTTACTGACCGAATATCGTTCTTTCTCTCTGCATTTCGAAAACTGTTGCCGGACCTGGCTGCTCACTTTGACGAGGAGGACGTTTTATCAAATATCGGCGGAGGCGACTGGCTGCTCTGGTGGATAAAATGGCTCGGGGCCAAGGTGTGGTACGCGAGCGACCGGGCTAGAATATGGGATATGTATCTTGGGTGGCGGCCGGATAACGGCCAAGTCGATGAAGAAAAGGAACTAGAGGCTGAGCTCGGCCCTGATCCGTTCTGGAACCCATTGGAGCTTGACTCCAGACAAATTCTGGACCCTCATACACAGCAGCTGTTTGTGTGCCTGGCGCTGTTAAAGTCAAAGAAGCATGTGCTGCTGGAACTGGACCAGAGCGAGATACGAGAGTTTTTGGGAAGGGTGTCAAAGTCAAAAGATATCGAGTCAATTGTGACTGAGGCAGGAGAATCGTGGCGGTCATGGAAGTGGACAGAGGAGAGTGAAGAGAGCACGGAGTAAAGCCACGATCAGCATGATGTGCATGCAACCGATCTTCGTACCTCACAGCAATGATCATCGCATGCAAGGTTATCCAATTAATTATGTCCATACAACACGTGGATAATTCTATCAGAATCTATTGTTACTCATTAAGCTATGGGAATCGGGTGTGGGACATGACGGCCGTGATTGTCTCTCGTCCCTCAATGATTGGAGCGTAGTAAAAATGCTGCTCGAATCCGCACTTGGTGTAGAGCGGCACGCCCTCTGTAGAGGCCCGCAGACCGAACTTTTGAGGTCCATACACCACTGTACCGTCTTTGGCCGTGAACGGAGTCTTGCAGTGCGGAATCATACCCATGGTAGTCTTAAGCAGCGCGTATCCCAGACCTTGTTTCTGGTAAGCGGGGTCAATGAGCATGAAGGACAGGTGAATCAGATCGCTGTCACGGTACAAAGCAGTTTCCAGTTCTTTTGGCGTCTTGGAGGCGAGTTCATAACCGTATTCAGGCGTGTCGTGGGGCAGAATTCCGTTGGAGGCATCAGTCATGGCATCTTCGTAGTCATATAGTCGTCGGTTAGAAAGAGGGTGTTCGTGCTGTCGTCCAGGCTTGGTCACGCTGAAATCCCACCACTCGCCTAGGGCACACCTGAAGTTGACCCATTTCGTGTACATCCACCACCAGAATCCACTTCGGCCCATTAGACTGTCAATCTGTGCATGCATGTGCTTGGGCGTCTGGTAGTTACACCAGCCGATAATGTCATTGCCCTTGTAGAGACCAAAGGTGAGTCGACCAGAGGGGACCACATATCGGCCCCAGATGGACCTAGCGAACGACTGAATAAATATCCTGAATCGATAAGCTCGGTCAATCAGCTCAGCACATCGTTTCCTAGGATCCTTGATATGGCGAGTGGCCTCGAAATCTCGATTGTACTGGTACGCTGGTCCGTACCAGTGAAACATTAGGGATTCATTATCAAAAACCTCGGCGATCAGTTGCGACCATTGCAGAGACTCGTACTCTGTGAACTGTTTGGGATCAATAACCTTGATGGTGTAGTCTTCTTTCACTGGGATGACCTGTCCTGGCTTCATCTTTAGAAGATTAGTAATTAGAAGGCGTGAAATGTTTTGATACCGAGTAGTGGAATGTCTATTCTTTTATGTCTCTAAGTGGCGTGCAAGAAGAATAGTGGCTGATACAGGGTGACTCACCAAGACTGGAGCCAAGCCCTACACGCACAATAGTCAAGCATGCGAGCTGGCCGTTGGACGCGCTGATGACAAAACTAAGATCGCTAAATGACTGCTCGCCGACATTGCCGGCCGGTTATTGTATGTGGCGGTGGCACCGGCGCCACCGTCCTAAAATAGCCCGTTCTGAGAAAAATTATGTCATTACGCTAGCTCTCAAAATGCTTTTGCTATGCTCTTTTGTACACGCCTATGCTACCCACTGCCCTCGCCACCCTCGGGCTAGGACCTCTCCACTGGCGGTGGCGCCGGAATCAGCTGCGGCTGGTTAGGCTGGTTAGGCAGTTTCACCAAGGTATCCGAGTCATCGGAATACCAATCGTTAGTCAATTTCTCAAACTCCATCTCCGTGTTCTTGAGAATGTTGGCCTTCTCTCGGGCCCACTCCTCAGTGACGTCCTGGAAGCCTGCCTGCCACTTCTTGTCGTGGATCTCTCGCAGCTTGGCTTCCTTCACCTGTCTCTCCTCCTCCTGTGCCATCCACTCCATGTGCTTCAGATCATCGGACGAAGGCTCGTAGATATGCCAGATCGTGTAGTGAGGCAGACCCACGACAGACAGGCCCATTCGTCGACACATCTTTCCGAAGCCCTCCGTCTCAGCGTGTCGCTCAAACGAAAAGGCTGGGAAGTGCGCACCCGATCGAAACACGCTGGCCTTGGCCAGAATAGACACGCCTCCAATACCGTCAAGCTCCATCTCCACGGTTGGGTCGCCGTAAGGGTCTCGAAGGTAGGCCAAGTGTGGTCGCCAAGTAGCATACTCGACGTATCCCTCAACAATAACGGCGTCCTCGTCGAGCTGCGTTGCCAGCTGCAGAGATGTCTCACTCTCCTGCCAGGAGTTCAAGTCATAGGGCTGCTCGTTACCCAGCCAGTCTGGCAGAGGTCGCCAGACGTTGGGAACAATGACATCCTTGTTATGCGACATGAGGTCCTCCAGAATTGTAGGTGGGACAGTCTCAACGTCAGCATCTCGCCAGTAGACCCAGGAGTGGTCTGGCTTGAGTGCAACACTTGCCAGCCAGTTTCGGGCCCGGGCCATGAGCTTTCGTCGTGGGCCCTGGGCAGCGAAGCCGTGTCGGTCAGAGAAGCCCTGACCAATGGCCTGGCCAAAGTCCTTCTCGTAAATGTCTATAGAGCCGAACCGCTTGCTCACGTCTGGGTTGTCCTGGATCTTGGCCAGGTGCGCATGCAGCATCGACAGGGTGTTGTCTTTCGAGTCAGACACCAGGAAAGCCATGTCAACGAGGTTGTGTGGGTAAGTAAGGTTGTTCATGTGGCCAAAGAACATGTCCAGGTGTGCGGACGCATCTCGCAGTGGAACCAGAAACAAAACCCGCTCGTTCCGCTTCCAGCCTTCGCCCGTGCCTCGGGCTTTAGCTAGATCGTAATGCACAATGGTGTCTATCGCCGGGTCATCGCGTAGTTCCATCAGCCCAAACGTGGGTATTGATCTGTACGAGATGAAGTAGAGTGCTAGCAGGACGATGGGCGATATTATGGCAATCATCCTGATGATGCCTTTGTTGAACATGTTGTTTGTCCGCGGTTTGGGGTGTAGTCTTGTTAGCACATTTCGCAATCTCCAGCCTAACCGCTCACCGCCCGCTGGTCGCAGGTACAAGGTTCCCCTATTGGTGATCTTATCAATGGGAGTTGCCTCAGCAACCCTCAGGCCACCTCACGCGATAACAGACAGCAGAGCAGTGACAGCGAGAAGCAAGAACATTGAACAAGTAACTCGCCCTGTCACAATAGAAGCGATTCTAAACGCTCCAGTACTGCTCAACCAGCGACGCTGTAAGGCACCGCACGGCGCTACCGTCCTCGAGGCAGTGCAGCTATTCCGACGGCGGTGTTTAGCAGGCTTTGAGACGATTGTATAGGCCAGGCTTGTGAGCATATAACAACAGAGGATCGAGCAAACAACCCTGAAAACTTTATCTCATCTCCTGATTCAAAAAATTTCACCAGCCCATCCTGTCATCTCACGGCCTAGACAGTCGCTCTCATAAGGCTCCATCGTGTTGAACCCCCATAACAAGTACTCACCTATTATACCCCATCGGACTCTTGGTGTGAATATGATCAAACTCTGGTTGTTTGAACGGTAGGCTCATCTTGATCCGCCAAAGCCAAATATAGAAACCCTACTGTACACGTGATGTACCCTTACCCCCAGTATCCAATGGTAATCACTTCCCCAAGCTCAATCAAAAAACTTTTGTCGTCTCGGTGAGCGTCCGGACTATTTATGGATATGTGTTGTCAAAAAGGAATGTGGCTAGTCGCCGCGCCAGTAAAACAAGACAAATTACGCCAAAAGGTTACCCGGCTGCGTTCACAGGGGTTCTCAATGCATATTTCTGCATCGCACCCAACGTGTAAGGAAACAATAGCCAACGTTGCTATAACATATACAGTAGCAGTTACGATTGGCTTGTACACGTGTGTCGCTATCACTCCAATTTGGTCACGTGACTATAGAATTGGAAGTTATACGGTTCAGGTCCTCGACTTTAGGTCCAAACACGTGTCACGGATGATCATGACGTGATAGATTCCTTACGGGGTTTGCCTCGGTAGGTTGCGGTATGGAATGCGTTTAGGGCGGCTAGATAACAAGATAAGAGGCACATCGGTAAGAGTCAGTCACGGTCAGGTAATTTTGATTACCTGCTGTTGGCGACAGGTAAGCGGTGCGATTGTTGAGCGGTAGCCATTGGCGGATTATTATGTGCCTGACTTTGACCGCATTAGGTAATGAGGATCGAGAAAGTTTTAAGTGTTGGGTGGTGTCGGAGTCCGGCGTACTAGCCGATTATGTCCTTCTATTAAGAGAATCATGGATGCTAGAAGGACCGCTCGACAATTGCAATGGCAATTGTGTATGCTGAGACAGACATTTTCAACATGTGTCTAATATTGCTCTCCAACGCGCTAGACTGAGATAGAAGCCAAGAGAATCAGGGCCAACATGATATCAAGCTGGTACTCGCCAGACAACATCGCGATCCCAGTACACTTAACTAACCGGGCTTTCAATCCAGATTTTTGGATCCCCTGAACTCTAATGATGACCTTGGCAGACCCTGGCCTTCGCCCGACTTCTAAGACACGCCTGACAGCCGAGATCGTTGGCGAGTGTCTTGGAGCGCGCACATTGTTTAATAGGATTCAGCCGCACTGAGATGCTGCAATGCACTCACGGGCCTATTTTATCGTCGGATATGGGACAACACCGGAATACGGAAGAGCAAAGGTCCGAGTGTGCGTGACATTAGGTTTATTCGGGGCCGTTAATCCCGGTGGTCCCAGTGCCGTGTAGCCGTGAAAATCTCGGATGAGCCGATATGCCGCGTGCCGTTCTGGCCATAAATATCGATTTGTCTCCAGATATCGATATCTAATCATCAGCATGAGATCCATTATTGCACTTGCTAGTCTGGCGTTGGCCCAGGCGGTGGTGAACGTCCCCGTCAAGATCGACCACTCTTCAGAAATACTGGCCAGGCGCGGGGTTGTGCCTGAAGAGATCGAGTACAGGAAAGGCGTGCCATACTACTTTGCTGCTATTGAGATTGGAACTCCTCCTCAGAAAGTGTGGACATGGCTAGACACTGGATCATCAGACTTGTGGGTCCTGTCCACGGACGATGGTGAGGGCGAGACCTACTCGCCTCACAAGTCGTCTAGCTTCATCGATGCGCACAAGGTTTTCAAGATCGCGTACCAAGAAGGACCTTTCCAGGGCGAGTGGATGTACGATGACGTGAAAGTTGGAGACGCCGTCGTCAAAAACATGACCATGGCCATGGTCAACGCAACCTCGTCCAAGTTTTCGGCGGGAGTCTTTGGAATCGGACAAGTTGTTGACGAGTTTGCAAATCCAACCTACCCAAACTATCCTCAGCTGCTCAAGGATCAGGGAATCGTTAAGCGAAATGCATACTCTATTTTCCTTGATGACCGAGACTCCAAGACCGGCTCCATCATCTTTGGCGGCATGGACACGGAGAAGTACACAGGACCTCTGTACTCGGTTCCCCTAGAGGATAGTCTCGGTCTCACTGTCGAGATAACTTACAGCGGCAACACATACAGGGCTGACCTGGACTGTGGTCAGCCACAGATGTTTGTTCCAGACCATATTGCCCAGGAAATCGCAGAAGCTTGCAACGCGGTCTGGGACGATAAAGCTGAAGAGTTTTACATGGATACGATTCCAGACAAGAGCTTCACGTGGACTCTGAACGGCCTAGACTTCACCCTGACAGCTCAGGAACTATCTTACCCGGCTGAGAACTCAACTCATCCGTACCTTCTGCAAGTCATTCCTAGTTCCACCTTTGATAATATCAACATTATCGGTATTCCTCTTCTGCAGAAGGCGTACGCGATATTTGATCTGGAGAACAAGGAATTCGCCGTCGCGAAAGCCTCCTACAACTCTCAAAAGTCGAATGTTATTGAGTTTGCCTCTGGAAAGGGTATCTCAGGCGCCAAGCCAGCTCCAAGAAATACGAATTAGAATATCTTTGCTCGTTTGTAGATTATCTTTGGTCGGTTAGTGAACGGTTTGTTCTAATAAACGTCTTTTCTCCTTGATCTGCCATTCCACTCTGAGAATCCTCAATCGACAACCAAGTCACGTGATCATTGGGACAAAACAAAAATACGCACACTTGAAATTTCGCGAATACACAGAGATGCAGTGTGCCAGTAAGTAAAACTACACTCAAACAAAACTAACCTAGTCTCAGGAGAACCAGCAAAGACGCCGGTGATTTCGCCAAAGAGCGGTAAGTCATTGTCGCGCGAACGCGCTAATCTAGGTCACGTGTTTGAGAGATCATTGATTGAGGCGTATATCAAGGAACACGCCAAAGATCCAATAAGCGGAGCAGATCTTGAGATTGAAGAGCTACTAGAAGTCAAATCTTCTCCTATAGTTCAACCCCGACCTCCCACTTTTACATCAATTCCCTCGCTGCTGTCCTCGCTTCAGTCAGAATGGGAGGCGCTCACGCTTGAGACTTTCACGCTCAGAAAACAATTGCTGGAGACGCGACAGGAGCTTTCGACTGCCCTGTATCAGCAGGATGCCGCTGTTCGTGTGGCTGTTCGGCTTACCAAGGAGCGTGACGAGGCTCGTGCTTCGTTGGCTCAGCTCAGTGCTAGCATTGGCAGGCCGATCCCAGAGAACGGAGAGCAGATGGAGGTGGATGAAGTCAGCAATGGCGTGGAACTACCGTCTGACGTCAAGGATCGAATAATGCAGCGACAGAAAGAACTATCTTCAACGCGAAAACAGAGGGCACCGGCACCAGGGTGGGCTGCAGCTTCCGACATTGAGTCTTTCAAGGAGTCTCACAAGACTAAGCAACTTTTCACAACAGTCAGCCATCTGGCAGTGAGCCCAGACGGATCGCGCGTACTAACTGGAGGCGGCAAGAGCACTGGCGGGGTCTTCAACATTGCCGACAAGTCCCTCAGCGAGTTTAAGGCTAGCGGTAACATCATCAATGTTGCCTGGATTACTAACGACACGTTTGCCGTCGCCACTAAGAACAACCACCTTGAAGTTTTTGTGGGCGGCGACAAGAAATACGCTACGGACTCGCCTAAGGATCTTGTCAGCGTCATCACACACCCGACTGGGGACCTGCTTATAGTGAATTCGAACAAAGAGTTGATCATCCACGATGTTCAAAGCCAACGAAACGTGTTCAGCGACGATCTGCCTGACAACATCATTTCAGCGGCTGTGCATCCAGATGGAGTCCTGGCAGCGTTTGGAGCCGCTAACGGAAAAATTCACATGTACGACCTTACTCAGGGTAAGATTGTGCACACGTTCGAGCAAGATAAGGCCGTGAGCGCCCTTGACTTTTCAGAAAACGGTTTTTGGCTGGCTTCCGCTGGAAACGGTGTCCTGATATGGAATCTCAAGAAGCTGGCTCTTATCCACACTCTTCTGCCCGAGACCGATGTTGCTGGGTTGAAATTTGACTACACCGGTCAGTTTTTGGCTGTCCTGGACGCTGCTGGCAACGTGAGGGTTTCGCACTACGACAAGCCAGCAAAGAGTTGGCAGAATGACATTTTTGTCTCACAAAAACTACAAGCTGTCGACGTGCGGTGGGCCGCCAATGCAAAGACTCTGGCATCCGTCACGGCCAAGGGAAGCATTCACCTGCTCGGCGCTGCGTAATATTTATGTAATATGTTATCCAATATACACTCATGCACTCAGCGTCATTCTCACGCTGCTGGAGGGGGTTCGCGGTTTTGGCGGAGCCTTGCTTCGCGTAGGTGACTTGGACGAGTAAGACACTGTCCTTGACGACGTTCGAATTGGCGGTGGTCGCTTATCGTGTGCATCCATTTCCTGAGATTCGACTCCTCGTGTTTTCTTCACCATCAGTTCGCTTTCATTCGACGCTGGTGCCGAGCTGCCAGCGCTCTTGGGCAGCCGCCTCTTTGGTCCCTTGGCTCGGGACTTGGTCATGTGTGTTAGCGTGGAAGTGCTGCTTAGCTCTGCACTGTCAAATGTCTTGGCCCGTGGAAGGCTGGCGGAGCTGGGCTCGCCGGGTGGGCCTCGCTTCAGCATGGATTCCAGATCCATCGAGAAGGAGTTGGCCTTTGGCGGCCGTGGGTCGGCCTCAGGTGGAGACCGAGTAATTGGTGACCTAGTGACAGGAGATCGAGTAATTGGAGATCGGGTTACCGGAGACCGAGTAATTGGTGACCTAGTGACAGGTGACCGTGTCAAAGAGGGCTCTGACTCCTCCTCCACGATTCGCTCAGGGGATCTGTTTCTGAGGGCACCCTTCGCACTCAGAAGTGTCTCCTTGACGACGTCCGGCGCTTTGTACTGGACTGTGTTGGACCTCTTGAGACCCGACAAGGCTCTCTCCAGAGTCTCCTTTCCAGCATCCTTATCCTCGAGCTTCACGGTTCGAGAAGCTCGTAAACTTCTTAGACGTTCAATGGCCTCGGCTGCAGGCTTTGGTGGCTCAACTGGCGCCTTCTTGACAGGAGTTAGCTGCACAAAGGGTGAAGCAGGCTTTTCTGGCAGCGGCCGAACAGGTGTGTTTTCTTTCTTTGGACTATCCTCGGTCTGCTTCAACAGGGTCGGGATAGAGGGCTTCTTCGGTATTGCTGGTTTTTCATCTGATTTGTTAGTGGTACTAGGGGTGAGTGTCGGTCGTGGGGTTAGAGTGAGGTCAGACAAAGTTCGAGCGTGTCTCGCGCCTGGAGAATACGTGAGTAATGAGTCCGCTGGGGGCGCTGGAGGTCGCGATGATGGTGTTCGCTGTAAGCCTCGGGTCGGTGATGGCTGTCGGGTAGGAGACTCTTCGCCGTTCTTGCGTAGAGCGCTCTCAAGCCAAGTCTGTTTAACCGGACTCCATCTCCGCGAGTCAGAATGCGAAAGCGTTGCAGCACCTAGCCGTGGTGACTGGGCTTCTGGAGGAGACGCCCTGAGTGTAGAGATGCCGTCGTTGGAGTTCGATTTGGGAATAGTCTCCACCGGGCCGGTGTCGGAACCTGTTCGCAGATGCTGGTAGCTCTGACATGGTCGAATGCTGTGAGACCGCAGAATGGGGCTGTCAGCCAGAGCATTTTTCGGGCTCTTTACCAAGACAGAGTTTTCTCGCTTCAGCAGAGCGCTTTGGATGAAACCGCCTGCGCCTCGAGTTGGAGACGGGGAACGGAAGCTAACCGAGTTTCGCGATGCCAGAAAGCTGCCAGCTTCAGGGCTTGGAATAATGGGCTGGTTCAATCGCTTTTCAAGGGGACTGACGGGCTTGAATTCAGGCTTCTTTTCTGGTAGTGGTTCCTTTCCTTCGCTTCTGTCGATCAGAGTCCGACAAAACTTGGCCACATTATCGCTTTTTTCGGCAACAGGAGGAGGAGGTATCTTCTCCTTGGGCTCCTCTGGCTTGGGTTTGGACTCAAATCTCGACTCAGGCGTAGATTCGCTCTTGGGATCAAGCCTGGACTGATATTTTGGTTCTGGCACCGGCTTGGACTCAAACTTGGGCTTCTCGGCAATCACCGGTTTCTCTGGTTCCTCTTCCTCTTCCTTGACCTGCTGCTCCTTCAGCTTTCTGGCACCAGAAACTGCTCTCTGTTTAGCCAGCAGAGTGCTGACTCGTGCCAGACGGTCCATTCGGTCGCTGCTGTTGCTTGAAGGTGACGTCGTCGACGGTGCTGATCTGGTCGTGCTGGACCTGCCAATCGATGAGTAAGTATTCAGCTTCACTGAGCCGGTGTGTCCCACCAGGGTCTCGATGGTTTTCTGAATCTCTTCGGTTCTGTAACTCTCCCGGTCTTCTTTTTGAGGAGACATGGACCGGGTTCTTTCGGCTCTCAACGCCCTTCGTCTCCGTCGCCCCTCGGCGATCTCTTCTTCTAGTTGTTTGGCTCGTAATTCATCTTCACGGTTTCTATGTTAGTCTTCCCCCGACCTTACTCTATAGATTTAGGCACTGAGTTTACCAACTGATGAGTCGTGCTAACCACCCCCTGAGCAGCGGAAGCCACTTAAGCAACTCTAGCGTGTCATCAATACCTCTCGATGGAATTTGACAACACGCCGGTCGACTGAAACCACCGAGCCAGCACTGCTAGCACTGCCCGGCAGCTGTCAATACCTGCAGGCTGTCAACCCACTCGATCAGTCAATCAGAAACCTTCCTAAAGCCAGGTTCTTCAACCGGCCTACCCAGCGACTGAAATATTTCAGTGTATCCCCACTTAACCACTCTCGGCTACTCACGTCTTTTCTCCAAGCTCTCGGATCCGTAACAGAAACTCATTCACATCAGTGTGTGAATCAGTAGCGCTCATCTCCTTTATACGCGCTTACGTAATCTATGGTATTCAAAAAGTTAGTAGTTGGCGCGGTGACCAGAGGGTGCTGGACAGCGTGGTGATATCGTTATGCGAGGAACAATATAGTGAGGTTGGTGATTGTTTACTTGTCCGTTTTGGGAAGGAGGGGACGTTAGGCGCGTTTTTCTATTTTAGTGGTGCTGGGACTTTGTTGCCCCGGCAACGCGTCACGACCAGGGTATCGATGTCGTGCCGATGCTTCCACCAGTCACCGATTTAGTTAGTATACGTAGCCATGGTTATGGCACATTGATTGTCGTTGATGACGGATCAGTTTAAAGGTAATTGAGTCGAGTTCTTTGTCTCAGATACACGTGACTCCAGTGACGATCAATTACTTGCCTTGATTAGGTTCAAGAATTAAGCTCTTGATAAGGTAAGAGAAAGTTAGTTCGTGTGTGGTGCGTGGGTTTGGGGTGGCTTTGCTTGCCAGACAAAGTTTCGTCTGTGTTGGCTGTGAGCTAGTGTAGTACGTTCGCGCCAGAAATTTGCCAAAATTGAAAATTGTATGGAACTTTCGGTTTTATCGTGTACTATCGATGATTTGAGAAGCTTCGTGGTCCAGTCGGACGGTTAAAAGCTCTAACGCTTGTTGAAAGTGAACCAGAGCGGTGTAATCAATAAATCACCCGCATATCTAGCGATATATACAGGTGTTCCTGCCGTTTAATAAAATTCTCTTCATCTTTGCCTTTCCTTTGAACAGTCAGGTGATTCAGGACGGCCTGAGATCGCCAATAACGGCGAGAATTTAATTTTGGATACACATTCGTTGGACTAATTTCAGGTGGAGTATGAATCGTCCACTGCAAAATTATTGACTACCCAGCGTCCAACAGAGACATAGAAGAAATATAGAGTAATAGAAAGTACTGCACGGTCTCCAACAAGTGCCGTTAAAACATTTCACTTTGACTCATATTGCTTCACGTGTTGGATTTTCGTACCTGGTCTCATCACCATGCACGCTTACTCCCACTGCATGCACAACCACGCACCCTTTTCCAGACACCTACTCACACCACTAGCGAGGTTGTCAACTCTACAAGTATGGATCAGACGCCTCATTGACTCTGCGATGAGCAGTGTGATGTCCACGCGTGAGACAGATCGTCAGGTACCTCCTCCACTGAACACAACATCGGATCGATCTTCGCCAAACATTAGCGAGACACGAGCGTTACGCCGCTAAATCCGTACAACTCCACCGAGACCGCGTGAATGTCTTGCCAAGGGCGCTTACGAATCCGGTGATGCATGTTCAAAAGCTACAGACAACCCAAGACATGACTCGTTTGGGGCGCTCCACCGAGAAATAAAGTTTAAACGGGAATGATGAACGCGTCGAGAATGTATCCCTGGTCTTTTTCATTAAGTGGGCCTTTTTGCTAGCTTCATTTTTGGTCCTATTATCGACGTTGATTTTGGCAATATGACCTCCTGGTCATTGACCTTGAACTCAAGCTCAATCTACAGCATCCTGACCAGTGTACACAGCCTGACTTCGCGATCAGATCCTCTGTCCAGTCGAGAAGAGGCGTTGACATCTACCGACCCTAACAGCACCGACCCGAGCACCACGACGACAAGTTCAAGTCCAGCTAGCATTAGTGGCACTGACGGATCAACAACTAGCACAGGTTCGAGCACTACTAGTTCATGGGTCAGCAATTCAAGCGGGAGCTCTAGTGAATCTAGTTCTAGTTCTAGTTCTATCGAGTCTGGATCTAGCTCCAAAGAGACTGGATCCAGCTCCACTGAGACCAGCGGATCCAGTTCAACGAGTGGATCGAGCACCAGCTCTGGCACTTCGAGCGCAGATATCAGTGTAAGCCCGGGCACTTCCAGTTCCACCAATTCAAGCATAAGCTCAAGCAGCCTAATACCGCAATCCATCGGCTCTGGTCCGATCGTCTACCCGCGAACCAGCACAAATAAAACTTCCGCACTCAGCAGCCGCTCCGAGGGCTCAGAACTCAGCTCCTTGCCCAGTTCGATAATCGAAAGTCCATCCAGATCAACCACACACAACCCGAGCAGCGTCTTCGTGCCCGGTCCAACCGCGAGCGCCTCTCTCACCGGAAACTCCACAGCGACCCAAGACGGAATCTTCACCACATATACCAGCTCGCTGCAGTCGCTGCGGTACACAAGCCAGCTTCATCACTCACATACCCTTAACCAGACAGACTCCTCAGCTACCTACACGGCCTACTCTTCAGTATTCAGACCAGCTTCCATCAATGCGACCTCCAGCTACGACGGCCACACCAGTAACGACTCTTTCACAGGATCTACAACCGGCTACAAAACCTACTCTATACTCGAATCCAATGCGACAACCACTGCAAACAGCTACTGGGACCATTCAACTCTAACTCCAGACTTTTCCACTAATGCGACTACAACCGCCGACCCCAGACTAACTTCATCGTACCCATCGGCAACTCCATCAACGTCGGCTACGGCAATCACTTCCGCACCCTACACTTCGTTTTCTAGCGAACAGGCCTACTCGACAATCACGGAATCAGGCTATGAACTCGTAACAGGCACTAGCTTCACGACCACAGTGAGACCCAGCGTCAACACCACCATTGCCAGCTCGACGCCGACACCTACACCGACCAGCACGGGATCAACATCACCCCAGACGACCAAAACCATTGTCGGGTCTGTCATTGGCTCCGTGGCTGGCTGTGTGCTCATGGGTGCAGCTGCCCTGCTTCTCGTCAAGCGGTACCGAAAGAAGAAAGATGAGCCTGGACTGTCCAAGTCCAAGCTCTACACATCGTTCCACTCATTAATAGCGCGGTCTTCTGACGGCACAGAAAAGGACCCCGACATTACTTATGTTCCGCCACTACCGACGCCCCGCTGGCAGAAACTTGCCCGAGACCTTGACCGATCAGGAACATTGGACTCTGCATACCATCACTTCAATGACCCGGACGTGGATAGCCGCTATGGCGTAAGGAAGACCCACAAGAGCAGGTTCTTCGAGTCCGGCTCCTTGTGAATCTTCTAAAATGCAACAATTCTGAACTAAACACATGCGACTTTGACTCAACTAGATAATGTAATTAAACGAGTTCACCATTCTGCGCCAGAATTCACTTCGTATTCAATCCGGCACTTTGACGATTGCAGCATAACTTTGTTTCTATTATATTATCGCCTTATCCATACCGTCGGTAAATAATGTTACCTGAAATCGCGTCAGTGCTGATCCTTATCGCCCAAACCCAGACCCATTAAATATACTACGTCATGTGGCCCCAGAACCCGCCCAACACAAACATCCCTTGTCTGTCGCCACCACGCCCTATACAGTCCCCTATGTACTATGACTTATTACTAAATAACTTATATATGCAGCGGTCGACGTTGTCCAGACAACGGTGGCAACCAATTCTAGGGTAAGGGCAAAACTTATCACGAAGATAAGGCGGGGCGGTATGCGGTATGCGGGATTGATGCGATAGGTGGAGTTAGCTGGTTAGGGGTACACTACTCCTCCACCAGTAACATCTTCTTTACTTCCAAGATGTACTTTCCCTCCTTGTATTTTTCGGCTTCCTCGTAGCTTTTGGCGTAGTACCAGCCCACGTAGCTATCGCACACTCTGCACGTTATATCCTGAACGGCGTAGCGTCCCGTCATCATTGATCTGTCTTCCATACTTCCGCGGCGAACGTTGATTCTGGTTAGCCTACTCTGTTGGGTTGAGTACTCACACATCTTTGAACAAATAGGCGTCTCCTTCCCTCCCTCTAAAGTTCTGCGTTAGCGCGGTGTTTGTAGAGCTGAGTGTCGAGCTGCTATAACGGCTGGTCTTTGTTCTAGACGTTGGGCTTTAAAGCACTGAACCAGCTGACCAGAACTAAGCGCCGTTGAATTCTTGCTGGCTTCTTGTGGCTGTTCCCTTTAGATTCCCGCCCAAACAAGCCACATGTGCACCCCCAACCGCCTGCTGTGGACTCACCTTTGACAGCATGTTATCCCAGGCTGCTAGATGCGCCCTACACGAGCGACAGCCGTATATGCAATCGTCATTCAGATACTTTCGGTAGACTATGCCCATGGTAATGTGTTTTGTACAAGGGATGGGACATGGTCACAGGCATATCGATATAAGGGTTAGCCACATAAGACACGGAGCACCGGCCGCACCAACCCGAACACTAAACCACTGACTCATCACGTTACCTAGAATGGCTGCTACATGCTACAAGGTTCACGAGACTAGTCCAATCGGGTCACTCCGGCCTGGTGGATGATCAGCCAGGGTGAGTGCCCCAAGCGAGTATGTACCGGGTCACGTGGGGTCTGATTTTAAGGTGGGTGACATATACAGTGAAACTGGCTGTAGAGACATGTGTGTTGGATAGATCGTGGAACGAGCAAGACAATGACGTAAGTCAGTTATACGACTTGTAATGTCACCCGGTTTGTGGGATTGATGGTATTAGGTGTGACCACGTGCTGAATATGTCTCGATCGAGTATAAATCAGGTGGTCTGAATCGCCTCGAATGCTGAGCTCGGGAGGGCTAGTACGGTAATGAAGAGTTAGCGGCGTTTGGCGTTGAAAGATGAGCTGTAAACTTACGAGCAACCTAATTTGACCGAGATCTGTCGTTGCTTTGTTCACGTGACTGTAATTTTGCTCTCTGGTGTCAGGTACCAATCTGCAAAAGGTAGCAGTAATTGGGCTAGTGATTAGATAAACTGGCGTTTACTGTTAGCAACCAGAGGAAAAGTTTTGTACCAGCAATTAGTTCTCTCAACAGATTTTTCGATTCTAACTGAGATTATGCTACTGGGTGATCATTCTGCGTGGTGCAGCAGGTGCGTGGAGTTGTCGTGGGACTTTACAGCGCGCACGAATTTTTCATCGACACACAATGCTCCAGAGCTTAAGAGCAGGACTCATTCCACGGGTCGCCCTGATCCGGCCGTCTGTTCGATCATTCTCCAATGCCCAGTTCATTCGACAAAAGTCCATTTTTGGCGAAGTGTCCGAGGCCAAAGAAGATAAGACCTCTGTGCTGAACCAGCTGGCTGCGCGAGGTGGTGAAGAAGGAAAAGTTACCAAAGCCAAAACCGACATTGACCTGCGTAACGATCCCGAGGTCCTGGAATATACCAAGCCCAAGGCTCAGAATGCCGTCGAGATGCTGCTCTCGCCGCTTAAGCAGAAACTTTACAACCTATCACTACAGACTGGAGGCTACGACCCAGAAAAGGTCCTTGAGGTGGATGGAAAGAAGTATAAACTCAAGCTGAGCCGCCAGGAGCTGGAAGCCCTGGAGCCCTCGCTCTACCTCAAGTCATACCGAATTAAGTCATCATACAAGAAAGCCACATTGTTCCTGCGAATGCTGCGAGGAATGGAGCTCAAGAAGGCCATCACACAGTGCCATTTCAGTCCAAAGATCATTGCTCGAGACGTCGCCGAGATGCTGTCGCGTGGTATCAAGGAAGCAGAAGAACTTGGCCTGAACCCAGACGAGCTGTACCTCAACCAGATCTGGGTCGGAAAGGACGGTGGAAACTACAAGCGAATCGACTTCAAGGCGCGAGGTCGAGCCGGTATCATTGAGCATAAGTTCGTCCACGTGCGGGCGATTCTCAAGACTGCTGAATCCAAGAAGCAGTTTGAGGAAAGGAAGAGGAATAGACAATTGGCCAGGACTGTGAACCAGCAGCTGTTGTCCAAGCCTATCCAGGATTTCCCAAGGACAAATGTTTACAAGTGGTAACGGGCAGACGAGCCGCTTTATGTGAATTATCATGCCTACATAATCGCATCTCGAGTAGGTTGTACATATCTAACATGATCATTGAGAGTTCTCATTCCGCATGCTACTTATATGCATATGACTATTCGTCGTCGTAACCAGTCAACTTTTCTCGCGGTCGGTTTGGAACTATGTTAATTCATGCAAACTAGAAGCCCGCGGTTGATGGGATGTCACACCGCACTTATTCCAAAACCTCCCTCAACTTGAACACTCACGTGGATATGTGAAAGGAATCTCTGGAGCGTCCTCGTACAGGTACTTTCGTCGCAATGGGGTAGCGGTCAGGGCCAAGATCGGACCGCTAACACCCAGGGCGATGGCCACCCAGTAGTGTGGTTTGCTGTGGAAAGCATACCGCAGGAACTCGTTAGCAGTGTCAAACAGTAACTTTACTCACTCGAATAGGCTGATTCCAGAATTGTGGAATCGTCGACGACATTGTAATGAATAAAAAAAATTGGCGTGATTGGTCAGATGGTATAGTGGTGGTGTTGGGAGTATAGGGTAAGGGTCTCATGTCTGGTTATCACTGTTAGCGCAACACGCGATATCTCTATCGCTCCAAGATGGAGCATATTAAGATTACAAAGGTGGGTGATGCTTTGGGCCCAGAATTGGACCTTGGGTAGAGATGATGTCTCATGATCATGTCGTCCGCGCGATCTCCATGACGGCACACGACGAAGACGTGATGGCAGGGATAGTAAACTGTTGAGCTTAGGACGGAAATGAATTCGGGCCGCCTCTCACTGCGATCAAACTAATAAGGTCCAAGATGTCACGCTGATACGACTGGGAAACTCTAGCAAAGGAACGCTACACTTAACGACGCACCATCTCATCTTTCGTGAGAACGACAGCCCTAAAGAAATTTGGATCTGTTATCCCATCATTGCCGACGTGGAGAGAAGACCATATAGTCTGTCTCACGGCTATTCGTCCATCAGGATCCGATGTCGCGATTTCACCTTTATCGCGCTCAACTTTGCCAGCGATGAGTATTCAAAGGACGTGTTTGATAGCATGATGAAGCTCACCTGTGTGGCCAGCGTGGAGAAGCTGTATGCATTCATGTACAAGCCTGGATCTCTAGAAAGAGGACACCATGGATGGAAGCTCTACGATCCAGTCAAGGAGTTTGAGCGAATGGGTACATTTAAGGAAAAGAAGTGGCGGTTCACACAACTCAATAAAGATTATGTGTACTCACCCAGTTATCCTGCAGTTCTGGTGGTGCCGGAGTGCGTTTCGGATACTGTTCTAAGTTATGGAGGAAAGTTTAGGTCAAAGGTTAGAATTCCGGCGCTGAGCTACTTCCATCAGTTCAACAGCTGCACAATCACACGGTGTGCCCAACCTATGGTTGGTCTGAAACAGAACAGGTCTCCTCAGGACGAGAAGATGATTGCATCGATATTTTCGACCACTCAAGTCGCGGAGACGTTTGGCGCTCAGCAGGAAAACCTAATTGTAGACGCTCGACCCACCGCAAACGCCATGGCCCAGACAGCCCTTGGCGCCGGAACGGAAAACATGGAGAACTATAAAGGTGCAAAGAAGGTTTACCTTGGTATTGACAACATCCACGTCATGCGCGACTCTTTAAACAGAGTCGTTGACGCCCTCAAGCACGGAGATCTCTCACCACTATCTCCGAGCGCGGAGCAGCTGTACAAGTCTAGCTGGCTGAAGCACGTTGCATTGGTTTTAGAGGGCTCTGTTCTGGTCGCTGAACAGATTCACTACAAATTTTCGCATGTGGTTGTGCACTGCTCTGACGGTTGGGACAGAACTTCACAGGTTTCTAGTTTGGCGCAAATCATGCTAGATCCATACTTCAGAACGCTGGACGGCTTCATGGTGTTGATAGAAAAAGACTGGCTGTCTTTCGGTTTCAGGTTTGCGGAGAGATCGGGCCATTTGAGCAGCGAGAAGCATTTTGTTGAGATCAATGAGGCCAATCAGGCCCACCAAGTTCAGCAGGTCTTCAACTCTGTCTCGCACAAGCTCGTCAAACAAAGCCACATCAAGTACACCTCTCCCGTCTTTCAACAATTTTTGGACTGTGTGTACCAGATGATCCGCCAGTTCCCAGACTCCTTTGAGTACAACGAGCGGTTCTTGAGACGACTGCTTTACCACAGCTACTCGTGCCAATATGGTACATTCTTGTACAACTGCGAGAGAGAGCGAGTAGAGGCAAAGATCAACAAACGCACGCGATCAGTTTGGGACTACTTCCTCGCCCGAAGAGAAGAGTTCATAAACAAGTCATACGTTGCATCTGAGCAGCATGGGCTAGAGGCTGACCGTCTTCTAATTCTGCCTGACCCTGCGCAGGTCAAATTCTGGCCCGAGGTTTTCGGTCGAACAGAGCAGGAAATGAACAGACTATCACCTCAGTTCCCCAGTGAACCGAGATCGCCCATTGGTCGTCCTGATGGGGCTCCGTCTCCTTTGAGTGATCTTCCAGCGAAGACACTTGTGGAAAGGTCATCTCCAGTCTCTGGTCACACTATCGCTACAGATGCTGAGAAGGAAGAAGAGCCTAACGTCAGCTCCATTGTCAATACGGAAAATGGAATCAGCGAAACGTCTACTCCTGGTGAATACGCTACTCCGCCTGGTGAAGCTAACCCAGACCACGAACCTCTAGGCGGCACGCCAATATCCACTGACACGAATAAAGACCCACTGGGCAATACTTTTATTCGATATGACCGCGGTGTAGCCAAAGCGTTGCGATCTGGCCGCACTGAGGTCGACACTACAACGTCCACTTCAATAGAAGACCTCAAACCCAAGTTCGAAACTATGGAGCTTGAGAATGCATGACGGTGTGCAGTGTTATTTATTTCATAGCATGACATTACACATAGAAGTAGATTTCAATAGAGTTTGCTCCTGTGAAGATTATTGTGCCAGAAATAATTAGCCCAAACACGTCCTCCAACCTCAAACACTTTGGGGTGTACTTTATATATACTGGTCATGCATACAATACGCGATTTTACAGGCCGGAGAAAACCTAATATATAACGAAAGGTGAAAGAAAGAAAACAGAATTTTATAACTATGCAAGCTTGAGCTATACTAGCTCGTCATCTAAGAATCGTAAAAGCCAACTCAAAAATTGAATTAGGCAGTCTTGGCAGCAGCGGAAGCCAGCTCAGTAGAGACGGAGGCAGCGATGTTCCAGGTGTTGGCACCGACGGCGGTACACAGAGACTGGGCCAGAGAGGTGGCAGAGACAACGTCAGCGCCAGAGCAAGAAGAGGCAAAGCACTCACCGACTGGGCCAGACCACTGTGGCATGACACAGAGGCAGCCTGGGTCCCAGTATGGGCAAGGAGTGACGTTAGTTGGGTACTGAACACATGGCTGAGCACAAGCTGGCAGCTTAGCGTAGAGTGGGTCAGCGAAACCGTTGATGGAAGCAGTGTGTGGCACAGCTGGGTAGGTTGAGTACTGGGCCAGAGCACCAGTGGCGGCGATGAGGGCGGCGAGAGTGAACTGCATTGTATTTGTGAGACTGTAGATCGAGTGAGCTAGTGAATAGAGAGGGGGAATTGAGGGCATTTATACTTTTCTCACTGCCGTACTCGGACATGGTTCCGAGCCCAGAATCGCCGTTTGTTGGAGCTCAAAGGCACTGCCAAGTATGCATGTGACCGAAAACGGAAGTGGTAGCATGTTATCTGATGATCAGATTATAGTTACCCCTTTGGGACGTGCCGCGCGTCGGACGCACTTTGTTCTTCGTTTTCTTTGGGCAAAGTTAGGTCGAGCACATGCTGAGGGTGTTCAATGGTAGATGAGGGGTTCATTTTGATGCTAGTATTGGGTTTGTCACCTATCTTGTGAAAGTGTGTCGTGGGGAAGTATTTCTGAGCCAGCTGTCTGAACTCAATAACGTCTAGAAGTTACGACGCCGTCTTGGCGGCGTAAGTCAAGAAATACTTTGTGCATCGGTTAGTTCGTTTTGCGTATAGATGCACCGTTGCGACTGGATATTGGTGTGAGAGGTCTGCCTAGACAATTCGACTCATCTACGGCTACAAGTGTTTCCTCTGCTCTCTGAAAATTCACTTCTCAACGGTAACTGTTTCACTGCTCCCACCACTCCAGGCACAGGCTTAGCGCATGCACATGGCCGCATTCAAATTAGTCCCTCAGAAGTCCGATGCCGAATGCAACCCAACACGGGCCACAACGGGGATCGTCGGATCTACAGGGCGAACCAAGCCATCACGACAGATCGTAGGCTGAGATCTTCTGCACCGCGTTAAATTAATTGTAGTCCTGTTTCCAGCCGTCTCTTACCGCACTGTCTACGTGAACCACCCGCAATGACCCTGCGACCCCAGTCCGAACCCGGCTATGCATATTTTGAGACATAACGCCTTCTGTTAAGCCCACAGGGATGTCAAGTTAGACAAGAGAGCCTCACATCCGTAGGAGTTCGATGCGCCAACTCCGCCCGAGCCGATTCGGATTGGACATCGAACAGTTTGATCTCCGCTGTTCATAAAACCTCTTGAAAGAAGTCTACTGGATGTTCAACAGACAGATGGGCACATCATCGATACTGACTCCACACGGACCACATACACCATCACAACGGCAACGCAGCCAGCATGATTATTAGAATCAGTGCCCATAACCCAAGCCGTTTCGCTGGCTAGAATGCCAGAACTCAGAGACACCAAGCATAAAGATCGCAACGTTCGAACGTCATCTCGTTCCTGTTCATGTGATGTGCAGGTCTGGTTGGAGGTGCCGATCTTGATATTAATGCCTTATAACTGCTGGTATTGATCATGTGGCTGCACCGTCTTGTGAGATCTCGCCTGTCCGGTGTCGGGACACTCTTATGGGCTGTTTGCTCACGTCCGGTCCGTCAAAGTCAATAACAAGGCTACGTGCACTGCAGCCTGGTACACCACGCAGCTCTGTCTCACTCCACACGGCTGACGGCTGCACGGTGATATCACCAAACGCGAAATCGCTAGTCCATCAATACCGTCAAGTTCTGGTAGCAGACTTCACACGAAATGTACCACTAAAACTCTGAGGTGTACCCTTCCACCTTAGCTCGAGGACCGTTAATATATTACAATATTGACTAGAAACTAGCCTTTTAAGACCCAAAACGTCACAGACGACCGTAGAAGTGAAGCTATCGCACAAGAGAAATTTGAATTATTTCGTCTTCTTGCTCTCCTTCTTCTTCTCGACACCCGTGCTGGTGGCCTTGCTCTGCTTCTCCTTCTCGGCTTCCTCTTCCTCTTTTCGAGCGGCCTCAATGATCTTGGAGTCCTCCATCTCAGCCCAATACTGGCCCAATTGTAGGCCAGCGACACCAAGCAGGGTCAGTACAATCATCACCTGCGAGGCGGCAATGACATTAATTCCAGTGTGCTCGTCAACCTCACCCCAGATGCCGGCAGCAGCGGATCGCAGTCCCTGCTTCAGGTTGGTCAGATAGATGGCGATTCCCATCATATACAAGAAGAGAGAACCACCATCGAAAAGCTTGTTAGATTCAGAGGGCTTGTACAGCTTGATCATAAATCCAAGCAGTCCCAGTCCAATAATCACGTGGTGCACGTGATATAGGAAAGTAGGCATATTAGCCCAGGTCTGGTAATGCCTCAGAGATCGCTGGAAGGCCTCTGCCGATGGACCGGTTGTCCATAGAGTGAAGTAGTCATAAGCCCAGTTGGAGTACAAGACACCAAGAGAGAATGAAGTGGCTTGTTAGTCAATGCAAATATTGGTACTTACCACACAGAATGAGGCCCGTGGAGAAAGAGGTGGCGGAGGTTGGCATTGTGATGACTTGAAGATACTTTGCGTTGATGTAATGGGAGTAGGCTATGGTTGTATGCAAAATAATGGGTCACGTGATACCCTTACCCTACCCCTGAGTTTTACGGTTAAAGAAATTGTGAATCTATGGTACAATAAAGCATAGATAAGGTTAGCGGGTTGACAGATTAGGCAGGAGTTGATTAAGTTGGAGACAGCAATATGGTTAGGCCAATAGGGGGTGAGTAATTACTTGGCGCAGGAATGGATTGGTTGCCTTGGCAGGTGTACTGTGCACCAAATTTTTTGTAGATAGAAGGAATGAGCCTAACCCTGGTTATATAGTCCCGCGGGTCACCCGGTTAAACATTGAACGGCTCGATGCAAGAGCCGTGTGACCGACACGTAGACATTGCGTGTTAGGTGATGTAAGCGGACGCGTGCGTGCGTGCAATGACAGTTAACGCTGAGCTATTGATAGGATGTAGCATGTATAGTTAGATGATACTGGTATGTGATGGGTACACGTGGTGATGTGGGTTATAACTTAGTAATACATATTGGCGCGGGCAGCCGCGTCTAAGACGTACATGTAAGAGGGCCTATGGGGTTGAAACGCCTATATTAAGAACGTGGGGAGGTCGAATAGAGTAAGAATGTACTAATTGAGGCAAGTCTAGTGAGCAATCTTACTAATGGGGTTAGCTGCTGGAATGCCGCTGGCGGTAACCTGAATGCTACAACTGCATAGGGGGGCGTCGGGCCGAATCGACTGTGAGCAGCCACATATGAATGGGGCATTTTCTGAGTCCGAAGCAAGCACCTAAGGTATGAGGCCATTCTGATACACGACCAGTTGACGGACAAGAACTAACAATAGTATGATACTTGTCTTGGGCTAGAAGTTAGAGGGGCACCAAGAAACGTCTAATCTTGGCTGTAGGAGCTGTGCGTGTGCACGTTTGATGTGCAAATGAGATGAGATCTCTAAATTTAACCCCGTGTTACAGAATACAAAGAGGCGGGTAAAGTCGCTTGGCCCATATTTCAGGGTCGGTGGGTGTTTGTGCATCAAGATCGATACCCTTAAACGAAAAGTTACACGCAATGCCAGCAACGCCTGCAAATCGCGATAGCCCTTGGACGTAAGAGGCTGTTATATATGTCTCTTGCAACGGCCACTTATACTACTCGTATAGCCTTAGGCTAGACTATAACTGGACGGCTATACTCAGGGGTACAAATTAAAGTGACTGCACCTCTGAAACGCCCCACGACTAGATATGAGCAGGGGTTGCTATAGCGTTGATTGTACGGTTAGTAGTAAAGCGATAAGGGGTGATTAGAGAAACTTTGCCAGGACAGTTGTTTGTTTGTGTCTAGATACCGCACGGACCTATTTGGTGCTGATCTGATCTGCGGCCCTAATCGTGATCGCAACGATTCGCGCGATACAGCTGCAGGGTCACGACGATTGTAGAACTTACAGAAACTAAGCTAACCTGGTAACAACCGTGTGAACGTGGGCTACTGAGGCCAGCGCATTGACCAAGAAATAAATTTGAGCCTACCGCCAAGTCAAGCCGTGAGCCAGAAGCCTACCACGGACCAAGCACGGAGGTCGGCTCTGTGGACCCGAGCGCGCGAGCGCGCGAGCCGACCAGCCTCACCAAATTGACGGTTACCAGAGCAACGTGTGCCATGGTAACAGTATCATGGTAACGGTTGCCAGGGACAAACAGGAGTAGCAGGGATATGAAGCGGATCCCCAAATTTTACCAGAATAGTTTGATACAGGCTAAGAATAGTTGTTACAGCAAGTACGTAATGCCAACGTCAGCGAAACTGAATATCATTCAGGGTCACGTCAAACCAAGTGACGGACCCATATTTTCTCTCTTTGGCGCTGTAACAGCCTTGTCACATAATATCACAAATATAGCAAAGAGGTGGATATAATTGCGTGTAGATTACATGCGCGCAAGTCTCAGGTGCGCTAGGGGCCTGCTGCAGACTGGCGCATAACGTTGGTGGAGTAGAGTGCATGGGACGTTTTGATTGGCTTAGAATGCGTATGACGAATATACAACATGTGTGCATACGAGCTATAGTTAGAACAGCGGTAAGGGATAATTGCACACAGGCCATTGGTTATACCACCAATGCAGCCATAATTTTGCCTAGAAATGCCAGTTATTGACAAAATTCAAGAATGTAAACATATCCTAGTAAATTACAGCCCTAGTCCGTTTTCCCGGCGATTCCATACTAAAATCTCTGTGCTCAGACTCATTCTGATCGATTCGCCAAATCAGGCAGTATTCCTTCCCGTTTGGGCCAAGCATCACGACGCATAAACACTAAGACGCATCTACATAAAATTTTCCCATTTGGATGCAAAAAAGCAATTCTCACACTTGGCCCCTATCCCCAAAGGCTATAAAAGAGCCCGGCCAGCCCCCTGTTCGTCATCAAGTTCCTTCTACCCAAGAAACCAGTCACTCGTTACTACACACTCAAAAATGCAGTTCATCTCCGTCGTCGCTCTGGCCGCTGCCGTTTCCGCCACCACTGTTGTTGACTGGGTCACCACCGACGTTGTCGAGGGTGTCACCACTGTCGTCACTGTCACCGACTGCCCCGGCCACATCTGCACTCGACCAACCGCCGCTCCAACCAACAACGGCACTGCCACCAACGTTACCGCCCCAACCAACGGTACCGTCTCCCCAGTCAAGCCAACCTCCGTCTCCGAGTCTAACGGTGCCGGTGTCCTGGCCGTCCCAGTCGTTGCCGGTGCCATCGCCGCCGTCGCCATGCTTTTCTAAGTCATCTAGAGTAGATGTCGTTGCATAAGCATTCTTCACTTCTTTGGGCAATGGATATTTATAGAGTCCACCAAGAACCTAATGTTTAATTGGCCATTTTATTTATGACATTAGCTTAGCTAATACAATACCTATTTCTATTCACTTTTCATCGATTGATATGCCTTGACTTAACCTTATTCTGTATGCCTTATCAAACCTGAGTAGTCACAATAATCGCAATTCATCCGCCCCTAGTCAGTATGTCCTGTTCATTCACCGTCCATCCCCGACTCACCGTATGAGATACAAAGCCATCGCTACCCACTGCGCCCACTACACACCCACCAGGCACCCACCGACACCCACTTTTAATCTAACGCCATCGGCCGTTTCTAGGCGCTGGGCTGCCGTGTTGTCCCCGGCAGTGCCGTACTCAGAGAAAACCCTCCACGGAAACACTCGCAGCGGAAATCAAAACAAACACAATAGCGCTGCACCCTAAACGGTCGACGCTGTAAAAATAGACTCTGCAGAAGAACAGTCATCGGAAGCATGGCATCAGCATGGCATCACGTTAACATCGTATACTGCAGCTGTTGAAATGTATGTAACCCTACAGATACACCCTTATCTTTACCCAGGCTTATCTAAATGCAAAGGTACCGGCTTATCTATCTAAGCAGGAACCCCTTCTTTCTCTTAGACACTCAACCAACATTCGTTAACGTATTCAATCGAGATTTGTCATGTTGGGTGATCGCCGTCACTTACTCGGAAACCTGCAAGCGTTGAACTGCCTCTTTGGTCTCGCGCTCATTTGAGGCCTCGCTTACTTGGTGCCGTGTCGGTGTCGGCTTTCTAGCTTGTTGTAACGTCTGGGTTAGGGTAGAGTTGGGGTATGTCTGTCTCAAAATAGAACTTTCTGAAGCCGCTCAGTATTAATCGGCCTGGTCACTGTCTGACTGCGATCGGCTACAATGAGGATTACAGTTAGTGATGACTACACACCGAAATTCCTAGCAGACGAAGTTGACACGGTGTGAAGCAAAGAAAGCTGATTGTGTGTCTCTGATTTGACACATTTCGATCGCACATGGAATGAATCAGGCACAAGTCTCAGACTGGGACATCTGTGAGCGCTGTCAGTATTTGGAACTCGACTGGTGTTCTAGCGGTCTCATTTCAATGCTCGATTGGCTTTGGCTCGCTGTTGAGCACCTTTCAATCAGAATCAGAATATTTAATCAAGTAGCGGGAAATTTGAACTGCACAAATTTCGGCCTATTCTCGGCTAAGAGGTCGACTCCTCTAGGTGGAATTCCGTGCCACAAGGGAAAACACCACCCGGGCAGGCAGGTCCACTAGTACTACAGGTGGCTGCCTTGAGTGAACTACAACAATATTTTCTAGAAAAGACCTTGTCAACACCGATTTAGTTTCATCATGCGGGCACTGGTTGTGCAAACGCAAGACTGGTGCGATGTCGACCATGGCCTGGTTTGTTTGTGTCTCAAGCGCGCGTGCCACCAGACAGCGAGCAGCTAGTGTTATGCGTCATTCACGAATGTCAAAGAAAGCAAAGCGTCATTAGGCTATATTTACATCAATGCGTCAATTCATGTCATCATAAGCAAGTGGGTGTCTGTTACCAGTCAAATGACTCAGTGTGCATAACAATCTCACGGTACTTCTCGCCACGACAGTTGGACTTGCCCAGAAGAACCAAGCTCTGGAGGTTGGCGACGGAGTTGGACACAGCAGCCTGAACATTATTGCAGCCAGCGCTAACTACAATGGTTCGCGGGCCAAGCGTTGACGCCCAGGACTCAAACACCTCATTGATGGCTGGTCGCTTGAGCTCTGCATTGACGCCCTCTGGGAATGAGATGGTAGCCTTATCCTCTGGTCGGCTGACGTAAAACTGAAAGTCGACCTCAACCCCTTCTGGGATCTGCTTCAGGCAATTGACAATGTCCTGTCTGAACCAGTCGAACGCCTCAGCTTTTCGCACCACCCACAGAAGCTTGATTCGCTTCACAGAGATGGGCTCCCTCTTGGCGAATCTCTCGGCAAGGTCCATGAAGAATGGGATAACAGCAGTGACGCCGGATCCCGATGCGACAAGCACAACGTCGTCGAAAGAGTTCACATCTCGCTCTGGGCCGCCGTATGGACCATCGAGAAGGACGTGATAAGCCTTCTCCTCCTGTCTGCCAGCAGCCTCAAACAACTTCTTGGTGAAGCCTTTGTACGGCCTTCCGACAACCTTGATCTGAGTGTACCCGCTCTCCTTGTCAACGTTGGAGATGTTGGCGATAGTGAACGGGTGGTTTCCGAGCGGCTGGATGTTTGTGAACCGCAGGTAGACGTGCTGGCCTGGACTCCATTTGGTGAGTGCCTTGCTGTAGACATTCACTTCGAAGGCAGCGTCTGGAAGTGTCTTGACAGTGGCCATCTCGGTGCCGAACCAATCTCCGTTCAGCTTGAGCCACGACGTCTTGACAAAATACCTATACAGCAGTCCAGCGGCGTAAACGCCCAGAGTGGCCCATAGGTAGTTCCACGACTCAAGGTAGCCGGAATCGTGCCAGAACAGGATTCCCAGGTATGCGATGGCGGCCGGCCAGTGGAGGTGCAGAAAAGCCTCATACCATATCTTTCGAATACTCCTCAGCGAGAAGAAACACAGCACAAACAAAACCACCATCGCGACAATTCCGCTTCGGTAGATGAGTCCGCTGTAGAAGACGGCGTGCACGTTTTTGGCACCACCTTCCCAGTTAGCCTGGGCCACATACGGGAAGGTGTGGATCATGGCGAAGATGAACGCGAACCAACTGACGGCTCGATGGTACACGTTGAGCTTCTCGTAGCTCTTGCCAGTGAAGAAGGTGACGATGTTGATCTTTCCGCCGAAGGAGAAGATCAGAGGAGTCAAGGCATTGGCAACCAAACCCGCCCTTATGGCCATTGGCGGTGAACCAAACGCCGCGCAGGTTCGATAGAGAAACGCATTGGCTGCCAAAGAAGGCATAAACACAAAGCACAGCAGAGTGAACAGGGTGCCAGTAAGGAAAACTAAAACGCCAACATTAGCGGGAACGCCAACGGCCTCCACTATGAGTCCACTAAGTCTTCTGTAGGCGATGAGCCTCACTAGACTCCTGAGTTTCTGAAGAGGAAAGGTCCTTTGCCTGGTCTTATACTGGTAATCCTCCAGATAGTTAATGGTCCTGACAATCAAGCCAAGACCAATGACCGCCAAGGCGTAGTACATCGTCCAACGTCCGTACTTGGCCTGGGCACCCCACGGAACCTTTGCCTGAGACAAATCCGTTCCATTGAGCATCTTTGGAGACGTGAAATTGGACAGGCACTCGTACCCATCGTCATTCGGTTCGTAAATCATTGCGACACGGCTTGTACGGAATCATGTCTGATTTATATATGTACGGAAAAAAACTGCAGAAAAAATCGAGCACTTAAACGCTTACATTCTTGGCAGTGCGCGCTCGCGCGCTGCTGCATTATCTGATTGGGCCGTTGGACAGATCATCAGATAATTTAAAGGTTCCAGAACAAAAAATTGATTAGACAGGCCAATCAGGACGCGCAGTCCCCGCCAACTCCGGCGTTGCAGACCAATTCGGCGCAAACGCCGAGATTGGCGGGGCATGAACGCATGTACAGTAATGGGAGGGTTGCCGTTGGCCAGCTATATTCATTCACGTGATTTCGTAGGCTTACTTACGGTTGAGAAACGGAATTCTCTCCTTGCCGGGCGCGACTCAAGTATGCAAGTGTGAGACATGTTCAGCTTGGACTAGAGATCGGATGTAGACCACTACTGCTAAAGTAAGACCAAGATCAGTGAATGCGGCAGACGACTTCAATTCCCGTCTGACTGAGCGAGATGGGGAAGTCATTTAGCACATTGCACCAGAAACTGCCGTGCACATTGAACACTTTCAAGTTTACAGATCAGGAAGGATTTGTCAAGCCCAAGAATTGGCAGATTATCGATCCTCAGAAACTTGTTCGGCGCGCACCCAACTTGACTCCAATTGGCCGATATAGGGCACGGCCCTAACCAGTCACACTTAAAAGTCCCAACAGACTTTCCTAATAGAGACTTACGCGCTCACGTGACCAAATCACGACCCAATGGTGATGATGCCAAAAATTGTCGTGAAGTATCATCAACAGTAATACAAAATGGTCCACAACTCCAACATCTCTCGAAAGAGAAAGCACGTCGCCGATGGTGTCCTGTACGCCGAGCTCAACGAGTTCTTCACCCGAGAGCTCGCTGAGGAGGGATACTCCGGTGTCGAGGTCCGACTCACCCCATTGAAGACCGAGATTGTTGTCCGAGCCACTCACACCCAGGCCGTTCTTGGTGAGAAGGGTCGACGAATTCGAGAGCTGACCTCCCTCGTCCAGAAGCGATTCAAGTTCCCAGAGAACGCTGTCGCCATCTTCGCCGAGAAGGTTCACCAGCGAGGTCTGTCCGCCGTCGCTCAGTGTGAGTCTCTTCGATACAAGCTGCTCAACGGTCTGGCTATCCGACGTGCCGCCTACGGTGTTGTCCGATTCGTCATGGAGTCTGGCGCCAAGGGTGTTGAGGTCGTTATCTCCGGTAAGCTGCGAGCTGCCCGAGCTAAGGCCATGAAGTTCCAGGATGGTTTCATGATCCACTCCGGTCAGCCAACCCGAGATTTCATTGACACCGCTACCCGACACGTTCTGCTGCGACAGGGTGTCCTGGGTATCAAGGTTAAGATTATGCGAGACCCAGCCACTGACGCTAAGCCAGGTGCTCCAAAGTCCCTGCCAGATGCCGTCAAGATCCACCCACCAAAGGAGGAGACCGTTGTCGCTGAGCCAACTGTTATTGACTACGTCCCAAAGCCACAGCAGGCTGAGGAGGCTGAGGCTGCCCCAGTTGCTTAGGCACCTAGTGCAGGTAATGACATGACAAAATAACAAAAGGTGTAATTTATCATTGGTTTCATCGTAGTCTTCTAAGCTGGTTGCATTCTGACCGCCTAACAATTTGCATCATGGGACGGTCAATTTCATTAGCAATCTGATACCGGTGGAGTTGTGCAGCCAGTGAATGCAATGTTTAGCCATCTTGGCTTGCTCTCTCATCTTGAGCCCATCAGGTAATTTATATAGTGTGAAGGTGCTTATCGCGCGATAAGCACTATTTAAGGTTGGCGCAGGGGCCTAAACTTACCCTCCCACCAGCTACTTTCTTGCTTGTTTATCGCTATCACTTTATCCATCACTTAAACATCGAATTCCATCTCAAATCATCTTCACCATTCAGCTCTTTGACTTGTACCTCTTATCGATTCAATGCCTAAGGTCAGGAGCGTTCGGGTCGGACACCCCTCCATGGCGTCTAAGCAAGATTCCCTCGAGAGAGACAAAGCATTCGATAAAAAGAAAGATGAATGTGACGAGCAGCCCGGCGGTACCATCGTTCAAGACATATGGAAGAGATCTAAGCGAGCCACTAGCTTCTCTGAGTATATTCTCTCCCAGGTTTTGAACTTTATACTAATTCAGCTCTTACAAATTTCGAAAATACTTCCACAGAGCCAAGTGGTGTGAGGACAACAACAAGCGCCGAAAGGACGAACCACAGTCCAGGGACAAAGTCGATAAAGTCTTCACCATCGATGACATCAAGAACGAATTCCGACCTAGAGAGGAGCCCAACATGGATTGTTATGACAAGGTGTCTTCATGGCTTGACAAATTCTACGAACCAATCTACAAGCAGAAATACATCCCTGGAGAAGGCGTTCAGTACTCGATGGTAATGCTATACCCAGGTACTGTTTCCGAATCAACTTTATCCGACCTGTCAAGCCAAAACGAGGAGCTTGTTTGGAGACGAGAGACTCGTCAAGCTATCGGAAGATACCGTGAAGAATCCCAGCAGCCATTCCCACCGCCCCAGGAGTATCCTATGCCGTCTAGAATATCTATTGATTTGTCGCCCGTCAACTTGAAGCCTACACCAATCTACTACAACTCGCCAAACGCTAGAGTGCCAGCAACTGCGGCTCAAGCAGTTGCTCTGCGACTGGAAGGCTCGCCTAACTCGGAGAAGAGGGAGGAGTACTTTCCAATCATTAGAGGCTCGGACTACGACTTTACCAGAGACTATCAGCAGTCACCATACCACAACCACCCTGTTCAACACAATTATCACCCCTACGGTGCTTATGGAAATGAATACCGACACCATTTCAGATCCTACCAACGGCCAATGGGCTACGAGCAATACAACCTATACCCAGGCACTTACTATGTCCCTCCGCCAGACTACACACATACCCAGAGAACTCAGCACACCCACAACGTCATGAACAATCGCTTCCAGCACAAATGATAGACCTTGAACATGGCTAATAGTATGCAGAATCAATATTGCTATAATTGGGCAACTTCATTAGGCAGTGAAATGTCGCACCATGAGCATATCGCCAGTGCCATGTCTCTCACGGTCATGACCTCTTCCTTCGTAGCCCCGTTGTTGAGAGCTCCTTTGAGATGCCCCTTGAGCTGAGGATTGACATCTTGTGGTATTAAGCATGCGACGATGACCAGACTAGTATCCTTTGGCGATATGATATCGGTGTAGGACAGCAGCGGGGCATAGACGTGGTTGATCGCATAATGGCCTAGATCGGGGTACGCAGTGACCAGCTGTCCTAGAATTCGTTTGGCTACCTTGCCATAAACCTGGTTGAAAAAGGCAGCTCCTCTAGCCTCAGAAACGAGTGCAGGGTTCGTTAGAAACTGTCGCTTCAATTGCGTGTCCTTGCAGTATTCCGGAGTCACGTTCTTGAGCTGTGTAAGAGAATTAATGGCCTTGGGCAGACCTCCAAGAGCAGAAGTCTTCAGCAGCGTCTCTCTCATGCGTTCAGCAATCTGTCTCTGCTCGTTGTGGGGCTTTTTCGATATGGCATACTCGAAGATCCGGGGGATTTCTTCAGGTTTATTGCATACACTAAATGTTGCAGCAGCAACCAGGTACCATGACGATGCTAATAGAGGGGTGCTTGCCAACTGGTTCAGCCGGCCAGGGTTGAGAATCATACCTGTGCAATTGTGGGATGAGGTTGACTGGGTTAGGGCCACGGCAATCACGCGCGGATAAGCTGGGACCTTCGCCCAACTTTCTCCGTCACACTTTCGTGATAACGCTAACCGAATCGCTGTTAAGTATAGTACAACAAGCAGTATTAACTAGATGCCTGAGGGATCCCCAAGCCTCGCAGACAGGCTGAAGCCGCGTAGCCGCAGCCCTTCGATGTCCTCTGAGGAGAAGGGCTTTGACCGCGAGCGGGCGAGAGAACGTGAGAGAGACCGGCGAAGAGGCAGGAGCTTTGAGCGTTCGGATCGTTCTGACCGTTCGATGGCACGTGATCGTGAGTACTGGGATGAAGAGCGGAAGCGGTATCGAAATAGAGAGAGAAACAAGCGACGAAAGCAACGCGGGGATCATTACTCGCCTGGCCGACAGTCGGATAGGCGATACTCGCCAGACAGGGATGATGGCTACTATTCGTCAGACAGCAGGCGGTACCGGCCGCGAAACAACTCACGAAGACGCGATGATTCACGAGGGCGACGAGATGATTCCAGGGAGAGACGACGAGACTCGCGGGATAGGCGGCGAGACGACTCACGAGACTCGTACTATTCCCGACGACGAGACTCACAGGATAGGCGAGACGATTCACGACGACGGGACTCACGGGATAGGCGAGACGATTCACGACGAAGGGACGACTCGCGGGACCGACGACGAGATAATTCACGAGACAGACGAAGTGTCTCCCAGCGAGGCCCCAGGTCGGCGCCGACACTTAAAGTAGTGACCCAGGAAGACCGAGACAGGCGAACTGTGTTTGTTCAACAGCTGGCCGTGCGACTTCGAACCAAGGATCTGGAGAGATTTTTTGAGAAAGCAGGCCCCGTCCGAGATGCGTCAATTGTCAAGGACCGAGTTTCGAACAGATCAAAGGGCGTTGCCTATGTGGAATTCGAGGAGTACGAGGCCGTTGCCAAGGCTATAGCAATGACGGGTGAGACACTTTTAGGAATTCCAGTAATTGTGCAGGTGACAGAGGCGGAAAAGAACAGACAGGCAGAGGCTACTGCAATGGCGCTGGGCCAGATCACCGCCGAGGGTCTCCAGCCCATTCCAGACGACGACAGGATCACAGTGCGATCTCTACCATTTAACATTCGACAAGACGACGTGCAAAGGGCGTTTGAGCCTTATGGCGAAGTTTCCTCAGTGAGAGTCAGACCTGATGGTCGAAGAAGCATAGCCTTCATTCAGTTCAAGGAGAAACGGTCTGCGGGCGAGGCTGCGAAGAAGATGGACGAAGCTTTGGTGAACGGACTGCAGATCCGTGTGAGTTTGGGCCACATGGACGGTGGTCGAGAAGACTTCCAGCCTGACCGAGGAAACGATCGTAACCGAAAGAAGGCCAACGAGTCTTCTTTGGACGACGGAGATGTATCTGGCGTTTCATACAGCAAAGTTTCGAGAAACACTCTGATGCAAAAGCTGATGCGTGAGGAAGACAAAATGGATACTGAGGAGGATCCAGTTGCTCCGGAGTTGCCAGAACAGCTGGCCCCCAAGCCGCAACCGTCTCGTTGCATTATTCTCAGTAACATGTTTAAGGCGGATGAGGAGACCTCAGAAAATTGGGTTGAAGAGCTGGAGGAAGATGTCAAGGCGGAGTGTGAGGAAAAGTATGGAAAAGTTTTGCATATTGCGGTTGACGCCAAGTCAGCTGAAGGTGATGTTTACATCAAGTTCGAAAAGGTGGAAAGTGGCGAGCAGGCCATTCAGGGTCTCAACAATAGGTTCTTCGCGAAGCGACAGGTCCGGGCCGCACCGGTTGTGGAAATGGTTTATTCTGTAAGGTGAGTACTCGATGTGTGTGGCGTGGCTAACTTAGGTATCCAAAGTCGTAATCTAGGCTAAGTATGTGTGTAGAGTAATGATTTTCTGTCGATCTGAATAGTCATTCTCTGAGCCCGGTTGGTGTATCACTAACCATGGCAAATTGCCGGATCTTTTCTAAGCGACGTCTATCACCCCCGAATCAAGATCAAGACGCAATCAAATCTAATGAAGGAAAGTTGGATCGAAGCATGAGAGGGAAATGAAATTTCATTTCAGAAAATCAGCACCATAAATGACACCTGACAACCATAAATAGTATGTCACCCGCACTCCCGCACGTTCTTGTTAACGTTTTTTGCTCTTGAAAATGACTGTGAGATCTTTCTTCCGAAATCTTGGATCGAGAAAGCGGAAATCTCGACAGCTAACGAAGAAAGACACGCCATCCACCTCCGAGATTTCAGTCAACGAGTACGGTGAAGACGATGGCGACGACTATGGCACCGAGAATGCCAAAGACAGCAATGAACTAAAGCTCAAGCGTATCGAGGATTATCACGACTGGTCGCGATATCGTTCTATGCTAGGAAAGGATTCCTATGAACTCATGTGCGAAGCCATGAATGAGATTCATGTAAGCTCTGCTAGCTCGAGCTCGTCGCCAAGCAGTCAGTTGTCACTTCCGCTCACTCCGTGTAGTGAAGGCTCCCCTCGGTTCGCACAGTTTGTTCCTCGTCGGGAGCCATCGCCACTTTTTGACTTTGAAGGAAACGACAAAGACAGCGACATTGCAACAGTGGGGTCTGGCTGCTATGTTATTGAAATGGAGACTCTGGAGAAGAGAAGAAATCCTATCGACCGGCCCCCGACCCCTGTTTTTGGCGCCAGAAAACGACCAGTCGGTATAATTATGGATCAAGCAACAGAACGAGAGTGGAGGAGGCTGGAAAGGAAGATGAGAAAGGTGAATCAGGACAAACATGACCTGAACTATTGTAATTTAATGGCTCAGCGTCATTTTAGTCAGGGCCACTCGCGCGAGAGCAGTTATGACAGCTATGACACTGAGTTCGAATTTGATGACAGTGCTCCGGTCGAGCCTCCTCCAAGGCACTACAACACTGTCGCTGCGATCGTAAGGCCGCAAAATGCGTTCAAAAAGATTGCGGAGGGCCATCGAGACCATCCCAGGTTCCCAGTTCGGGATAGGTTGGTTTTGCATCCAATGCCTAAGATTGCTGAGCACCCAGACCAGCATGTTCCGCTCAACATCTTGCCGCGTGTAACAACTATTACCACACCGAGAAGGTACTCTTAATAGTCAGAATCGGCGCAACAGTGCGTGGCAGCCGGCATGCATAGCTTTCATATATACTACCTTGTAACTTTATATATTTGTACAAATGCAATTTCTGATAGTGAAAACGAGCCCTTCCAACTTCTAACTCTGTAAATTAGCCAATTGAGCTGTTTATCGGGTGACTCTCGGGGATTATTGGCGCCGCTCGCCAGAGTCGTAATGGTGAAGAAATACACCATTATAAATACCTATATAGAGACAAAAGATAGCAAATAAAACAATAACGGTCTTCCAATCGAGCTCAAAGGGCTAGAAAATTTTCTAAACTCGAAATTCGACATCGACTAGGGCCAAAGCACATTTCTTTCAACGAGAAGGGCAATCTGGCCGAGTTGGTCTAAGGCGCAAGGTTAAGGTCCTTGTCTCTTCGGAGGCGTGGGTTCGAATCCCACGGTTGTCATTTTTGCCACTCAAACCGCTCCTCTTTTTTGATGCTTATCCTGTCGTGGACCCTGCCCCGTAAAGCCGTTGGGAAGCGAGTTGGCGCGCGCATAAGCGAACGCGGATCTCCGTGATGACCAGTTCTCAGTTCTCAGCGCCATGGATCACCCTATACATGTAATCTGTAAGGCTTAGCGCTATGATTGCTACCAGCCAAGCCCAAAAAAACTCGCGCTTCGCGGCTAAGCATGGTAATGCGCGCATGAATTTAAGCTTTGCGAAGGAGGAGCAAGACCCAATTCGCATCGACTCCACGATGAAATTACCGCGCCGTTCTGCAAGGTGCGGCCCCGATCTTATCTGATCTTCCGCATTTGGAAAAGGAGGCAAATGAGTTGAACGGACCTGTGCAACTGGTGCTTGAATTGCTCGGGATAAGTCTAGTCCGACAGATTACCGCCAAGACTAGAGGACTCCGGGTTTCTGGCGCTCAATGGTCAACAGTTCCTCGATCCGGCTTTCCGCGATATTTCCGCACATGCGGACCCAATCCTGATCAATATCTTGGCTCTGAAAATCTACGGCGCTGCCCGCTATATTTACGCACATGTCGCTTTTTGGCTCGTAGCGAATGCATGCCTAGAAGATCAGCAAGATTATCTGTGATGCATCTCAAAACGGTGCCAAGGAGCCCAGAGATACAAAAGATCAACTTTTCGCACTCTGTTCACCATCATCATGAAGTTCACTCTCCTGACCCTCATTGCGTGGGCCGTTGCTCAGTCTCACCCAGAGCAATTGAACGTTGACACCGTTAAGCAGCATGCAGGTTATATTGAGGCCACTCCTGGCAATAACCTGTTCTACTGGCTTTTCGAGTCTCGAAACGATCCTGCCAATGACCCTCTGATTCTGTGGCTCGAGGGTGGCCCAGGTTGTGCCTCCATGGAGCAGATTTTTGCTGAGGGAAACGGCCCAGTGGTGATGGACTCTTTGACTACGTTCAAGCACAACCCCTACTCATGGAACAGTAACGCCACCGTTATCTTCCTTGACCAGCCCACCAACACGGGCTTCTCGTACGCAAACCACACCATCACGTCCACCGTGGAAGCAGCTAAGGACGTCTACTCGTTCATGGACAAGTTCTTCACCCAGTACCCTGAGTACAGATCTGCCGACTTCCACATTGCCGGCCAGTCGTACGCGGGACACTACGTCCCAGCTATCGGCAAGGAAATCCTAGCGCACAACCAAGAGGATTTCTCCTTGAAATCTGTTCTGATTGGAAACGGCTGGATCGCCCCAATGCAACAGGTCCCTGCATATTATGACATTGCCTGTGGCAACGGCGGCTTCCCAGCAGTCCTTAACGAGACCGCATGTGCTAGTATTCAGCAGAACATTGCGCCTTGTCAGGAAAAGATCCAGGCTTGCTATGATGACCCTGAAAACGTTGACAAGTGCAATGCGGCCACGGACTTCTGTTACCAGAATCTCATGGTCTCATACGAACAGTCCGGTTACAGTCCATATGACGCTCGAAAGAAGTGTGACGTCTCAATGGAATACTGCTACCAAGTTCACAACTACACTGATCATTTCCTTGACACCTCGTATGTCAAGACAGCTCTCGGTGTCTCTGACTCCATCAAGTACTTGTCCTGCAATGAGACTGTTGACAATGCCTTCATTGCCAACGGTGATTGGGGAAAACCTTACTTCAACCAGGACGTGAGCGACCTTCTCGAGGCTAAGATCCCCGTGCTCATATACGCCGGTGACAAGGACTGGGTCTGCAACTGGGTTGGACTTGACGCTTGGTCAAAGACTATCGAGTGGCACGGCAAGGCAGATTTCAACAATGCTCAGACCGCTTCATGGAAAACGGCCAAGGGCCTTGCCGGTGAAGTTACCAACGCACTCGGGCTCACGTTCTTGCGAGTTTTTGATGCCGGTCATCTCTCGCCAATCGACCAGCCCGAAAACTTGCAGGCAATGGTTAACTCCTGGATTGCCGGAGACTACGCCTTCCGGAACTAGACAAGACATCGAGCATAGTGTAGTGACATCTAATGTAGCATGCGTTCTAATACAAATTTCCTAGTACTCACGCTCCCTACCTTTGTAATCTTGCGTAATCTAAAGATGCTCTTGCCATAAACACATCCTGGTTTGTTTTTCAAAGTTGAATGCAAACCCAAGCCTCAGAACTCACGCCAGGGTTAGGTCAATCAGGGTTAGGTCATCGCTCGTTTGAAAATAGCCCTAACGTTAGGGCACACGCAGTCACAGGCAACTCCCAACGGCCTAACTCCCACAGAAAACATATCGAAAATTGGACTCGTATCTCAGCATCAACCAACAACATGGTAAGTATTGACACAAAGAGATAATGTGTTACATTGCTCCTGTGCTCTAAGCTAGATTTAGAGACCAGGCTCTCACTGGAATTCTATTTGGAAATTTTGAAAGAATCGTTTCACGTTGAAAAATCGAAATTTCAGTTAGCCCGCTGCTATGATAGCGCAGTCAGAGCTTCGCTTAGCTCTTGACTGAATCTGTCTGACTCTGGAGTGGTACTCGTATGGGTATCATGTTGATGGAGCATATCTCAACTTGGTTGAGTATAGACAGCCTGTCTTTTGACAGAGACATCTTGTTGTGGTTATCCACGGAGATGTTGGCTTGCCCTGAACCTCTGCTTGCGCGGGGTGATGGGAGTAGAGACGCAATCAAAACTCTATCTGAACGTGATGTTCTAAGTTTTTTGAATTATATACTGACGTCTCAATGACAGGCCCCAAAAGGAAAGAAAGTCGCCCCAGCTCCAGGTAGCTCCAAGAAGAACGCCTCTAAGGCCCCAAAGAACCCTCTCTTTGAGAAGAAGCCACGAAACTTCGGTATTGGCCAGGACATCCAGCCAAAGCGAAACCTGACTCGATTCGTCAAGTGGCCAGAGTACGTCCGACTCCAGCGACAGAAGAAGATCCTCGGTCACCGACTGAAGGTCCCACCAGCCATCGCTCAGTTCCAGCACACTCTGGACAAGAACACTGCTGCTCAGGCCTTCAAGCTGCTCAACAAGTACCGACCAGAGACCCCAGCTGAGAAGAAGGAGCGACTCACCAAGGAGGCCGCTGCCATCGCCGAGGGCAAGAAGAAGGAGGATGTCTCCGAGAAGCCATACGTTGTCAAGTACGGTCTTAACCACGTTGTTGCTTTGATTGAGAACAAGAAGCCACAGCTTGTTCTGATTGCTCACGACGTTGACCCAATTGAGCTGGTTGTCTTCCTGCCAACCCTCTGCCGAAAGATGGGTGTCCCATACGCCATCATCAAGGGTAAGGCTCGACTCGGAACTCTTGTTCACAAGAAGACCGCTGCCGTCGTTGCCCTGACTGACGTCAAGTCTGAGGACAAGTCTGCCCTCTCTACCCTGGTCTCCACCATCACTGCTAACTTCACTGAGAAGCACGAGGAGTCCCGACGAAAGTGGGGCGGTGGTGACCTCGGCAACAAGTCCCGAGCCAAGATTGAGAAGAAGCGACGAATCTTGGAGGCTGCCATCAAGGTCTAAGTCTGATCTTCAGATTCCCACGGACGTGTCCGACTCATGAAAATGGAAAACTTATGTATTTTCTTAATCAAAATTAACGGTGTGTACAGATGACACCAAACATTTCTGGCTGTTGGCCAGTGCTTCTTACTAGGTTGATTTAGTGTTGGCGGTAGCGCGCTATGTACAGCACCATGAACGGCATTGATCGAGTGACAAAAGTCGGTTTGATTAGCTCTCACAAGATTGCAAATAAAACTCATCAAAGAACGCCGCACCTAGTTCGCCTAGCCGTCGAAAATGTCATGTTGAACGGGCAGGAGTAGTCAGGAAATGGTCGACCTTAAGATTAGCGATATTGTCGTCATTGGACTGGTGGTGCTCGGCATCCTGTGCTGTGAACCGCATTCGACTCAGTCTAACAAACTGCTGGAGAAGCGAAAGAAGAGAGCGCCCAATCGGCTTCCGTATAGCCGAAACGTTGGCAGTCGCAGGGTGCATTGGTTTGACAGCGTTGAACCTCCAGTTATTCTGGTTTCCGAAGACCCGCAAAAAGAATCCACAGCACCTCCTGTTCCCACATGGTCTCCCGCTGTAGTACTGAAGAAGGCTCTCACTTGCTTAACTGTGATTGATCGGACGGGGAATCGTGTTTTCAAGTGGATATGGCCGTGAATGAGGGTTGTTTAGGCCGGCAACCAGAGTAACTATCTCAGCACGTCACTTCTGGTATACGATTCAGTTCGGCAGAGTATACGAAATTCGTTATGTAGCTAAAGCTAGTGATTACACAGTCCGAATCGGCCAGAGTCCTCAAGGTGATCAATTTCAACGCCGTAGTCGATCTCCTTAAAGCATTCCGACTTCTTGACGGCGCCCTCGAGCTTTTCTTTAGACTCCTCGAGCTTGGAGGATCGAGTTCGCTTCAAAAGGTTCTTAAGGCCACCCGGCCATGACGTCAACGGATCGCTTCAGATACTTCCACAGCTGGGTGTCACTGAGCTCACCGCAGTTGTCCGAGACTTTTTCAAGTAAACTGTCGACAGCAGTGGTGTAGGAGCTGTAGGTAACCTCAGTCAACTCTTTGTCGTCACTTGGGCCGGGGGGAGGGGGTTGCTAATCTTCTTGGTGAAGCCGGTGACCTAGCTTGATTATGGCTGGGTACAAATCCTTCAAGTTGACGCAGACACCGTTCATGCATGTCGTTTAAGGAAGCCGGATTCAGCTGGAGATCATAGGTAGTCTTGTTGAGCTGCTTTCCGATGTGTTCGGCCTTCTCGCTGGTAGTAGCGAGATCGCGAGCAGCAGTGAAAACAGTAGCCAGGATGGTGAGGAACTTCATTTTGAGGATGGAGATATGGGTCTCGAAGGTGTTTATGTAGGCCAAAGAACAAAGACTGGTTTGCTTTCCATGGTTCGTGGTATTGGTTTCGGGGAACCAGTTCCGATGCCCATCGCGGTCGATGTACATATTGTCAGACCGAACCAGCGGTATAGCTAGCTTGGTGAATATGAGTTGGGCGAGACGGGAATCTGGAAAATTGACTTCGTCGGGGGATCATACAGTAGAATTTTCACAGGAATTGGTGGCCGTGCAAGGCCGGAGTATGAGTCCAGCTTGTCGCGCTAGGGGCTCGGAGACAGGCTCAATCATATATTGACAAACCACACATCATTTGGCGATAAACAAGAGTGTTGAAGCCTGGGGCATCCCATCGATCTGGGACAGAATTAACAGCCACATCTGGTCGCAATTGCTGATCGTTCAGGATTTGAACTTTATCGTGGCTCCGCGTGCCCTGTGGTTTGCAGTTTAGCCGCATTCCATACGTTGTCAATCCACTGCACGGGGTCAAAAAAATGGTCGCACACTCATCAACACCACGGTGCCCGATTGCTTGTCATTTTGCTGGAAAGTGAGCGACATTCTCTAACTGGGCGGCCGGGCTTTTCCTGCCGTCAACAAAGGCGAGCTGAGTTCTGGCACCGAAAAATAAATTCATGACTATCCAGCTAGAGGCAAAAACCGGCCGTCTATTGGTTCACTGGGAAGCAACGCCAGTGGCTGGTGTCATATCTACTATGACTGTCAGACACAATCAACACATGCTATTCCAACTCCGGAAACCTCAACCCTAGTACTCACTTCAACTGCGATCTGGCTGTACTCGCCTTATCAGAATCTCGGCCCCTCGGTTCTTTCGTATCCGTTTCGGCAACTCCTAGGCCCACGATAACTATCACGTCGTGTGAATGCCGGCTGCACGCATTCACCCGAACTGACGCCGGATAAATTGCAACGGTCAACGCCAGATGGCCGATGCTTTCATCCGGCAACGTTCCGAAATTGACCGAGAGCGTTTCATCGGATTCTGACAGCTAAGGGATCTGTCAATTACGTATGCTGCATCTCATGATGACGTTTTCAACGACGTGAAAACACCATCAATATCTGCCTCAGTCCGATCCAGTACTAACGGGTAGCACTATATGTCTCAGATCGGGCTATGAATAAAACACGTCGATCACCGTAATACGAGAGCAGGGACATGCAAACATATACAAAAGCATAGCTCAGGCTTGTATATGCCTCGTATCTGACCCCAACGGCTCTCAACGGCGAGGCGCCCTTACTCATACAAGCGCCAATTATTGCCCTGCTGCCCGTTGTATGTGCGCGTGTATGCCTACAGGCTATACATGTGCTGCATTGGTTAGACATGTGTGCAGCGGCCGCCGGGGACGCGAGACGGGAATAGGAATAAGGAAGTTACCGGTGAATCGGCTTGTTGTTGACTGCTGGTAAGTGGATGGCGTGATGAGAACGCAGCTCTCGACTCTTTATTCCAATGGCGGGCCCCCGGGAACTCCTCATCACGGCTATGCACGACCCGCCGACCTCCGGCTAGGTAGCTAGGTTATCATTCTTCTCAATCACCTCACAGCCCGTGTATCTGAGAACAAAGTACTTGCACGTGCCGAGCTCCGATAACAATGTGCAAAAATAAAATCTTTCCAATATGGCATAAATGTGCAAAAAGATATCGACACCAGCAGGACTCGAACCTGCGCGGGAAATCCCAAAAGATTTCTAATCTTTCGCCTTAACCGCTCGGCCATAGTGCCATATTCACTAAAAATTTCGAATTTGGGACACTCTCGTCCGAAAAGTCGCGCTTCCTTGCGCGCCAGGGTTAGGGTTAGATATATGGCTCTAATGGGGACTGTTTACTTGTAGCTACAGAGGCGGTAGGTCAAAAATCGAAATAGATCTTGCTAATTAATTGCCGCGTATATCGGCACAATAAAATTCCGTCAATTGGGGGATCTGCCTGATCAGCTGCTATTCACACGGCGCAAATAAGCGACCCACATTGACTTGGCATTGTGGCTGGCGGTGGTTCAGGGCACATCGGCGTAGCGTTTAGGGTCCTGTCAGTGATTGCTACTGTAGATCTGGCGATCCTGCCACTGAGTCAAATCCCACTTTAAGCGACAAGTGTAAGTAAACAATTCTACATTAAACCCGTGCTGTGTATCATAGATCAGGCACTACGTCATCGCGCCAACGTGCGTTCAACGATCTTAGCACATCCACGTGACGACACGTGCAAGGCAGCGATGTAGTGCATTTCGGGCGCATTAATTGTGCCCTCACGCGGTGCATTGCGGAAAGTTAACTTTACAGGTAAGCTGGCCCACAGTGAAAATTAAGGGTGCTGTAAGCAGATGTAGAAGTGGGCGCGCGCTCAACGGTCTTGAAATTTCACCACGCGCGCTTCGACAACCTCAATGAGTGTTCCCAATGTGGTCAGAACGGTCTTTGATGTTTTTCCGTTGAGGACATTACCGCCAGCAGAACTTCCAGTCACGTGCCCACAAGACGACAGAGTGTGTTATGTGTACCGAATAGAAAAAGGCGAGTGCAGGGAGCCTGTGTGTCTTGCGCTACAGGCCTTTGCCCGCCTAACTGGAGATACAGTGCGTTTCCAGCCATCGACATTCCATGTGTCGCCTATCGGCAGCCTGCCGTACTTGATTGATCGAACCGAGAAGAAGATCCAGGTGTGCAAGACTGTGTCTGGTGTGCTGAAGAACCTCAAGAGGCGAAGTCCAGAGTATTTCGATGCGCGTGTCGAGATGATGCTGGAGTACATCCTGGCCAGTCTTGGGGACGCGTGGGCCATCAGTCTACTGATGAACCGAGAAGCCAGGCGGGTGTACATAGTGGACGAGCTTCCACTTGTTGACCGGTTCTTGGATCACGAAGTTGTGCAGATTTTGACGAGGTTTCTGGAACAGCGACATCCAGACCTCATAGCGGATCTGACGCTTGTCAACGGACTTACCTCTCCCGAGAACAACACACATTTCCGCGCGTCCTACAAGGGCATCATAGACAAGGCACGTGAGTGTCTAGACTCGCTGGAAGCAATACTTAAGGACAGGGAATACCTAGGCAATAGCGGTCCGGGGTTCCTTGACGCGCTCGTCTTTGCATATGTGCGTCTGTTCTCGGACGTGCTGGGGCAGAGCGATGTCGGGAGGTATCTGAGCGGCAAGCCGGGTTTGCGGGGCCATGCCATTGCCTTTGGTGAGGAATTTGCCTTGGCCGAGCCATAGGCTGGCTGTTAGGAGAAGCTGTGCAAATCACTCTAGGAAAAATCGTCACTCCCGTGCATGCTGATACCAGGTTTGGACAAGGATATCCTATGGACAGATAACCCGTGCAGTCGGCTTTCCGCTCCCACTGTTTCGAGACGTTTGAATGTCGAAGTACATTAGTGTAAATAGTATAACATGTATATTTTGTGCAGTCAACTACAACCTGATGCTAGTCTGTCGCCGGTGGAGCAAGATCTGGAACCCGCAAAAGACGAAGAAGAGGGCGTAGACTGCAACGGCTCCAAAGATTGTATGTGCGACCCTAAGTTAGCCCATCAGTAGCACACTGCATGCCAGTGGCGTATACTCACGCTGGTCCATCCGAGGGGTCATTAATCGATCCCACCATGCTCTCGTGGCCTGACTTGAACAGCATGCCCAAGACTGACAGAATCACCACGCCAAACACTGACAGCACAGTGCAGAACCACGCGCTGCCGACCTGAGTTAGTCTATACAATGCCCTTCACTTACGCCCACGACCGGTTTCATTGTAGTGTGGTGTTGATGATGCACGTGACTGCGCCAAACAAACAATCTTGACGACTTGAGGTTGGCGGTGTCACGTGACCAAAGGATTTGAAGGTTATTAGTAAAAGCACACAATTCAATCTAACTTTATTAGAATGATCATAGTGCGCCCTAAGAGGAAATAAGGTTAGATTGCGCTCGGCCGGAATTGCCGTTTGTTTGATCAGATGACGGCTGCCTAAAGGGGAGCTGAGTGGGTCCGTATGTAGATTAGATTGGGTATAACAGATACGAATCTAGAAGGGTCCAGCCAGACGGGCTTCTATAAATAACATTTGTGACGAACCCCGAGAGTATAGTTCGCCTCACACAAAGGCGTTGGTACCTTGAACATACATGTTAATAAACGCCGCCTCAACAATGTTATCTGGCGAGGCAGGTTCAGGCAGGTCGACAGGAAGCAGATAAGGAAGTAGTTTAGGCAGCAAAGTTACTGTAGTCGATTATAGTAAAGCACAATAGCTCTTTTTTGAATATGGAGACTAAGCCAGACTATTGAGAACGGTATAGAGAATGTCTTAGGTCTGGCCCTGGCACGATATTATGTTCCTACTTGAATGTCTTGAAGGGCGAGGCGAATGGAATGTGGGCCACGTCATTGCCCGCTCAAGATTAATGGCAGATAGTAGACCGCTAGAGAGCTGTACTGCCAGCCGGCTTGAACTCATAGCGGGCGGAATATCACGGACTCACCGGGCAGTCTGGCCACTGGTTTCATCTTGCATGCACGGTTTATTTTTTTGTGGTTGCTTTTCCGTGGCGGGAGGGTCCTGTGCGTGAAAAATAGCTGCACCTGTAGCCATGTGGAGGCAGGCCACAAAAGGAATGAGGGCAGTCATATATAAGACGGCCAGCAAGTGTAGCTAGCAAGCACGACACGTAGCCCTTATCAGAATTTAAGGTACACCAACACGTTATTAGGTCAAACACAACACACGAACGCGACACCACCAAGCCGCAACACGATCACCACGCAAAGCGACACGACGACATCACGACACGCTTTGACAAAACACGTTTATACGCGACAACCGTCCCACGTCACGTCTATTTTTACGTGATATTATCTATCGCCCTATTAGGCCCATCCTACCTATTTGGGTCACGAGTGGTTCCGGCAACGTCGGCTGGAGTAGCCGACAGTCAAATTTTTGATCGGAAATTGCGCAGCACAGACCCACAGTGCGAAAAACATATTTAACCTCCCAAGCACCCACCCCATCCCTTTGACCACACCACACCACTTTTGTTCAACCTATACGTTCCTTTCATTCGTTCATTTCTCTTCCGTTGACCGGATTTCATTCTTTGGTTTTCACCACCTTTCAATTACTGGACCCAGATTTACCGGACCGGTTTTTACCCGATTACCCCTCATTTCGCTAAACGTCATTTCGCCAAATTCATCGCCAAAATGAATATGCTCATGCCCTACGCATCAAAGGACTTCCTCACCAATCCCGACAGCGAACACGAACTCGCTTCTAGGTACTCGCAAACCTTGCGAGAAATTGTGGCACGTAAGTTCCCCTGAAGTGTTTCAGGAAATTGCTTTTTGCAAATCACTTTTTGAGTGTGGTTACTAACCTATATTATTGTCCGCGCGCGTCAGCCCCACTTTACCAGGTGAGGCAAGCCCGCGGCCGTTTTCGGTTACAGTCAAGATCTTTCTAGCATCTGCCCCTGCCAACTGGGTTCCGAACCAGATTATCAAGCCGTTCGAGCTGCCGACAAAGGAGGTTGTCTCGTGCATCTATTGGAACAATGTGTTTTACATCACCGGCACTGACATTGTCCGATGTCTCACCTACCGGTTCCAGGCTTTTGGACGAGAAGTCATCAACAAGAAGAAGTTTGAGGAGGGCATTTTCTCTGATCTGCGAAACCTCAAGTGCGACTCGGACGCCATTCTAGAAGAGCCAAAGTCTGAATTTCTCGACTTTCTCTACAAGAACAATTGTGTCCGAACGCAAAAGAAGCAAAAGGTTTTCTACTGGTACTCCGTTGGACACGACAGGCTCTTTCTTGATGCCCTCGAGCGAGACCTCAAGAAGGAGTCTTCTGGCAAGAAGTCCTCTACTGAGCCCGTGAGCGAGCCCGCTCTCTCGTTCAAGTACGACTGCACCCAGACGCTTGTCGACCAGCTCTCGGAGATTCTCGAGAAGATTCCTCGACCGCTGGCTGCACTCGCTGATGCCTCCACGTCCAGTGCTATCCTGAATGTGAACATGGGCCCTGCTGCTGCTGACGCGGCGGTCCAGGCGGCGGCTGCCGCCGCCGCTACTGCCGCTTCTCAGCCAGGCCAGTTCCGAACAGTCCAGATGGCACAGTTCCCCTACACTAACGAGTCTTACGACCAGATGCTGATGACCCAGCCACAACAGCAAACTTATGACCTGAGCTCAGTGGCATCTGTTCCACTCGACAGTGATTTCCCTCTGGACTACCTACAGGCAGAGTACCACGCCTTGCCTGCCAACACTGACTACGACTTTCAGTCGCAGTTCTACCCCGATGCTGTCGCTGGCCGACAGTATCTCGAGTCCTACGAACAGGATGATGAATTTTTTTACGACCCCTCCGCTAATTCCCAGACTAATGACTACACCCCACCCACCAAGCCGAGCGCCGCCAAAATCAACGCTCTGCGTGCCATGACGGCCAAGAATAAGATTCAGAAGTCGGCGCCACTGACACCAAAAATGAACCACTACCTGCAACAACAATTCTTGGACTCTGTCGAGGCCAAGAATCTGCAGGGCTCGCAGCCATACTTTATGCCGACACCTTCCGAGTCTGGTGCCAGCGAACTCAGTGAAGTTCCTGACATGAGGTTCAGGAGGCCTCAGCAAAAGACAAACTTGTCTTCCCTGTACGCTTACCAGGAAGACGAGTCACAGCAGCTGGAAACCACTGGCGAGGACCTGAGCTACGAGATTTACTCGGGTTCCGCTAACGTTTCGTTTGGTGTGGAGGAGAGCTGGGGATACTAGGCGACAGTATCTAGTGAGACTTGTTGAGTCTGACGTGTAACTTATACCGAGTACAGGGGTACTCAAGTAATTAATCCTGTTATTTATTGGTCAAACCGTGTCAGCGTAACATTCAGTGTCACCAAGGTGGAACGCTGCGGGCCGGCGGATATCCAAGCCGGTGATTTCCGGCCAACAAAGTTTGACGAGAGCAATCTCATGAGGGCGCTCGGCTATGGATTGGATTGAGAAATTCAAATAGAGTTTTATGCCAAATGCATTGCTATGTACATGCCCACGTGGGGCGGGCCCAAGGTCTATCGCTACTCAATGAGATTTGTGTACACTTGCGTGACATCATCAATATCATCCAACATGGCCATTGTTTTCCCCAACAGTTCTAGTTTCTCGTGATCCAGCTCCTCTGCCTTGACCGCAGTGTCCTCGTTCGGACTGTACTCAATACCGTAGTCCCTGACTTTGTACGGAGTGTCGTCTCTGATGGCCAGGGCGATCTTTGCCGTTTCAGTCTGCTCTGTAATAACGGTGATCACACTATCAGGATCAACGTCCTGCTCGGATTCCAAAACGCACCTTGGAGGACCTTCAATGATATCATTGACCGCGCCCAGGTCCACAACCTTGTCAAATACCTCGTCATAGGAGTAATTTTCAGGCTTGTTCAACATGATGTAACCCTGCTTTGTAAACAGATAAGCCGTCGGACAAAAGTTTCCCGTAGTTTTTGTGAATGCATATTTGATGAAAGAGGCAGACCTCGCCTTGTTGTTTGTTAGCGCTTCAACTATGAAAGCGACTCCTCCAGGGCCCATGGCCTCATACACTGCAACGTCGGTGCCTTCACCAGGCACACTGCTGGTACCGGATCCTCGAGCAATCGCATTCTCAATCACCTTCTTGGAAACATTGGCCCTGTTTGCGTGCTCAATGGCCGTAGCCAGCTTGAAATTTAGCGTCGGATCACTTCCGCCCATTTTCGTGGCCACCGCAATCGCCTTAGCGTGGATCGTCGCCGTTTTATTCTTTAAAGCATCATTCTTCGCCTTGTCGTGTTTAATGGTCTTCCATTTCGAGTGGCCCGCCAGTCGAGAGGCACAAGAAGAAAAAGCTCGAACCTGAATACACCTGGGTAGCATCGTCTCTCGGCAATTTGGTTTGGTGTTGGGAAAATTGCGCGCTGGGAGTTAACGGGGCACGTGACTTTATCGACATCATCCAAATACAGCGCTCAGTCCCTGATTGTCTATCGCCATGTCTGAAGAACGTTCATACCTGGCAGTCATTGGCGACGAAGACTCCGTCACTGGCATGCTGCTGGCTGGAATTGGTCACGTGAGCGACGATGGAGAGGAGCGAGAGAAAAATTACCTGGTTGTTGACAACAAGACTGAGGTTAAGAAGATCGAGGACACCTTTGACCGACTTACTACCAGGAAGGATATCGCCATTTTATTTATCAACCAGCACGTGAGTTTTCTCGTGATGTATTTGCTAACAAGATTGCCGACAAGATTAGGTTCAAGGTCGACACCTACACTCAGGCTTTCCCGGCCGTCCTCGAGATCCCCTCCAAAGACCATCCATATGGTGAGTTGCTTATTTGCGTTGTTGTGCTAACTAGATCCCGAGAAGGACTCAGTTCTACGACGAGTTCGACGACTGTTTGGCGAGTAAACTTAACTAATACATCACACATTCATCTCCACCTTGATCGTACAACCACCTTTTATCGGGCTATCTAAGTCTACTACTATTAGTCAGTTGTTTAGCTATAGCTGAACCTCTTCTAGTCCCTCAGACTCTTGATCGTCGGGCTTTTCGCCTTCCACTTCCGGCTCTGGTTCAGTGACCTCGACACTGGGAACGCTTACTTGCACGTCGTTGTCTTCCTTCTCGTGTATGCCATTTTCTTGAGCCTCCTCTGCCGGGTGGGCGGGTTCAGTCTCTGTGATCAATTCATGCTCTTTTTCGGCTTTCTGTTCTGAAGACTCCTCATTGTGTTCTGACGGCTCCTCCGAGGGCTCCTTGGACTCTTTCGGCTTCTCGAGCTCCTCCTCTGATTTTTCAACAATAACCTCTGTGCTGGCGGCGTCTTGTGATGGCTGCGAGCCGTCCTGTGGAGATGTCTCACGGTCATCCGGTGTTGGAGGCAGCTCCTTATTCTCGTCCACGCTTGGAGGTGTCAATCGCAGCTGTGGAACCGAGCCCTGGTCAATTGAAGTCACATTGGTAACCTGGCTGAGTGCCCGCGACCGGGTGTTCTGTACTGGTGGCCGCAACTTTGGATCCGCATTCAAGTAGTACACTCTCACGCCCACCAGTCTCCTTTCGGCTTCACAGGCCTTGACCCACTCTGGCCGAACAATTGGAATGTTAAGATCCTGTGCCCGCTTGCACTGAGGGCCCTCAGCAACCGTACACACGAAATGCGTAGTGTCGAGCTTGACTGTATCCTGAATTGGTTTGGCGCCGATGTTGGCCACAACCTGCTGTAACTCCTTCTCGTCGTACTCTGTATCTTCCAGCGTTCCCACACAGATGGTGATACCGCTGAGGTCTGTCATTTTGTGTGTTTTGACTACGAGCTCGTTGGACTTGAACACTCCCGACGTGGTTGCCAGCACCAGTGAGAAGCTGTACTCTGTGTCGATAGCCAAACCACTCAATTTGGTAGAGGTTCGCTTGAGAGGAGTCGGAATTGCGCCAAACTTTTGCTTGTTTTTGAACAGCGTCAGGCTCAGGATGTCACTAGTGGCCACGTCAATGGGATCCCACTCCAGCACAATGGACGTCTGCGTGGCATTCTTCACTCGTAGAACTGGCTCTTTTGGTAGCGCCTGGCCGAATGTCTTTAAGATCTCATCCTGGATGCTGCTAAATCGCTCCTGGTCTTTCTTCTCCTGAACCTGGTCCCGGTCGCACTGGATTTTGATGATACTACCTGGCTCAACGTCCTCTGGAAGAAGAAGCGTAGGAAATTCAATTAGTCTGTGATCCTGGGTAAGAAGGAGCGCCAGCGAGGCGTCCAACTTGCCTACCGTTAGCGATACTGATACCATGAGGTGATGTCCCAGTCTGCATCAGCCACATCACCTCAACTTGTCGACCGGGCTATTTTTACGCCTTCAGCCATGGAAAATATCAGGGGCAAGCTATGCTTATACGAGGCCAGTCTTATTTCCGCGGCGTTTCGCGATTGCGAGAGGGGCGATGGAGCGAGATCACCGAAATTCTGGTGCGATTTACTACCTTCGATTAAGACAGCTCGAAATTACCCAACCAAATATCTTGCTGCTTAACACAGGGACCTCAGCCGATTGCGTTGGAGGAGGCCAGCAGTTTGATTTAGTACACAGGTCGGACTGTCAACCAGTTTGCCTCATTGGCACCGAATAAAGCACTATCGTCTCGCAGTATATTTCCGGAAGGTGTTTCTATGGCTTCACATAATCTACAATGACGACCGTTTCTGAGTACAGTACCAACTTGTGCTCTCACGCCCTCGCTGTAATCGATAAACTGGACCGAAGCTGGCGGATTGCGCCTCGTCAGCGAATTAGCGACATTGTGAAATTACTTTATCTCAACACATCGCAGCGCTTAACTCTCTCGTACCACTCTATTCGCTCAAAGGTCATCTAAACCCCATTTCATCTCATCAATATACCATGTCGTCACCCAATGAAGCACTGTCACCGTTAGCGCCAGAAGCGATTGCCGAAGCCGTTGCGGCTAGAGAAAGATCTCGAGCAAAATCACGAGTTGAACGAGAAGAGGAAACAGTTGACTACGAATCATTCCCGGACTCCTGTGACTACGATGCAATTGTCGAGGAGGTTTGCATATTCGTAGCGCTAGAGCAGGTGGATTTTATCAACACCTTCCAGGTATTCACCAGGCGCTGCTGCAGAGTTTCTGAAGATCTCTGGCATCTTGACGGATATATAGCAGTCAAACCTGACTACTTCCCATTGCATGTGCTGATTCCGTCAACAATTCAAGTGCCTGTTGTTGGCAAAGCGGTCTGGATTGAACGGCCTATGCTCTCTGTGCTTGACGCCTGGTTCTTTGAAGGACGAGAAATGATGAGAATTCCACAAAGGATCTACGAAGTGCGAGAATTCGAACTGGACAACTATAACACCCAAACTACAGAGGAAGACCAGGATTTTAAGGATTGCGAGATTTACGTCTGGAATGCGAATGGCATAGCTGGTGAATGGAGACGACCGGTCGGACATCTCAAGTGCAACTCAGACCCCGGACCACTGAACAAGGTGAATTCACCTGAATCTGATTAAGACTCCCTGTGCGATAAGATCAATTGCTATACCAAGCTCAAATACCTTCAACCGGCGAAAACAATATCGGATCAACTGTATACCTCAGACAAGATATGACCACCACAAATTCTTCATAGCCAATGACAACATACCTTGCTAGTCAGACTTGCATACTCTCTTTCATCGACTTATCCATGTTACACTGAATCACTGTGTCTTTGTGAATGCAAATGGCCAGAACGAGTAATTATATGCGACGACACTCTGCGTAACGTTTTCCGGGGAACACGGACATGTTGATGCATCAGACGTGAGGACTCGATCATGCTGTCTCATTGTGACATGACGCCAGAATATAATTCGCCGCCTACAGCCCAGCCACCTCATCAAGTCAGAAGAAAGCACTTACGCGTCCTGTATAATCGCAAGCACGAGCCGAAACCCCGCTATATTGACGCCAATTTCATAGCCCCATATTGCATATGCAATAACATGCGTACATAACATGACAGGTACCGACACATGCAATACATAACAGTATGGTGGGAGACATCACGTGATTTAATATTTGAGTATTTAGCAGAGGCGATTTTATAATTTGTGATTTATAGTTTTGAGGTTCTAGTTACGAGAAAAGCAAAATGTGATTTTGAGTTGTGCGTGGGGGTCTAGGAGCGGAACTTGTTTAGGCACGAGGGACGACCTGAGTAGAAGTGAGTTATCAGGTTACTAACTGTCCATTCCAACCTTGGCTATTACGAGCCCATAACAAACTCCCAAGAAAAAGGCTATCAGACACGCTCAAACACGAGTCACGTATTGGATTCATTTACTTTGCGCATCACGGCTACTTGAACCTCAAAAGCCTGAAACAGTACCTGCTCAAGTTCTAAACCTCTAATGCACACACAAAACTAACCCGATCTAACCACAACAATGCCCTGAAATCCTCATCTCAGCCGCCTAGCGTCATGTCATTGTTTTGTCCCTTTCCATCGCCCAACGCGAAACGCGAAACGCGCGCTGGGGCGAATTGGGAATTGCCTATATAACCTTACACCCTGCTAGATCTCCAGCAAGAATGATTTCACGATCCCTGAGAACCGCCCGAGCGGGCCAGCGAGCCTTTTCCTCTACCGCCCAGCGACAGCTTGCGCGATTGTCTCTGATTGGCCGAATCGGAAACGACCTCGAGGTCCAAGCCTCCAGCAACAACCCAGACACCCACTACATCCGATACTCTGTCGCTGTCAACGGACCAAAGGACCACACCTCCTGGTACAACGTTATTACCTTTGACAAGCGGGCCATCGAATACATGACTAAGAACCTGCAGAAGGGCTCCAAGGTCTACGTCGAGGCCGACGCCACCTTTGACGAGTACGAGGGCACCCGACGACTCAACCTGGTTCAGCGAGACGTCAAGAACCTGACCGGCAAGAAGCCAGAAGACGCTGAGCAGGCTCAGTAAGTGTCTCAAGTGGAGCGTAGCGACACTTGAGCGCGGCTAGGTAGCAGGATATACTAATTTATCTTTACTCGCGGAACTACGAGCTTTTTTGAACCCATGAATAACTTATGCATAAGTGCTACTTCTCTAGCTGTTAGTTTCTTGAATGATCGAGTGACCTGTGGGATCAGACCTTCTCAATCACCACGTCAAAATGCAGCTCCGTCGCGCTGTATGGTGGAGCAGCCACAGAAGACGGAGTAGTCGGCGTGTTCGGGTAGCTCTCTGTCGGCGTGCTAGGGAACAAGTTCTTCTCGCCCTCTGTGCTTTGACTGTTTCTGTTTTGGGCCAGCCGCACCTTTCTTCTAGCTCTTCGTCGCTTGGCCCGGGCAATGTTGTCTCTGAAGTTCTCGAATCTCAGCTTGATCATCTCAATCGCCGAATTCTGCGCCCTCCTCTCTGACCGCTTGAAGAAGATTATTCGCTTGTAGGCATCAACCAGCTCCACGCCAGTGCCAAACATGACAAAGTTGAGCAGTCCCACGGCAACGAAAATCCACTGCTGATAAAGCAGAGGAGTATAAGGGAACTTGAGGATAGTGCCAAAGTCCGCGTGGGTAGCTGCCCAAGAGTAGGCCGTACCCCAGCGAATGAAACCGCCGTTCAAGACTCCTGTCCAGATGCTCAGCGGCAACATCACCATCGACACAATGAGCGAGAAGATCATGAGTCGAATGAACCGCGACGCAGTCATGCCAGAATTGGTCGTGTGGAGCAAATCCCGAAAGTCCTTTCGTTTCCTCATGTATCTGTAGACGGCCAGAAGTGCGTAGAATGCTGCCACAGTCGCCCAAAACAGCGGGAAGAGGATGTAGATGATCAGCATTGGCCAGGTGTTGTCAAACTGAATGTTGCAGCCAGTGTATAGAAAGATCTGGTACCTGTTGATCTGAATGATGATGGTGAGTACTCCACTAGCAACGGCTGGGCCCATGCAAAGCGCAAGATCGATCATGCGTGAACGGAAGGAATTGATGTCGGTCCTGGGTCCATCGTTGGATACAATCTTGGAGAGGTTCTTGGCAATGGCGGTCACAGAACTCAAAACGGCACAATTGGCGGCACTCAAAAGCCGTACAAAGATGTCGCAGTACACGCTTCCACTCCACCAGCTGTCGATATCCTCCGAGCTCCACATGAGCGAGGAGAAGAAGACATTGAAATTGAGTACCACAATCCATGAGATCAAACACAGAACGCCTACGTTCTTGTATTTGCCATGCCATATTAGCAAAGGGATCTGTAACATCATCGCCAAAAACGAAAACACCTGCATCGCAACCGGTGCCATCTTTGCTAATAGTCACATAGCGAACGACCAGTCATTGTATTTAAAGCTCAGCAAGTTGAACCTCATTGAGCCTCATTTCATCGAACACGAAATAGCACCTTCCAAAAATTTCCTAATTGGGAATCATCAGTCCCCTTCGCGCACTGCAGAGCACGACAACCCTTGTTAAGCGTGGTACAGTATGCATTAGCTAAATATCGAGTTAGGAATGGCTGAGGGAATTAGTCGGTATCCTTTCGGCCAGTATCGTTGTTGAAGGTGTGCCACAAGATCATCTTGGCAAGGTGTGCCGCCATGTCGTCAATTCCCTCCTCACGCTCTTCTGTTGACCGGCCAATAAACCAATTCGCAACGGGCCAGTTGTGAATTTGATTGGCTGCAGGTTTAAGCTCAATGTGGCCTCCTGTAGAGTTCTTAAGCAGCAGGAAAAGCTCCTCCACGTCGTTGGCCAGGGTCTCTTCTGCGCCGTACGTAATGTACACGCCGAATTTGGGAAATGACTTAATCCACCACTCTTTGGATCGACAGTACATTGGACTTTGGTAGGGGTCCGTGGCGTTAGGGCTGTCGTTGGTGTCAATATAGTGCTGGCTGTACCGTTTGAGTGCCTTGGACGTGAGGAAGTCACAATTAGACGACTCTAATGACGGATTGTGCCCGCTAAAGATGCTAGGCCAAGGTGATGAAAGTAGAACGGCCATGGGCTTGACACCTCTTGGTTCAGGGATTTGCGGTGAGGGCTTGGCGATGTGCAACAACAGACTCAAGATGAGTGTACCACCAGTGCAGTCACCCATCATGACGAGCGGGGTCTCGGGAAAGTTGTCGACGAGATAGTTCCACCCCAATGTAGCCTTAGAGAGCTGCTCCGTGTACCGTTCCTCCGGAGCTTTAGGGTAATCCAGGGCGAAGATGGCAGGGTTCCTAAAGCCTTGCAATTGGAGTGCGACCAGCATGATAATGAGGTACTCAAGGTAAAAGTAAGTTGAGGCCATTGCAAATCCTCCTCCACAAACGTAGTAGACAATGACATCGTGCTGTTCGCCCCGATGGGGACTTCTGACCCATAATGCTTTGAAATTGTCGCCATTGAATCTGTCGTAAGTAGTGTCACCGAGCAGAGCTGCTCCGTATCGGAATCGCCTAAACATGTAGAACGTCTCAAAGACCTTCCTAGAGTAGAATACTCGGGCGGTATAGGGATCGAGGTTTTCGAGGGTCCACTTAATCGTTTCCACTATGGCAAACTCGAGGGTGCCGACGTGCTTGCAGTAGTTGTTCCTTTCGTCGTACGGTCTGATCCATCGTCGGAAAACAATAACGTAAGGCAGCTTTAACACTATGTTAGCCCGTTCAATGTGGGGGAAAATTTACAAAAGAAGTAGCCGGCGCCAACGAGAAATATGGGGAAAATCGGCCCCAGTTCCCAAGCTAAAGCGAACGTGGTGATTGAGAGGTAAACCAGTAGATCAGTACTCGAAATCTGATTCATTTCGATGGACGGGAATTGGCACGTATCTGTGAACTGTTATGGGGTGAGGGAGGTTGGGATGTGTCGATCGCGATAGCGCTGGGATGAGCATGCAGCAAACCCGTAAGCTGACGCATGCGAATTAATTGCAATTGGAAGTATGTCTTGATTTAGAGTTGATCTGGATTGCAGACAATAACAGGGGCTAAGACATAAGCCAAGTTCGCCAGAGTAGCCGAGACAGAAATTAAGCTCAGAATTTTGATTCTCGTATAGACACTACCGTATTCAGGCGAGACACGGCTCATCGATGACGTATGCCGAGAGTGGTCAAAGAATGGGGGTCTCAGATAGGGGGCTGTAGAGTGCATCTGCGTGACGAAGCTAGGTCTGTCGAACCACAGGCGAAGCACCGGAGCTATTGATGATAATCTCATAGATGAGCAGTGCCAAAACAAGGTACACAAGTAGACCGACAACAGCTCTTCCCGTCCACGTGTATATCCTAGTCTCCGGTTCTAGTTAGTCTCAATACTGGTATTCATACTTACTTCCCGTGAAGGCGACCCTGAAAGCTTCGAACCAGATCAGCGTCCACGCCAGGGGCATGACGATCCCGATTACAAAGATCTTCTGAGCTCTGCTGGCGATCCAGGAGCCCTCTCTGATCTTCTTTCCAGATTCCCAGTCGTACTTCATCTAGGAATGCTTGTAGATCAGCTCTGTTGACTTTGCTTTATAACATGTCTACTCTACACCTCATCTCAGACTGGAATTCTGATCATGGTACCTTTGTCATTGTCCTGACCGTATCCATCAAATCAAATGCCTCAACAATCGCCATTATTCAACCCCAATCCGCTCAGACTATCGGTTTCAGCCCTTTGTTCTGAACGGGGTAATTGGCGGCTATTGTTCAGCCTCAATATAGACGTATGCATGTTTTGGCGCGCTTGGCCAGCGAGCGTTTGACCCTTACCCATAACGGCTGACGATCGCCGTTGACACCGTTCTCCAGTGTATATACAATACGGCAAAGTATAATAATCGGTGCCTTGCGGTGCCTTGTGCGGGCTCTGCAATGTGCTTATCATATTCTCGTGCATCGCTTAGCACCCACAATTATTCCTGGTGAGACAGTGACTAGCTGGGCCGACTGGGCGAGCTTGTCGCGCTACGGGAACGGAAGTAAGTGCGGAACCACTCAATTGTCTCGTCCCGCCGATACCTAGTCCTCATACCTAACCTAATCTCACGGTGAGGTTGCCTCGCTTGCTCTATACGTTAGCTCTACTGTGCCTGGAACAATGCCCGAATGCGGCCATTCTGGAACACACCAGGCGGTCACACAATCATTGTGCCGAACCGCAGGCTAGACCGTGACAGCTCTCGTGTAGCACACTAGCGTTTCACGATAGTCGCGTCACAGCTAACCGCGTAACTAATCGCGTTAAATGTAATTGCGTGTTCAGTCGCGTCGCGTCTCTAGTCGCGCTAAATATCGCGTCTCAACTAACTAGATAGACTTTGTTCCTGCCACCAAATGCAGCTCAGGTGTCTCGGTACATTGCATGTGCTTGCTTTTCTGGGCTAGCGGGCCGTGATTGGTTCAAGAGAAACAAACGGTTACCTGCATATTGTCTAGCGAGATGATCAATGCCAACTTTTCTATCACCTTCATTCCCTACATATCCCCTTTACACCACACCTCTCTCTATATACACCTTGTTCTAGACACACCACAACTGAATCACAATCACGTGACAGCCTATAATTTAATGTGTAAAAACTATTGGCTATTTATGCATGTCCGGATATTTCATTGGGGGACGGGACCTCTGCCAATCTGCGATGGGCACGTTACACCAATTAGAGTTGTTGACATCTCGGGTAGCTACATATTGTTTTCTTTGCTTTTTTTCGTTCCCACCACCAACAGCGTGTTTAGAGTAGGCATCACCCACTGAGGATAGCTTGAACAAGTATATATAAAGACGCAGCCGATACGGTTCAAACCTTAATCGTGTAAAGATCTCAGCGCAGTAGTGGCAAAGAGGAGCGCACTAGACCCAAAGGTGAGTATTATGGATGTGCGTTGCTTTTTCGCGGCGGGTTGCTTTTCTGCACTCCCGTTCCAACTGATACTTGTGATTTTTACTCTATTTGATTCTCATACACCACGTCTACTACTAACGCTAGCGCTTTGAGAATATGACACTGTCGCCAACACTAATCGGCATATATGAATATTGACCAAATATTGAATGCCAACGATGAGGACAAGAGTGAGGAGTCCACTCGACTGAGTTCGTCTGGTCCATCCTCTATTCGTTCTTCCAGGCATTCCAGCTCTTCATCTATCCTAGTGCCGGGCAGCACGCTTCCAGCACCGCAGCCTATTCCTATCCACTCGCATCCACCGCAATTCGGCCACTTTTCGTTTCGTCCTGTTGGCTCAGCGCCTGGTCATGGGCTTGTTGGTTCGGCGCCTGGTCCACAGGTCGGGCCATTAGCCTTCCCGCCGCCGCCTACGGCAAGCTATGGACAGCCACCACCGCCTGGTATCACACCTGGTCCTACGCCTAGCTATGGTCCAGGTCCGCCGCCTGGTCTGCGAAGACGCCGACATACGATGGACCCCAACACGCCATCAACGTGGCCATATCCCGTCGGATATGCCCCGTCACCAGCATACGGGCCGTACCCTTACAACCACCCGTATCCGTACACGACGCCCTACATTGAGATCAACACGGAGCCGGACAAGAAGCTCAAGAAGCGCGTCAAGGCACCAAACTCCACGTGGACGCAGGAAGATGACTCGCGGCTGGTGGAGCTCGTGATTTCGACCCTCCCCCGCCAGGATTACGCCGAGTATGCCAGGATCCTCAACAAGCGTGACGCCCAGACTGTGCGATACCGCTGGAAAACGCTACTACGGCGTGCGAAGGGCGATATCGACGTACTGGCCAACCAGGTCGGACACCATTCAGCCGCTAACAGATCCTCAGACCACGGGCCAGACCCTGCTCCAGGCCCTGCCTCGCCAAACACCACCGCCACGCAGGACATCACACCAACTAGAAGCAAGTCGCCCGCTCCTGCCTAGCACCAATGATATTTATTAATGTATATAATACGCTCTCACGTCAATAATGTCTCGGTCTCAGACAGCCATCGACCTTTAAAACACTACCGCTCACCGAACCCGAAAAATTACAAAATTGCTTTTGCCAATTATTTTGTGCACGTGAGATCAGCGCGCCGCATCACGTGAGGACCCGTCGCAACGCGGGATCCAAATGTATAGTGGAAACGTGCCGTGCGTTGCCTTTTGGTGCAGCAGAAGGCCGGATTCGAGCTGCAAAGTCACTTTCTTTTTGTGATTATTTCGCCTCAAATTCAAAATTATTTCAGGGATTCTACCTTATTAGGCCACTCCGCCATACACAGAGTTAGCGATGGCGCTATAGCTGTTGCTATAGCGCCCTGACGTTGTCCCGGCAACCACTTCCCCAGCGCTCCCCAGTCCGGCAACCGTTCCCACAGCTACCGGGGTTTGACCCCCAACTACCACATGTAACCTAGAACACCTTCCATACACAATCTTGCCTCAATGCTGCCACTACACGTTAGGCACGTTGCCTATCACTTCCCTAACCTCAATCTGCCGTAAAAGGATTTCGGCCTCTGACGTGTGCAGGGTCCCGACCAACCAGGGGCAGCTATAGCTATAAGGTTATCGTATAGAGTTATCGCATCCCTGGCCACGGCGTGTGATTGCAGCGGCCTAGATTAGCGTCATTAGCCGAGGCCAGGTACAAGGATTAAGGCCATCCGAGAGACCGACCCGATGGACAGTCCCCGTAGTACGTACAGTTTCTTTGATGATTATGACATAAATAGATTACACGGCTATTAGCCTATAATGACAACGCAGCTTTTTTGCTCGTTTACAGAACCTTCTGAAGAGCATCCACCAAGATATCAACGTGCTTCTTCTCAAAGACCAGGGTAGGTCGGAGTCGAGCGGAGGCGGCACCGCAGCCTCCCATGTTGACACCGACGGTCTTAATCTTCTTGAGGAACTCGTCTCGCTGGGCGCCGGTCTCAAAGTCAAAGGCAATGAAGGTACCCTTACCTCGGAGGTTCTTGATCTTTCCGGCCTTCTCAAAGGCCTCCAGTTTGCTCATGAGGTACTCACCGGTCTCGGCGGTCTTCTTGACAAGGTCGTTCTCCTTGATCTGCTTGATGAGCTCCTTGCAGATGACAAGCTTGGATGGGTCACCGCACCAGGTGTTGAACTGTCGGTATGGCAGCTGTGGTCGCAGCTCTGGGTTGCCGAAGAAGTAGCCGGCAGCCTGGGCCTTCTTAGAGAAGGTGACCATATCTGGTGGGGTGGACAGGTTCCAGGCGTCGTGGGCCCAGAAGTAGCCAGTAGCGCCGAAGCCGGTCTGGACCTCATCGACAATCATGAGCACGTCGTGCTTCTTGGTGATGTCTCGCAGACCCTGGAAGAACTCAGGGGAAGCGTGGTAGTCACCGCCCTCGGACTGGATAGGCTCAACGACAATGGCGGCGATCTTGGCGCCGTCCTTAACGTCGGCGGACAGGATCTCGTCAAACTCTTTAAGGCAGGCGTCCTCCTCCTGCTTGTTGGCCTCGACATTCTCGGCGAGTGGGTACTTGAGGTGTGGGAATCGAGCGGTGGGCCAGTTGAAGGCTGGGATGTCCAGCTTGTGAATTGGCTTGGATCGCGTAGTGGACAGCGAGCCAAACAGTCGGCCGTGGAAGGAAGACTTGAAGGACAGGATCTGCAGGTCAGAAGCACCTGGCAGCTTATTCTCCATGGACGACTCCATCTCCTCGGCGGAGAAGTTGTGGCCGCCTCGCTTCTTCCAGGCCTTGTAGATGAAAGCAGCCTTGTAAGCAGTCTCGTTGGCATCGGAACCAGACAGAGCGGTCCAGATGTACTTCATGCCCTTTGGAGCAGCAGACAGGACACCGTCGTGCTTAGCATCCAGCAGCTGAATGTAATCGTTACCTGGGAAGTTACCAGTAGCTGGTCGGTTGATGAGGGCATTGATGGAGATGTCGCTCTTAGCGGCGGCCACCAGGGCGGGGTGGTTGTATCCAATGGCGTTAGAAGCGATCTGAGCGTAGACATCGAGCAGAACGTTGCCATCAACATCCTTGATGTAGTTACCGACGGATCCATAGTAGTCAGCCATGAAGTTGGCGGCGGCCATGTCAAAGGTCTCGTTCAGAGCAGCAATCTGCTTCTTGGACTCGGGACCAGGGATCTCGGTCTTCACAGTTGGCTGCGTAGGCTCATTGGGGAAGGCTTTGGCACAAGCAGACATCATACGTTGTGTAACAAGTCGACTGGCGAGCTGTGGTAGCTTAGCTCGGAGCATGGCGGCTTTATATAGTGTGGGTCGATGGCTGGGGGCACCCTTTTTATATGCATGCGCTTTACCGCCGTCGCGGAGTGTTCCCCAGATTAGCGCGCACACATAAGCGCGGCTATGTCTTTATCCGCCCGTAGATAAGACCCCGCCGTTTTAGCCGCCGCTACTCTATTAGTTATGTAGATAAAATGTCCGGCGGACGGCATCCCATAAGCACACGAAGCCTGGGGAAAGTTTAGCCGCGATCCGTATTGCCGCCACGTCGCCAACTCGCATGCGATGAATCAGATCAGCCGGCGTGAAAAATATCTCACCGCACCACCAGATGAGCCTCCGCCCATTCACTAACAGAACGCAGCTAGTCGTTAACTAGCCGGTTATGCGAATGTGGGGTCGATGCGATCAGCAAATAAAGTGAGGGGATTGATATGGCGATGCACAGGGGTTTCAGCTCTGGTAGCGGGGGCTGGAATTCCGAATGATCTTGGGACGCAATTCTTGAGAAGCTACAGGGTGGACCTACCGTGACATGGCTAGGCCAATTGCCGTGAACTGGACAGGCAATTGTCATTAGGGGTATCGTGGCGGGCATCACGGCGATTCGGTGATCGTTGATCGTTGATCCGATCCGACTGTTGGGGTGCGTGGGGCGGGTATTGATCCGATATAAGCTGACGTCGGTCGAAAATCAGTGGACATCCCTGTTTGAGGTGCCATTGGCATTCCCCACCGAGTCCAAGCGGTGGATGATCAGTGGAGACGGGACTAAGCAGTATTGTACCAGGATAAGCGAGTCAATAAGGAATACCACTACTATCGTGCCATTAAGGTGTATATGGTGCATTATGCCAGTAGTCATGTGATCTACTAGTCCTCTATCGTAGTCATACAGTCCGTCAGTCGTCGAAGTCAATCTCCGCGTTGAGCCTAGCCTTTGACACCTTTGTCGTTAGCTGTTCTTCCGCGGGCCGCTTCAGACCGTTTCCGTTGACGCCATTTTCTGGCGCTGCTGGCGGCGAGATGGATGGCGGCGCTGGCGGGGGCTGAGAGTCCTCCGGGCTAGTCTCCTCCGTTCCAATAGCCTCTTCAAGAACTGAGTCCTCCGGTTCCGGTGAATCGGGCACCGCTTCGCCATTAGCCTGCTTCTCTCTTCTGGCCTTGTACCGCGCCACTGCCTTGGCCATAAACGCTTTGATAAACACCTTAATCTTGGCCTTCTTTTCGGCGCTGAGCTCGTGTGGATTCTTGACGGTGTGGCCTGGCCGTAGCTCCTTCTTGACCAGCGTCTGCACAATCTCCTTCGAGTACTTTTTCACGTTATCCTTACCAAGCTCCTCCTGATACCGAGCAACCACATTGGGGACGTACTTGGCCAGCGTCTTGGTCAGAATCTTCTCCGTCTTTGCAGGATCCTCTACTTTCTCCTTCTTCTTGGGCTCAGCAGCGGCAGCAGCCTCCGCTAGCTGCTGCTTGGTGGCCTCCTCTATAATTTTCTGAAGATCGAATTTGGGGGTACTGCTGGGGGTACTGGGAGAGTCAGTAGGCCGTTCCCACGTGACAAGGTTCAACGTTCGGTTGAAATAGTAAGTTCGACCTTCTGGATTCTGCGCCGATCCCCATCCAGGCGGTAGTTTCCCACGCTTAGGAGTTTCCCGCTCTCGGTCTCTTTTTATCCGCTCATCCCGATCTCGTTTCTGGCGCTCCTCTCTCCTCTTCTTTTCTTCTCGTTCCCTCTTGACTTTTTCTTCTTTCTCCTTTCTTTCCTTTTCTGCTCGTTCCTCACGTTCTCGCTCTTCCCTCTCCCGCTCCTTCTCCCGCTCCAGATCCTTCCTCTCTTTACGCGGGATTCGGTAGGCCAGCTGGAGACTGCTCCATTGGCTCAGCAGGTCAGAAGCCAGCTTCTTGACTGGATCAAACGCCGAGTTGGCGCTGATGTCTTGAACGACAGCCTCGATTTTAGACGAGGAAATCTTGTTTTTGGTCAGCTTGGGCCATTTGGTTAGTATTTCAAAAATCATGGTCTGGACAGGCTCGTTCTGCGTCCAGTCTCGCAGCAGTACGCTGAAAATCTGGTACCCGTGCATGCGCATTACTCTCGCATGCACCGCACTGTCTTCTGTAATGTGGATTCGCGATACCAGCTTGCCAATCAGCCACTCCTCCCGACACTGCAGCAAAGATCCCATCACCTTGGATACAGAATCCGCCGTGATCTCCTTTACAGGCAGCTGCTGCAGATCCTCCTCGGCTTTGCCCTTCTTTTTTCGCTTAGCGTTGGTCGTGATCCACGAGTCCTCGTCTTTCTGATCCAGGCCCAGCGCGTCCACCAGCAACTGCGGAAGCTTGCTCGGTGCCTCCGTCTGCGTCTTGCCTCCCAGGTATCCGATACAGTTGGATTCGCCGCAGTAGCAAGGCTGCGCTTGCGAGCCGTACCGATCCACATTGTAGTCAAAGGTAATTTCCTCGCCTCGCTGGATGTCGCGCTTACTGAAAATTCCCATACGGAGCTTACCGCCAACCACCCACTTGTCCACGTAGGAGTTCGGCCTGCACGAGTGGTTACAGAATCGCGCCAGACATCCTCTCTTGGTGGCGTCTATGAACTCATTTTTTTGCAACATCATGAAGTAAAAGTGCCGTATTCCCTCCTCTTCGTATGCCTTCATTCTCTTGCGGAACCTGTTTTCATCGATAACCTCGCCCACATACTCGTAAATAAACGTGCCTGCCTCGATGTCGCCATTTGCTCGCAAACCGTACCCCTTCTTTTCAGTCTGAATAACGTCCACGTCGGCGTACTCGCGCTTCTGGAACCGCTGATTCTGACAGTCCTGGCCGCAGTTGACTGAGTTGTCGTTCGTACACTCAATAGACGTCAGTCTGTTGATACAATCTGAATCATGGCCACAGGAGACGTTCTTCTGGAGCTTGTCGTCCCAGTGCTCGCGACAATCACAGGCCATGAGCTCGTCCTGCCCTGAGTTACCCAGCGTCTTGGAGCTGTAGGTGCATTCTCGCAGCGTCGAGTATGTCGCCTCGGCTTCTTCTGTTTTCGGTACAAGATCGATAAACACCTTGATCTCGGGGCCATTCTGGGCCGTTTTTTCATCCATGGTGCGCACCGAGATGGTGGGAGTGCGCGTCCGTGACGGTCATTTGCGAAGTGATCCTTCGCAAACAACTCTTCTGACGCGTTGCAACGAAAGTCGTCCAAGAGTCAATCTGGTCGTAATGAAATGCTCTATAAGTACATATTCAATGCTGGGAGCTACGGGCAAATCTCTTCCTCCTTCCATTCATCATCCCGCAACCTCGTATACTTCACTCTGCTCCCGACACCCTCGTCCTTGAGGTAATCCACAGTGTCCACCAACATCAGCACCACCAAAAAGTTCTTCTTTCCGACATCGTGGCTGGACCCGTCGACTCCTCGACTGATTGAGTCCAGTTGCTTAAGTGTCTCCTTCGTAATCAATGTCCCCGGATCAGGCTTCTTGAAGGTGCTTTTTATCCTCTTGCTCATGCCTTCCCACACCCGCTCGTACTCAGCCTGCCACTCGGTACAAGACGGCGGTGGGAAGTACTCGGGGTAATGCTTGTTGTGGTCGTAAGATGGCGTTAGAATGGGGTAGTTAGTCTTGTCGTTAATGCTGGAGAACTCTTCGGGGCTCACAAGGGCTGCCGTGCCGCCTAACCGGAACTGGATATTCTGCTCGGCAAAGTAGAAACAGGCCTCGAACCGGTTGCTTTGCGAAAGCTCATTCACCTTGGACATGCGCTTGTCCGTGGTAAACATGGGCACGCCAGTGCTCTTGTCGTCAAAGAGCCAGCCTCGGAAAACGCATGTTCGGGCGTGTGGTGCAGGATTGGCAGTGCAAAAGGTGAAGGTGACGAGCTTGTCGTGGACCAAAGAGTCGAACTTGGGGACCCACGGGGGAATGCAGGACATCTTGCCAACGCTAGATAGAATCGTGATCTCAGTGTCAGGTCACTCCCTAGTGACAGTGGCGGCTGTATCCCTGCCTGATCTATACGCCGGATCTTGCAAGCGTGGCCAGGTGGCGCTCAGGTGACGGACGGTGAGGTGACGCGGAGATGAAGGCAATTAAGTTGAGACACCAAGTGACCTTTTTCCCCAATGCTGTCAATCAATTGCTGGCAACTCCACACTCAACGGTCTGAACCAAGTCTGTGACCTGCTTTTTAGGGAAACCGAATGCTGATCGATCGGGGCGTGATAACCTTGGGTGTACGGTAATAACGTAGGCGTTTAGCGCTCACAAGGAAGTTTGCGCTATTCAGATCTGGCCTGGTCTTCTCAAAATCAGTGACGTCGCTTTTGCTATATTTTTTTTTGAAACGCCCAGCATATGTGGGTTAGGCCAGGGTTAGGTCAGATTGCCGTAGACAGGATCGCTGGGATGAGGTGTCGGCGCGGAGAAATTACTATGGGCAGCGCAAGATGACACTCAGCTCCCTACGGAACAGACCGGCGCCGGCGCCGGAAAGCGTCCGCGAGTTTATCCGTGTTTCGGCTTCGTCGGTCGCAGCTTGGCGTTCGAGACGCAGCTGTCCTGACACTTGACTGTGCGAGGATCTCTCAGAATGGCTTGACGATTCGCTAGATTGCAACTGGCAGCTTTGTTCTGCGATTACTTCTGCTTGTACGGGGTGCTTGAATTGCTAAATGTTACGCATTCCAACGTTGTGAGTGACGCCAGCTGACCGACGAACCTGTTGTTACGCAAGCTAATCGTGCCAGGCACGGCACAAAGCGGGCAAGCGTCGACGGCGGTTTAAGCTTGGTCGCGGTAAGACAGACGGTCATCCTCGAACGTCTCGCTTTATTGCATGGACGATGCAGTGAAGTATGCAGCGAATGGATCCAGAACCACCGTGAAATGTCATCTACGTCATCTCGCGTAGATGCCTGCGACGAACACGGAACCGAGTCACGATAGCCGTCGATAGGCCGTGCATCTGCGAAGAGTGGAGGAGGATTCCAGCTCCACTCCTTTTGTGGTGCTATGTTGGACTCAGTAACCTGTCAGAGATCTTCGAGAGCCATTATTTCACAACATTTCTGGCCCGATTTTTTTTTTTGGATCTGAATATAATGGCCAATACAATAATAATCCTTTATTGTCTTATATAAGCACTGGGCCAGAGACACGACTATGGTAATATCTGTTCTGACATCGT